>CM033715.1:30348484-30948484 GCA_019671005.1 Hibiscus mutabilis
TTACTCCCAATGCTTCTCTTTTCCTACGCGTGAAACATCCACACGCTAAGTATAACTTAGTGAGGCATTATAAATAATCATAAAATAAGTATCGAAATAAATGAAAACATGGTTAAGAAAAAATCATATCAAATCTTTCATATACTTATAATCAATCACATATAAGAAATGATGAATTTCATATACATTTACTTTATAATTAGCCCAAGAATTTGTATAAAGAGAAACTAAAGTATGCAAGGTCGGTACTCCTTGAGTACTAGTCACCAAGTGACGATAACATATAGATCCAGAAGATCGGTGTATAGCTATACTACGGTCCTTGTTGCATAGACCTCTAATGGCATGCCACTATCTTTGTAACTCTCTATCATAAACTTGGGCAAATAATTTCATATAATTAACTTGTAAATTATCATTTGACAAATGATTCATCTATCACCATTATTCAATAATAACTTATCAAAATAAAACATAATAGGCCAATTCATACCCTAACATGCACTAACCTTTTTTCCTTTGATGTGAATCATCATATAACTTATAGAAAAACCATCTTATCATTTTAATAAAATCAAATAAATATAATTTATAAAAGTTTACTAAAATACATTTCAAAACATATAAATGCACTCACCTAGGCCATTTATTATCTTGCCTCACTAAGCTTACTCGTTAATCTTTTGCCAAATAAAATATTAATGTTTGTCATATATCTTATTTTGGGTCCTTAATGACCATTTTGAATATTTGGAAATTATTCATGCCTTAATATTCAATTCTTTCATTTTAATCCCTTACTTTCTCATTCTTGCCAAAATGGTACTTTTTCATCAATTCAAACTAATTTGATCATAATTTCAACAGTTTGCAGGTCAGTCTCCTTTCAAAAATAAAATTTCCAAAACCATACCTTATTTCTTCAAATAGTCGAATAGGTCCCGAAACTATTTCAAATATTCAATTTGGTCCCAAAATGCTAAAATAAGCTTCTAATATCACAATTCCACTATTTTCATCACCAAAATAATTTTCTTACAATTTAGTCCATAATTTCTTTGAATTGCCGAAAAGATCCTTAACTTTTCAAAATTTAGAATTTGGTCCTAAATTGTTAATTCAAGCCCAAAAGCATCATTTTCTACTCATTTCCATCATCAAATAAATTTCTCATAACAAATTCATCATTTTCCCCATCAAACTAAAATTCAAGAATAGTCATCTTATTTTCCATCATCTTCGAAATGGTCACTAAATTCTTCCAAATAGGAATTTTTCATTCTAGCATCAAAATCAAGCTTCTTGAATCACAATACTTCAGTTTCATCATTAATTTCCAAATCCCTAACAAAACCCTAAATTTCAAGATTAGGGTTTATAGCTTCCAACATGAAATTAACTTGATTTCAAGCTTGTTTTCATCACAACTAGGCTTAATTCATCATCAACTACTTGAATTCCAAAATTTTCCATGAAACCCTAATTTCTCTCTCTTCAAACCATAATACAAAACTTCATACTTCCATGAAATTTTAACATCAAAATGTAGAGAATTAAGAGTAGATCACTTTACCTCAAAGAACCTTGCTTGAATTCTTGATCAAAAGCCTTGAAATTGGCTAGGAAATTTTTCCTATTTTCCCTTCTTTTTTTTTCCTTGTTCTTGAAATGCATGAGGAGAAAGATGAACAATTTGTTCACCTTTTATAGAAAAATGCCACAGTTTTCTTACAAAATGAATTTTAAATTCATTTTTCACTCTTTCCAAAATTACCCCTCGACTAAATAAAAATTACATCTAGTTCAAATTTATGCCATCCCATTACATTTGAACTAGGTTGGTTCCAATCAACCGCCATCATCATTAAATAATCATAAAATATCATTTATGATTTTTGTTCGATCCAATTTCCTAATTTTCACCTTTTACGATTTTTCCTCTATCGAACTATCAACTCTAATCCAGGAATCACATATTTATCTAATTCCATGAATAAATTCATATTTCCTTATAAAATCGTCCATTTAATAAAGTCAAACTTAGAAATTTGACTAGATCCAAAAATACCGATAATTACCTGAAATCTTTATCGGGTAACATCTTTCTTGAAAATCCTTCATTAAGCATTTATATGAATCTTTCCCACTTCTTTTGAGTCCTTTTTACAAATCAAAATACTGTTATGTGACACTTCCCAAAAGGTCACCCAAAACTTTTCTCTAATATGAGCATGCTTAACAAATTTATCCGATCAAAATTTTATATTTTCTAATGCATCCTAACCTCCAAAACTATTACCTAAATCCTTATTATGATCGAATTTATCCTCATACTGAATAAAAATCATCTTTTTGGAAAATTTACCCTTGGGTCCCTAAACTTTTACCAACTTTTCATTTTGGTCACTATCTTTTATCTTTTGTCATTTTAGTCACTAAGTTAGCCTTCTGCCAAAACCTTAGTACTAAATGACCCTTATATAGCTTAGTAAAATTTTTGGGGTATTACAATTTCACCCCTTAAAATAAAATTCGTCCTCGAATTTTAGAACGTAACTAATTTGAATAGTTATGAATATTGCCTTTTTCATCTTCTTCTAAACTTTCTCCAGTGGCCTTCTCAATCTTGTGGTTCTTCCAAAGAATTTTAAACAAATGAATTTTCTTGTTCCTTAACTCTTTAGCTTCATATTCAATATCTATAGTCATTCGATCCCACTTCCACTGAAGAATGAAAATTGACTGTAATAACCTAGAAGGTATCTGATGTTCTAACACTAAGCTATAGAGGCATTGTTCTTTTCATGCCTAGCCACCAATACTAACTTTTTAAACCTTGCTACATCTTGTTTTCATCTGGATGCATAGTCACATAGATCCATCATTCTTTTTCATAAATAATACCGGTGCGCCCCAAAGGTGACACACATGGTCTTATAAAATCCTAATCCAACATTTCTTGCAGTTGCACCTTCCTTTCTTGAAGCTCGGTCGGAAACATCAATATAGATACAATGCATAGTAATACCTCTATTATAAATTCTACCTCTCAATCTGAAGGTAATCTTGGCAACTTATCAAATTTTCTGTAAATTCTACTCATATATTGATCACCAATATATTTCGCCTTGAATGCTTCTTGGAAGAATACCCATGTCACTTAAGTTGCAAGTATCTTCTATTTGATATTTGTCCATCGTATTTGAACATGTCCTCTTAACAGGGATACAATTCCTTATAACTTTTCCACATCGGAACAATTTAGCTCTTCCCTTACAATTTTAACATCATTAAACCATAAGTCAGCAGCCATCAGATCACCTTCACTATGAAATTCAAGATTTCCCAAATGCTGTATAGGCACTCCCTATTGTGCCAATGTTCTTTCTTGTTCTGATTAATCAAAAAGGTTATGGTTAACCTTATTATTACCACTATGGTTTTTTCCAGAAACCTCCCATTTACTAGTTCATCTCAGCCTTCTTAACTCAATTATTAATTATAACTTATCTACTTTCATATTAATAAGGAGCGACATCAATCAAATCATATAAACATCAGATTAGTAGTATTGATATCCCAGTGGCATGTATAATCTTTTTGACATAAAATCACTTCTGTTTATGCCTAGAACCGGCTAAACATGTAGCTCTGATACCATTAAATGTAACACCCATTTCCTGTATTCATCGTTGAATAAGAGTTAGGGATGTCACATGATACTTGTAAAATAATTCTTTAATATTAAGAAAATCTTTTTTTTGACTATAAAAAAAGTTAATCGCGTAAAATTTAAACTTAATAATTTCACATTAAATTTTGATTCTAGATTCAAAGAACTTAACAGTTTGATCCATTAGCATATAAATAATAAAACTGTCTAATTTAAAATCATTCAGATTCTAAAAAAAATACGATTCATATCAGAGCAGGCTTCACATGTTACTATACATGCCGACTAGTAAATATCATATAACATAAAAATTATATTATTGATACCGATGTACTTGTTTTTGATAGATGATGTTCGCTAATGCTCCTTACTCCCAATGCTTCTTTTTTCTACGTGTGAAACATTCACACGCTAAGTATAACTTAGTAAGACATTATAAATAATCATAAAATAAGTATCAAATAAATGAAAACATGGTTAAGCAAAAATCATATCAAATCTTTCATATACTTATAAACAATCACATATAAGAAATGGTGAATTTCATATACATTTACTTTATAATTAGCCCAAGAATCTGTATAAAGAGAAACTAAAGTATGCAAGGTCGGTACTCCTTGAGTACTAGTCACCGAAGTGACGGTAACATATAGACACATAAAGTGCCGAAAACATATAGATCCGAAGATCGGTGTATAACCATAATGCAGTCCTTGACTGCTAGATCTCTAATGGCATGCCACTATACTGTAACTCTCTATCATAAACTTGGGCAAATAATTTCATATAATTAACTTGTAAATTATCATTTGATAAATGATTCATATATCACCATTATTCAATAATAACTTATCAAAATAAAACATAATAGGCCAATTCATACCCTAACATGTACTAACCTTTTTTCCTTTGATGTGAATCATCATATAACTTATAGAAAAACCATGTTATCATTTTAATAAAATCAGATAAATATAATTTATAAAAGTTTACTAAAATACATTTCAAAACATATAAATGCACTCACCTGGGCCATTTATTATCTTGCCTTACTCAGCTTACTCATTAATCTTTTCATTTCCTTGAATACTTGTACCTTCCCTAGTATTTCTTGCAATTGTTGAAATCAATCGAATATACTTATTACTATACACTTACTTAATTCGAGTCTAACATTGCCAAATAAAATATTAATGTTTGCCATATATCTTATTTTGGGTCCTTAATGACCTTTTTGAATATTTGGAAATTATTCATGCCTTAATTTTCAATTCTTTCATTTTAATCCCTTACTTTCTCATTCTTGCCAAAATGGTACTTTTTCATCAATTCAAACTAATTTGATCATAATTTCAACAGTTTGAAGATCAGTCTCCCTTCAAAATAAAATTTCCAAAACCATACCCTTATTTCTTCAAATAGCTGAATAGGTCCCTAAACGATTTCAAATATTCAATTTGGTCCCAAAATGCTAAAATAAGCTTCTAATATCACAATTCCACTAAATTCATCACCAAAAATAATTTTCTTACAATTTAGTCCCTAATTTCTTTAAATTGCTGAAAAGATCCTTAACTTTTCAAAATTTACAATTTGGTCATAAATTGTCAATTCAAGCCCAAAGAATCATTTTCTACTCATTTCCATCATCAAATAAATTTCTCATAACAAATTCACCATTTTCCCCATCAAACTAAAATTCAAGAATAGTCATCTTATTTTCCATGATCTTCGAAATGGTCACTAAATTCTTCCAAATAGGAAATTTTCATTCTGGCATCAAAATCAAGCTTTTTGAATCACAAATACTTCAGTTTCATCATTAATTTCCAAATCCCTAACAAAACCCTAAATTTCAAGATTAGGGTTTATAACTTCCAACATGAAATTAACTTGATTTCAAGCTTGTTTTCATCACAACTAGGCGTAATTCATCATCTACTACTTGAGTTCCATAAATTTTCCATGAAACCCTAATTTCTCTTTCTCTCTTCAAAACCTAATACAAAACTTCAAAATTCCATGAAATTTTAACATCAAAATGTAGAGAATGAAGAGTATATCACTTTACCTCAAAGAACCTCGCTTGAATTCTTGATCGAAAACCTTGAAATTGGCTAGGAAATTTTTTTCCTATTTCCCTTCTTTTTTCCTTGCTCTCGAAATGCATGTTTCTTAAAAAATGCCACATGTTTCTTAAAAATGAATTTTAAATTCATTTTTCACTATTTCCAAAATTACCCCTCTAACTAAATAAAAATTATATCTAGTTGAAATTTATGCCATCCCATTACATTTGAACTAGGTTGGTTCCAATACAACCATCCATCATCATTAAATAATCATAAAATATTATTTATGATTTTTGTTCAATCCAATTTCCCAATTTTCACCTTTTACGATTTTTCCTCTATCGAACTATCAACTCTAATCCAAGAATCACATATTTATCTAATTCCATGAATAAATTCATATTTTCATATAAAATCCTCCATTTAATAAAGTCAAACTTAGAAATTTGACTCGATCCAAAAATATCGATAATTACCCGAAATCTTTATCGGTTAACATCTTTCTTGAAAATCCTACATTAAGCATTTATATGAATATTTCCCACTTATTCTGAGTGCTTTTTACAAATCAAAATACTGTTATGTGACACTTCCCAAAGGTCACCCAAAACTTTTCTCTAATCTCAGCACGCTTAATAAATTTATTCGATCAAAATTTTATATTTTCTACTGCATCCTAACCTCCAAAACTATTTCTAAAATCCTTATTCTGATCGAATTTATTCTCATAATGAATAAAAATCATCTTTGGGAAAATTTACACTTGGGTCCCTAAACTTTTACCAATTTTTCATTTTGGTCACTATCTTTTATCTTTTGTCATTTTAGTCACTAAGTTAGCCTTATGCCAAAACCTTAGTACTAAATGACCCTTATATAACTTAGTAAAATTTTTGGGGCATTACAATTCCACCCCTTAAAATAAAATTCGTCCTCGAATTTTAGAACGTAACTGATTTTAATAGTAACGAATATTGCCTTTTTCATCTTCTTCTAAACTTTCTCTAGTGGCCTTCTCAATCTTGTGGTTCTTCCAAAGAATTTTAAACAAAGGAATTTTCTTGTTCCTTAACTCTTTAACTTCATATTCAATATCTATAGTCATTTGATCCCATTTCCACTGAAGAATGAAAATCGATTGTAATAATCTAGAAGGTAACTGATGTTCTAACACTGAGCTATAGAGGCCTTGTTCTTTTCATGCCTAGCCACCAATACTAACTTTTTAAACATTACTAAATCTTGTTTTCATCTGGATGCATAGTCGCATGGATCCATCCTTCTTTTTCATAAATAATATCAGTGCGCCCCAAAGGTGACACACATGGTCTTATAAAATCCTAATACAACATTTCTTGCAATTGCGCCTTCCTTTCTTGAAGCTCGGTCAGAACCATCGATATAGATACAATGCATGGTAATACCTCTATTATAAATTCTACCTCTCAATCTGAAGGTAATCTTGGCAACTTATCAAATTTTCTATAAATTCTACTCCTATATTGATCACCAATATATTTCTCCTTGAATGCTTCTTGGAAGAATACCCATGTCACTTCAGTTGCAAGTATATTCTATTTGGTACTTGTCCACCGTTGTTGAACATGTCCTCTTAACAGGGATACAATTCCTTATAAATTTTCCACATTAGAACAATTTTGCTCTTCCCTTATAATTTTAACATCATTAAACCATAAGTCAGCAGCCATCAGATAACCTTCACTATGAAATTCAGGATTTCCCAAATGCTGTATAGGCACTCCCTATTGTGCCAATGTTCTTTCTTGTTCTGATTAATCAAAAAGGTTATGGTTAACCTTATTATTACCACTATGGTTCTTTCCAAAAACCTCCCATTTACTAGTTCATCTCAACCTTCTTAACTCAAATATTAATTATAACTTATCTACTTTCATAATAGTAAGGAGCGACATCAATCAAATCATATAAACATCATATTAGTAATATTGATATCCCAATGGCATGTATAATCTTTTTGACATAAAATCACTTATGTTTACGCCTAGAACCGGCTAAACCTGTAGCTTTGATACCATTAAATGTAACACCTCTTTTCCGTTTTCATTGTTGAATAAGAGTTAGGGATGTCATATGATACTTGTAAAATAATTCTTTAATATTAAGAAAATCTTTTTTTTACTACAAAAAAAGTTAATCGCGTAAAATTTAAACTTAATAATTTCACATTAAATTTTGATTCTAGATTCAAGCATCAACTTAACAGTTTGATCTATTAGCATATAAATAATAAAACTGCCTAATTTAAAACCATTTAGATTCTGAATAAAATACGATTCATATTAGAGCAGGCTTCACATGTTACTATACATGCCGACTAGTAAATATCATATAACATAAAAATTATATTACTGATACTGATGTATCTATTTTCGATAGATGATGTTCGCTAATGCTCTTTACTCCCAATGTTTCTCTTTTCCTACGCGTGAAACATTCACACACTAAGTATACCTTAGTGAGGCATTATAAATAATCATAAAATAAGTATCGAAATAAATGAAAACATGGTTAAGCAAAAATCATATCAAATCTTTCATATACTTATAAACAAGCACATATAAGAAATGGTGAATTTCATATACATTTACTTTATAATTAGCCGAAGAATTTGTATAAAGATAAACTAAAGTATGCAAGGTCGGTACTCCTTGAGTACTAGTCACCGAAGTGACTATAACATATAGACACATAAAGTGCCGGAAACATATAGACACATAAGTGCCAAAAACATATAGATCCGAAGATCGGTGTATAGCTATACTGCAGTCCTTGACTGCTAGACCTCTAATGGCATGCCACTATACTGTAACTCTTTATCATAAATGTTGCGCGTAATAAGTGCTACGCAATTGTGCAAGTATACACGTCGCAAGTTATAGTATAAAAGATATCGTCTCCACAGGGATTGGTGCCACTTCAAGAATCTAGTCTCTTGCACTGTAAAAAGTAAAAACACAAGTGAAGGATTATAGAAGTTTTAACTAATAACTAATCTAGAAAGCAATTAAGTAAAAGAAAAGATGAATTCGAATGAGAGAGATAGGCTAGGTTATCGTGAGTTGAGGTGTGATAGCCGATTGGATTGTCTTGGTAAAGAGTGCATGGGCAACTCGATTTGCCGTGGCGACTTGCTGTGAACGGGTTGCCTTGGCAACTAATTGATGGTTGCTTGGGCGACTAGTTGGGCAACTACTTGGGCGACTGGGCAGCAACTTCAAGGTTCGGCGGAGCGTTCTTCAATGGTTTCTTCTTATCCCTAAGTCGAAACTCTAGCTACTTATGCATGCCTTGATAATACATCCCTGCGTGAATCAAGGGTGAACAACAACCAATCTTGCGCTCCTCTTAGCCGTTGAAATCCTTAACTTATTCCTAAGCCGGATTAATCTTCACCATCATTGGATTGAATAAAGATCATATTCATTCGTTTCTTGAATCTAACTCTCCCGATATTAGATAAATGGATGAAATCACGAGATCCTCTCCCAATTCACTCGCAAACAATAATAAGAATCAAGAATGAATAAACCTTGAAATAGAAAAGTGCAAACTCTTATTACCTAAACAAAAACCAATAGTTTCTCACAATCTCAAAACACAATAACCATAGCCAAGTAAATTTAGTTCATGGCTAGGTTCCAAAGAAACACAAGATAATTAATCCCTAGCATGAACCCAATCGAACAAAGATGAAGGAAGAGGCTTGTCGAAATCCTCCTTGCCCTTGATGCTTGTCGAAAATTCTCTCCTCTTGCCCTACTTGGACTTGCCGAAATTTCCCTCTTGCTCTCTCCCTCTTGCTCTTGTCGAAATCTCCTTGGTATTTATAGGGCTAGGCCAAAGTCCTTCTTTGAGGAGGAGTTTGAGTTGGAATTAAATTATCTTTAAAGAATATAATTCTTTATTATAATTTTATTCCTATTAGAACTTCTCCTATCTTCTTGGAATTTAATTCTTCTTTAATCTCTGCATGGCAATCAAATTCCTTTGGGCTTGGGCCTTGCTCCATGTCATCTTGGGCTTGTAAAATCATGAATTTCGACATCCATATTGCTTTTGGTCTTTGTCGACAAATGCCATGGCAACTGGCTCGGCGTCTCCTTCATGCATTGCCCTGGCAACTAGCTCGGCATTGCTTTGGCAAGTGATCCTGCACATACACACACAAAAACACACCAAAGCAGCATCTATTTCCACAAAAATCACCAAGTTATGTAATCAAGCTCAACGATTGAAGGAAACATGGATTAATGCATGAATGACTAACTATGCAACTAATATGAGCCTAAGTCTAAAAAATAGTACTTTTGAACACTTATCACACCCCCAAACTCGAACTATTGCTTGTCCTCAAGCAATGCAAACTCATAATTACCTGCCAAGACTTCAAATTTTCACAAACTTAGCTTTGAACTTGATTTCAATTCTCTGAACCGGGGCACAAAGTATGATTGGCTTTTTATTTTTCGAAAAACTGAGGAGTTACTCGGAATCAAACTATAATGCTTGTGAGTGTGTGCGGAGTTGTGTGCAAGTTGATTTTTCGGATTCTATGCAAACAATAGGTTTTCAAATTACTTCATTGGGTTCTTTTTAACATGTTTTAACTAGAGCCAATTTCGGGCACCTTTATTGTTTTATTTTTAGTTTTCTTAAGTTAATTTAATCGACTAGAGCCGGTTTCAGGCACCTCTAGTTAATTTTTTTTTACGCCTCCTAGAGCCAGTTTCGGGCACCTCTAGTGATCAAGTTTTTAGCATATGCTAGAGCCAATTTCGGGCACCTCTAGCCTTCATCCAATTTTTATTCTAATCCCCCAATTAGTTAATTATCAACCTAAGTTTACTAGAGAACTCCTTAAATCAATCAAACCACAACAGTGTTTCATCAAATTTAGCATCATAGTAAAATTCTAAGTTTTTCCATGGTTATCCTAGAATAAAAATTCTATCAATTAAGTGCATTGGTAAAGTCATCATTGAATATTCATCAAATCTAAGCAATTCTTGTTCCAATTAAAGGCATGGCAAGCAATTTATGTATCCTAAATGTAATGCTTAAGATTAATGTAACTAAACATGGTAATTACTAATAACAATCCCCCCCAAACTCGAGTGAGGCATTGTCCTCAATGCATGCATAAAAATAACAAAAAATAACAATAAAAATAAAAATGCATACGAGGACTTACTCCGAGAGTTCGTCATCGTAGATGATTAGTTTCCTTCTAGTTGGCGTCTTGATTTTCTTGCTTGAATGCAATGGTTGTTTTCTTGTTGCCGGGATGTCTTTAGCTTTGGTTGCCGTGGCATCTTCATGGTTGGTTGCCGTGGCATCGGCTTGTCTTGCAGCACGATGTAGGTTGCCGCGGCATCTTCTTCATTGGTTGCTTAGGGGCAAGGATCTTGGCGATAAATTTCCTTAGCATAGTAGTTGTGAGTCTTGTTGTGAAAAAGAAAACAAAGAAAACACGAAAACTAAAGATAATGAAGAAAAAAATAAAATATCTCCTAAAAATAAAAATGAAAATAAAAGAAAAAGAAAAATGAAATCTTGAAAGGAGAGCATGCTCATGCTCTCCTAAGTTGACCACTTCCTTGTTACGTTCCACATGGGCACCATTGTAGTGCTTCAATCTTTGTCCATTAACTTTGAATTCATGATTGTCGAGATGGACTTGATTATTACGGCACCATGAGAGAATGGTTTGACGACTTGAATGGTCCCGACCATCTTGATTTCAGCTTTCCCGGAAAAGTTTTAGCGAGAATTGAATAGGAGAACTAGTTGCCCTGGCGTGAATTGCCGTGGCAATAGTTTCTTGTCGTGCCATCGCTTTGTTTTCTCCTTGTAGATTCGTGCATTGTTATAGGCGAGTGCACGAAATTCTTCTATCTCATTGAGATCCATCAAGCGCTTTTGTCCGGCACTTTCCCAATCCATATTCACGGTCTTGATTGCCCAATCGCCTTGTGCTCGATTTCCACCGGTAGATGACATGTTTTACCATAGACAAGCCGGAAGGGGACATACCTAATGGTGTTTTGAATGCGGTCGCGATATGCCCAAAGTCGTCATCTAGTCTTAATGACCAATCCTTCCTTGAGGGATTTACAACTTTCTCGAGTATTCCCTTCAACTCCCGTTGGAAATTTCTGCTTGCTGTTGGTTTGTGGGTGATATGCCGTGGCGATCTTGTGTGATATGCTGAAGCGTTGCAACATCTTGGCAATTAGTCTGTTGTCAAAATGCTTGCCCCGTCGCTGATAATTGCTCTCGGCATCCCAAACCGTGTAAATATGTTTTTCTGCGGGAATCGTTGCGGTCTTGGAATCGTCGTTGGGAACTGCAGCTGCCTCTACCCATTTAGACACATAGTCGACGGCGAGTAAGATGTAGAGGTTGCGAATGAAGATGGAAAAGGTCCCATAAAATCGATCCCCATACATCGAGCAGTTCCACCTCGATGATGTTCTGAGTGGCATCTCATGTCGCCTAGAGATATTGCCCGTCCTCGCGGCAACGATCACATTGCTTGTAAAATTCTTGGGCATCTTTGTACAATGTTGGCCAATACAAACCGGATTGCAAGACTTTGGCGCGATACGAGTTCCTCCAAAATGTCCTCCATAGGGTGAAGAATGGCATTGCGGAGTACATTCTGTTGCTCTTCTTCTTCAGAGGACACATCGGCGTATAACCTGATCTGCACATTGTTTAAACAAAAGAGGCTCGTCCCAAAAGTAATGCTTAGCATTATGGCGGAACCGCTTCTTCCCTTGGTGAGTAATGCCATACGGAAAAATACCACAAACAAGGAAGTTAACTAAATCTGCGTACCGGGTATTGCGGGGCATGTCTTTGCCGTAGTGTCTGCTCCCAAAATTGCCGAGGCATGCTCGTCAAAGACTGTTGCGGCGTCGAGAGTTGCCGAGGCGTGTGCTTCCATGGTTGCCGAGGCGTCATGGGCTGTCGAGGCGTCAAGGGTTGCCGAGGCGATTAGAATTTGTTCATCCGGGAATGCATCGTATATCTCTAGATCCGCGTCCTCTTCCCTATTGCGTTCCAAACGTGATAAGTGATCGCCACTTGATTTTCTGTTCCTTTCACGTCCTTAATTTCAATATCAAATTCTTGTAAAAGTAATATCCAACGAATCAAACGAGGTTTAGCATCCTTTTTAGCAAATAAGTATTTGATTGCCGAATGGTCCGTTTGAACAATTACCTTTGTACCAATTAAATAGGATCGGAACTTGTCAAATGCGAAAACTACAGCTAGTAACTCTTTCTCCGTTGTTGTGTAATTCACTTGAGCATCGTTAAGAGTTTTACTAGTGTAGTATATCACATGGAAGGTCTTACCTGTGCGTTGGCCTAGGACTGCTCCTACCGCGAAATCACTTGCATCACACATGAGCTCAAAAGGTAGCGTCCAATCTGGTGGAACAACAATGGGTGCCGAGGCAAGCTTTTTCTTTAAGGTTTCGAATGCTTGGGTGCAAGAATCATCAAAATCGAAGACTTTATCCTGTTCAAGCAGATTACACAAGGGTTTAGTGATTTTAGAAAAATTATGAATGAACCTCCTGTAAAAACCTGCATGTCCGAGAAAACTTCGAATTCCCTTAACCGAATTTGGTGGGGGTAATCTCTCGATCACGTCCACCTTGGCTTTGTCTACTTCAATTCCCTTGGATGAAATCTTATGGCCGAGCACTATTCCTTCATCTACCATAAAGTGGCATTTCTCCCAATTGAGGACTAAATCCGTTTCTTCGCATCTTGCCAACACCCTCTCTAAATTGCCGAGACAGCCGTCGAAGTCATTACCAAAAACCGAAAAATCATCCATGAAGATCTCAAGGAAGTCTTCGACCATGTCTGAAAAGAGCGCCATCATGCATCTTTGGAAGGTTGCCGGGGCGTTACATAATCCGAACGGCATCCTTCGGAAGGCATAAGTACCGTAGGGGCATGTGAAGGTTGTCTTTTCTTGATCTTACAGTGCTATGGCAATATGATTGTAACCTGAATAACCATCAAGAAAATAGTAAAAGGTTTACCCGCAAGACGGTCAAGCATTTGATCAATAAAGGGTAATGGAAAGTGATCTTTCCTAGTGGCTTTGTTTAGCTTTCGATAGTCCATACAAACCCTCCAACCGGTCACAGATCTGGTTGGGATAAGTTCATTATTTTCATTGCTTACCACTGTTATACCTCCCTTTTTCGCACACATTGTACGGACTTACCCACGTACTATCGGAGATAGGGTATATAATGCCGGCGTCAAGCCACTTGATGATTTCTTTCATTACAACCCCTTTCATGGCATGATTCAGTCTCCTCTGGGCCTCAATTGAAGGTTTGTGGTTATCTTCCAACAAGATCTTGTGCATGCACACCGCCGGGCTAATTCCCTTCAAGTCGGCAATTGTCCACCCTATTGCCTTTTTATGTAGCTTCAACATGTTGATCAACTTCTTTTCCTGCTCAGGCTGTAACTTAGAGGAAATAATTACAGGTAATGTATTATCGATCCTTAAGTATACATATTTCATTGCTCTTCGCAATTGTTTCAACTCAAGAATTGGTGGATTTTCGATAGAGGGTTTTTCGATCTTACCTTCCTTACCCGAGTAGTCCAAAGGTTCAAAGTATGTACCTGGTCGATTGACTAGCCAATTTGCCTCTTCTGGTTATTCCTCATCGACCGCTCTTCATACTCCTCGGGTTCCTCTTGATCGGCAATGTAGTTGCCGAGGCAACTAAATTCCTCATCGGTTAAACTCTGCCGTGGCATGAAGTAGTTGACATTCTTACGGATCATCGGCATGCCTTAGTGTTTGGAACACATTTAGTTTTACCTGCTGGTCATTCACCCTCATTGTGAGTTCTCCCTTTTCAACATCAATCAAAGTTCTCCTGTCGCTAGGAATGGTCTTCCGAGAATGATAGGCGCATGCTCATCTGCTTCACAATCTAAAACAATAAAGTCAGCGGGAAAAATAAATTTATCAACTTTTACCAAGATGTCCTCGATTTTTCCCTCTGGATGCACATAGGATCTGTCGGCTAGTTGTAGCATAATCATTGTAGGTCTTGCCTTCCCGATTCCTAGTTTACGGAAAACCGATTTAGGCATCAAGTTTATGCTAGCCCCTAGGTCGCATAGTGCTTTCCCGACATAGTGATTTCCAATAGAACATGGTATTGTGAAACTTCCGGGATCCTTCAACTTGGGCGGCATACGATTGTGCAACATTGCCATGCATCCCTCTGTTGCGGCAATTGTTTCAAACTCTCCTAGCCTTGTTCTCTTGGACACAATGTCTTTAAGAAACTTGGCATAGTTTGGCATTTGTTCAATTGCTTCCACCAATGGCAATTTGATGTGGACTTGCTTTAGGATATCAAGAAACTTCTTGAATTGGTATTCTTGCTTTTGTCGCTTCAACCTTTGTGGGAATGGTGGTGGAAGTCGGATATCTTCGATCTTTTCATTGGTTTGAAACCTGATTGACGGCATTACAGGGACATCTGGAGTTGCCGATGTGTTACCAACTGGGGTTGCCGAGGCGTGCTTATCGCAAGTTCCCGAGGCGTCATCGGTTGCCGAGGCATGCTTATTGCCGGTTGCCGCAGAAATTCTTGGTTCAGCATCTGAGACTTTGCCGCTATGTTCGTCTTGCTCTTTTTGTGGAGTTTTGTTTGACGAGCGGGTTTGAACCTCTCTAAGTTGTTGGCCACTTCTGGTGGTGATTGCCTTACATTGCTCATGGCCAATTCCTCTTGCGACTTCAGTATCGCTAGGTAAACCTCCTTGTGGTCTAGTGTTCAGATTTTGAGCAAATTGTCCGACTTGATTTTCCAATGATTTGATTGTCGCCTCTTGGTTTTGCAATCTCATCTCGGTCTGTTAATAAAAGCATCGATTCTTTTATGAAATTACTATTCTCAGCCATATAAGATTCAGTTTTCATCATAAAAGCATTTAGAGAATTTTCCAAAGAACTAGATGTTGTCGGTTGTTGCTGCGGCATCTGTTGCCGTGGCATATTTTGCTGGAATCCCGATGCTTGTGCATTTTGATTGTTCTGGTTTAGAGCATTGTTGGGATTACTCCATGAAAAATTCGGGTGCTTCTTCCAAGCTGGATTGTATGTATTGGACATCATGTTGTTGCTCCGATTGTAATTCCCCACATAGAAGCTAGATTCGGATTCTGCATACATTCGGAAAGAATTGTGGTTATCGCCACATAACTCACAAAAAGAATCCATTACCTTGACTTCATGTGTGTTGTTTGGTTTTTGCATGTTCTGACCATCTTGGTTAAAGCGGCCAATTGTGCCGAAAATTGAATCGATGATCCTAGTTCATGTATTGTGGCTTAGCGTCTAAACCTCCTCTTCTAGTAGATGGGAATTGATAATCATTCTTGGCCAGCCTGTTTAAAATTTGCATTGCTTCTTCCGGTGACTTATCTAGGAGTATGCCGTTTGCCGAGGCGTCTAGCATCATCCTTGTTGGTGTATTCACGGCATTGTAAAACATTGTCACTTGAGTCCACACCGGGAATCCGTGTAGAGGGCATTTGTGTAGAAGTTCTCTATATCGCTCCCAAGCCTCGTACATGGATTCATCATCTGCCTGCCGAAAAGAAGTAATGTCGTTATGAAGCTTATCGATTAAATTTGTAGGATTAAATCTAGCAAGGAAATCACGACAAAGATCAGTCCAAGATGCTATGGATCCGGCAGAATGCTATTTAGCCATGCTTTCGCCTATCCCTCGGTGAATAGGGAATAATCTTAATCGTAAGACATCGGGGGTGACTCCGTGTATCTTGAACGAGTTGCAAATCTCGAGGAAAGATTTCAGATGTTGTCGTGCATCTTCAGTTGCTGAGCCGCCAAATTGACCTATTGTGTTGATCATATTAAACATTACTGGTTTCAACTCAAAGTGGTCGGCTTCAATTTCGGGTGCGACAACTCCTGGGTTAAGTCCATCAAGATCTTCTTCAAGATAGTCTCGAATAGTTCTGTTTCGTGCAAGAATCACTCCTCCTCCTGCTCGAACATCTTGATTAATATTGCCGTCTTGATTTGCCATTGCTTCTCTTATCCTTCGTCTAAGTCTTTGTAAGGTTCGTTCGATTTCTGGATCAAAGGGATATTCTGGTGAAGTCGGCCTCGCCCTGGTCATATACCAATGCAAAACCAAAGTTTGTTAGCCCTTTGAATTTTAAACAAGAAAAATAAAAAGAAAGTGCAAGAAAGTAAAAACAAAGTCGCTATTGCCAATCCCCGGCAACGGCGCCAAAAACTTGTTGCGCGTAATAAGTGCTACGCAATTGTGCAAGTATACACGTCGCAAGTTATAGTATAAAAGATATCGTCTCCACAGGGATTGGTGCCACTTCAAGAATCTAGTCTCTTGCACTGTAAAAAGTAAAAACACAAGTGAAGGATTATAGAAGTTTTAACTAATAACTAATCTAGAAAGCAATTAAGTAAAAGAAAAGATGAATTCGAATGAGAGAGATAGGCTAGGTTATCGTGAGTTGAGGTGTGACAGCCGATTGGATTGTCTTGGTAAAAGAGTGCATGGGCAACTCAGTTGCCGTGGCGACTTGCACAACGGGGTTGCCTTGGCAACTAATTGATGGTTGCTTGGGCGACTAGTTGGGCAACTACTTGGGCGACTGGGCAGCAACTTCAAGGTTCGGCGGAGCGTTCTTCAATGGTTTCTTCTTATCCCTAAGTCGAAACTCTAGCTACTTGTGCATGCCTTGATAATACATCCCTGCGTGAATCAAGGGTGAACAACAACCAATCTTGCGCTCCTCTTAGCCGTTGAAATCCTTAACTTATTCCTAAGCCGGATTAATCTTCACCATCATTGGATTGAATAAAGATCATATTCATTCGTTTCTTGAATCTAACTCTCCCGATATTAGATAAATGGATGAAATCACGAGATCCTCTCCCAATTCACTTTCAAAAACAATAATAAGAATCAAGAATGAATAAACCTTGAAATAGAAAAGTGCAAACTCTTATTACCTAAACAAAACCAATAGTTTCTCACAATCTCAAAACACAATAACCATAGCCAAGTAAATTTAGTTCATGGCTAGGTTCCAAAGAAACACAAGATAATTAATCCCTAGCATGAACCCAATCGAACAAAGATGAAGGAAGAGGCTTGTCGAAATCCTCCTTGCCCTTGATGCTTGTCGAAAATTCTCTCCTCTTGCCCTACTTGGACTTGCCGAAATTTCCCTCTTGCTCTCTCCCTCTTGCTCTTGTCGAAATCTCCTTGGTATTTATAGGGCTAGGCCAAAGTCCTTCTTTGAGGAGGAGTTTGAGTTGGAATTAAATTATCTTTAAAGAATATAATTCTTTATTATAATTTTATTCCTATTAGAACTTCTCCTATCTTCTTGGAATTTAATTCTTCTTTAATCTCTGCATGGCAATCAAATTCCTTTGGGCTTGGGCCTTGCTCCATGTCATCTTGGGCTTGTAAAATCATGAATTTCGACATCCATATTGCTTTTGGTCTTTGTCGACAAATGCCATGGCAACTGGCTCGGCGTCTCCTTCATGCATTGCCCTGGCAACTAGCTCGGCATTGCTTTGGCAAGTGATCCTGCACATACACACACAAAAACACACCAAAGCAGCATCTATTTCCACAAAAATCACCAAGTTATGTAATCAAGCTCAACGATTGAAGGAAACATGGATTAATGCATGAATGACTAACTATGCAACTAATATGAGCCTAAGTCTAACAATAATATGAGTAAAAAGGGTAAGAAAAATAGTACTTTTGAACACTTATCACACCCCCAAACTCGAACTATTGCTTGTCCTCAAGCAATGCAAACTCATAATTACCTGCCAAGACTTCAAATTTTCACAAACTTAGCTTTGAACTTGATTTCAATTCTCTGAACCGGGGCACAAAGTATGATTGGCTTTTTATTTTTCGAAAAACTGAGGAGTTACTCGGAATCAAACTATAATGCTTGTGAGTGTGTGCGGAGTTGTGTGCAAGTTGATTTTTCGGATTCTATGCAAACAATAGGTTTTCAAATTACTTCATTGGGTTCTTTTAACATGTTTTAACTAGAGCCAATTTGGGCACCTTTATTGTTTTATTTTTAGTTTTCTTAAGTTAATTTAATCGACTAGAGCCGGTTTCAGGCACCTCTAGTTATTTTTTTTACGCCTCCTAGAGCCAGTTTCGGGCACCTCTAGTGATCAAGTTTTTAGCATATGCTAGAGCCAATTTCGGGCACCTCTAGCCTTCATCCAATTTTTATTCTAATCCCCCAATTAGTTAATTATCAACCTAAGTTTACTAGAGAACTCCTTAAATCAATCAAACCACAACAGTGTTTCATCAAATTTAGCATCATAGTAAAATTCTAAGTTTTTCCATGGTTATCCTAGAATAAAAATTCTATCAATTAAGTGCATTGGTAAAGTCATCATTGAATATTCATCAAATCTAAGCAATTCTTGTTCCAATTAAAGGCATGGCAAGCAATTTATGTATCCTAAATGTAATGCTTAAGATTAATGTAACTAAACATGGTAATTACTAATAACAATCCCCCCCAAACTCGAGTGAGGCATTGTCCTCAATGCATGCATAAAAATAACAAAAAATAACAATAAAAATAAAAATGCATACGAGGACTTACTCCGAGAGTTCGTCATCGTAGATGATTAGTTTCCTTCTAGTTGGCGTCTTGATTTTCTTGCTTGAATGCAATGGTTGTTTTCTTGTTGCCGGGATGTCTTTAGCTTTGGTTGCCGTGGCATCTTCATGGTTGGTTGCCGTGGCATCAGCTTGTGCAGGCACGATGTAGGTTGCCGCGGCATCTTCTTCATTGGTTGCCGGGGCAAGGATCTTGGCAGTAAATTTCCTTAGCATAGTAGTTGTGAGTCTTGTTGTGAAAAAGAAAACAAAGAAAACCTGAAAACTAAAGATAATGAAGAAAAAAAATAAAATATCTCCTAAAAATAAAAATGAAAATAAAAAGAAAAAGAAAAATGAAATACTGAAAGGAGAGCATGCTCATGCATCTCCTAAGTTGACCACTTCCTTGTTACGTTCCACATGGGCACCATTGTAGTGCTTCAATCTTTGTCCATTAACTTTGAATTCATGATTGTCAGAGATGGACTTGATTATTACGGCACCATGAGAGAATGGTTTGACGACTTCGAATGGTCCCGACCATCTTGATTTCAGCTTTCCCGGGAAAAGTTTTAGCCGAGAATTGAATAGGAGAACTAGTTGCCCTGGCGTGAATTGCCGTGGCAATAGTTTCTTGTCGTGCCATCGCTTTGTTTTCTCCTTGTAGATTCGCATTGTTATAGGCGAGTGCACGAAATTCTTCTATCTCATTGAGATCCATCAAGCGCTTTTGTCCGCACTTTCCCAATCCATATTCACGGTCTTGATTGCCCAGTACGCCTTGTGCTCGATTTCCACCGGTAGATGACATGTTTTACCATAGACAAGCCGGAAGGGGGACATACCTAATGGTGTTTTGAATGCAGTGCGATATGCCCAAAGTGCGTCATCTAGTCTTAATGACCAATCCTTCCTTGAGGGATTTACAACTTTCTCGAGTATTCCCTTCAACTCCCGGTTGGAAATTTCGCTTGCTGTTGGTTTGTGGGTGATATACCGTGGCGATCTTGTGTGATATGCCGAAGCGTTGCAACATCTTGGCAATTAGTCTGTTGTCAAAATGCTTGCCCCCGTCGCTGATAATTGCTCTCGGCATCCCAAACCGTGTAAATATGTTTTTCTGCAGGAATCGTTGCACGGTCTTGGAATCGTTGTTGGGAACTGCAGCTGCCTCTACCCATTTAGACACATAGTCGACGGCGAGTAAGATGTAGAGGTTGCCGAATGAAGATGGAAAAGGTCCCATAAAATCGATCCCCATACATCGAACAGTTCCACCTCGATGATGTTCGAGTGGCATCTCATGTCGCCTAGAGATATTGCCCGTCCTCCGCAACGATCACATTGCTTGTAAAAGTCTTGGGCATCTTTGTACAATGTTGGCCAATACAAACCGGATTGCAAGACTTTGGCATGATGCGAGTTCCTCCAAAATGTCCTCCATAGGGTGAAGAATGGCATTGCCGGAGTACATTCTGTTGCTCTTCTTCAGGGACACATCGGCGTATAACCTGATCTGCACATTGTTTAAACAAAAGAGGCTCGTCCCAAAAGTAATGCTTAGCATTATGGCGGAACCGCTTCTTCCCTTGGTGAGTAATGCCATACGGAAAAATACCACAAACAAGGAAGTTAACTAAATCTGCGTACCAGGGTATTGCCGGGGCATGTGCTGCCGTAGTGTCTGCTCCCAAAATTGCCGAGGCGTGCTCGTCAAAGACTGCTGCGGCGTCGAGAGTTGCCGAGGCGTGTGCTTCCATGGTTGCCGAGGCGTCATGGGCTGTCGAGGCGTCAAGGGTTGCCGAGGCGATTAGAATTTGTTCATCCGGGAATGCATCGTATATCTCTAGATCCGCGTCCTCTTCCCTATTGCGTTCCAAACGTGATAAGTGACCGGCCACTTGATTTTCTGTTCCTTTCCTGTCCTTAATTTCAATATCAAATTCTTGTAAAAGTAATATCCAACGAATCAAACGAGGTTTAGCATCCTTTTTAGAAAATAAGTATTTGATTGCCGAATGGTCCGTATGAACAATTACCTTTGTACCAATTAAATAGGATCGGAACTTGTCAAATGCGAAAACTACAGCTAGTAACTCTTTCTCCGTTGTTGTGTAATTCACTTGAGCATCGTTAAGAGTTTTACTAGTGTAGTATATCACATGGAAGGTCTTACCTGTGCGTTGGCCTAGGACTGCTCCTACCGTGAAATCACTTGCATCACACATGAGCTCAAAAGGTAGCGTCCAATCTGGTGGAACAACAATGGGTGCCGAGGCAAGCTTTTTCTTTAAGGTTTCGAATGCTTGGGTGCAAGAATCATCAAAATCGAAGACTTTATCCTGTTCAAGCAGATTACACAAGGGTTTAGTGATTTTAGAAAAATTATGAATGAACCTCCTGTAAAAACCTGCATGTCCGAGAAAACTTCGAATTCCTTAACCGAATTTGGTGGGGGTAATCTCTCGATCACGTCCACCTTGGCTTTGTCTACTTCAATTCCCTGGATGAAATCTTATGGCGAGCACTATTCCTTCATCTACCATAAAGTGGCATTTCTCCCAATTGAGGACTAAATCCGTTTCTTCGCATCTTGCCAACACCCTCTCTAAATTGCCGAGACAGCCGTCGAAGTCATTACCAAAAACCGAAAAATCATCCATGAAGATCTCAAGGAAGTCTTCGACCATGTCTGAAAAGAGCGCCATCATGCATCTTTGGAAGGTTGCCGGGGCGTTACATAATCCGAACGGCATCCTTCGGAAGGCATAAGTACCGTAGGGGCATGTGAAGGTTGTCTTTTCTTGATCTTCTGGTGCTATGGCAATCTGATTGTAACCTGAATAACCATCAAGAAAATAGTAAAAGGGTTTACCTGCAAGACAGTCAAGCATTTGATCAATAAAGGGTAATGGAAAGTGATCTTTCCTAGTGGCTTTGTTTAGCTTTCGATAGTCCATACAAACCCTCCAACCGGTCACAGTCCTGGTTGGGATAAGTTCATTATTTTCATTGCTTACCACTGTTATACCTCCCTTTTTCGGCACACATTGTACTGGACTTACCCACGTACTATCGGAGATAGGGTATATAATGCCGGCGTCAAGCCACTTGATGATTTCTTTCATTACAACCCCTTTCATGGCATGATTCAGTCTCCTCTGGGCCTCAATTGAAGGTTTGTGGTTATCTTCCAACAAGATCTTGTGCATGCACACCGCCGGGCTAATTCCCTTCAAGTCGGCAATTGTCCACCCTATTGCCTTTTTATGTAGCTTCAACATGTTGATCAACTTCTTTTCCTGCTCAGGCTGTAACTTAGAGGAAATAATTACAGGTAATGTATTATCGATCCCTAAGTATACATATTTCAGTTGCTCTGGCAATTGTTTCAACTCAAGAATTGGTGGATTTTCGATAGAGGGTTTTTCGATCTTACCTTCCTTACCTGAGTAGTCCAGTGGTTCAAAGTATGTACCTGGTCGATTGACTAGCCAATTTGCCTCTTCTGGTTATTCCTCATCGACCGCTCTTCATACTCCTCGGGTTCCTCTTGATCGGCAATGTAGTTGCCGAGGCAACTAAATTCCTCATCGGTTAAACTCTGCCGTGGCATGAAGTAGTTGACATTCTTCCGGATCATCGGCATGCCTTAGTGTTTGGAACACATTTAGTTTTACCTGCTGGTCATTCACCCTCATTGTGAGTTCTCCTTTTCAACATCAATCAAAGTTCTCCTGCCGCTAGGAATGGTCTTCCGAGAATGATAGGCGCATGCTCATCTGCTTCACAATCTAAAACAATAAAGTCAGCGGGGAAAAATAAATTTATCAACTTTTACCAAGATGTCCTCGATTTTTCCCTCTGGATGCACATAGGATCTGTCGGCTAGTTGTAGCATAACTCATTGTAGGTCTTGCCTTCCCGATTCCTAGTTTCGGAAAACCGATTTAGGCATCAAGTTTATGCTAGCCCCTAGGTCGCATAGTGCTTTCCCGACATAGTGATTTCCAATAGAACAGGGTATTGTGAACTTCCGGGATCCTTCAACTTGGGCGGCATACGATTGTGCAACATTGCCATGCATCCCTCTGTTGCGGCAATTGTTTCAAACTCTCCTAGCCTTGTTCTCTTGGACACAATGTCTTTAAGAAACTTGGCATAGTTTGGCATTTGTTCAATTGCTTCCACCAATGGCAAGTTGATATGGACTTGCTTTAGGATATCAAGAAACTTCTTGAATTGGTATTCTTGCTTTTGTCGCTTCAACCTTTGTGGGAATGGTGGTGGAAGTCGGATATCTTCGATCTTTTCATTGGTTTGAAACCTGATTGACGGCATTACGGGGACATCCGGAGTTGCCGATGTGTTACCAACCCCAGGTTGCCGAGGCGTGCTTATCGCAAGTTCCCGAGCGTCATCGGTTGCCGAGGCATGCTTATTGCCGGTTGCGCAGCAATTCTTGGTTCAGCATCCGAGACTTTGCCGCTATGTTCGTCTTGCTCTTTTTGTGGAGTTTTGTTTGACGAGCGGGTTTGAACCTCTCTAAGTTGTTGGCCACTTCGGTGGTGATTGCCTTACATTGCTCATGGCCGTTCCTCTTGCGACTTGAGTATCGCTAGGTAAACCTCCTTGTGGTCTAGTGTTGATTTTGAGCAAATTGTCCGACTTGATTTTCCAATGATTTGATTGCCGCCTCTTGGTTTTGCAATCTCATCTCGGTCCTGTTAATAAAAGCATCAGTTCTTTTTATGAAATTACTATTCTCAGCCATATAAGATTCAGTTTTCATCATAAAAGCATTTAGAGAATTTTCCAAAGAACTAGATGTTGTCGGATGTTGCTGCGGCATCTGTTGCCGTGGCATATTTTGCTGGAATCCCGATGCTTGTGCATTTTGATTGTTCTGGTTTAGAGCATTGTTGGGATTACTCCATGAAAAATTCGGGTGCTTCTTCCAAGCTGGATTGTATGTATTGGACATCATGTTGTTGCCCCGATTGTAATTCCCCACATAGAAGCTAGATTCCGGATTCTGCATACATTCAGAAGAATTGTGGTTATCGCCACATAACTCACAAAAAGAATCCATTACCTTGACTTCATGTGTGTTGTTTGGTTTTTGCATGTTCTGGACCATCTTGGTTAAAGCGGCCAATTGTGCCGAAATTGAATCTGATGATCCTAGTTCATGTATTGTGGCTTGGCGTCTAACTCCTCCTCTTCTAGTAGATGGGAATTGATAATCATTCTTGGCCAGCCTGTTTAAAATTTGCATTGCTTCTTCCGGTGACTTATCTAGGAGTATGCCGTTTGCCGAGGCGTCTAGCATCATCCTTGTTGGTGTATTCACGGCATTGTAAAACATTGTCACTTGAGTCCACATCGGGAATCCGTGTAGAGGGCATTTGTGTAGAAGTTCTCTATATCGCTCCCAAGCCTCGTACATGGATTCATCATCCGCTTTACCGAAAAAAGAAATAATGTCGTTCTGACGGCTTATCGATTAAATTTGTAGGATTAAATCTAGCAAGGAAATCACGACAAAGATCAGTCCAAGATGCTATGGATCCGGCAGAATGCTATTTAGCCATGCTTTCGCCTATCCCTCGGTGAATAGGGAATAATCTTAATCGTAAGACATCGGGGTGACTCCGTGTATCTTGAACGAGTTGCAAATCTCGAGGAAAGATTTCAGATGTTGTCGTGCATCTTGATTCTTGAGCCGCCAAATTGACCTATTGTGTTGATCATATTAAACATTACTGGTTTCAACTCAAAGTGGTCGGCTTCAATTTCGGGTGCGACAACTCCTCGGGTTAAGTCCATCAAGATCTTCTTCAAGATAGTCTCGAATAGTTCTGTTTCGTGCAAGAATCACTCCTCTCCTCCCGCTCGAACATCTTGATTAATATTGCCGTCTTGATTTGCCATTGCTTCTCTTATCCTTCGTCTAAGTCTTTGTAAGGTTCGTTCGATTTACGGATCAAAGGGATATTCTGGTGAAGTCGGCCTCGCCCACAGTCATATACCAATGCAAAACCAAAGTTTGTTAGCCCTTTGAATTTTAAACAAGAAAAATAAAAAGAAAGTGCAAGAAAGTAAAAACAAAGTCGCTATTGCCAATCCCGACAACGGCGCCAAAAAACTTGTTGCGCGTAATAAGTGCTACGCAATTGTGCAAGTATACACGTCGCAAGTTATAGTATAAAAGATATCGTCTCCACGAGGATTGGTGCCACTTCAAGAATCTAGTCTCTTGCAATTGTAAAAAGTAAAAACACAAGTGAAGGATTATAGAAGTTTTAACTAATAACTAATCTAGAAAGCAATTAAGAAAAAGAAAAGATGAATTCGAATGAGAGAGATAGGCTAGGTTATCGTGAGTTGAGGTGTGATAGCCGATTGGATTGTCTTGGTAAAGAGTGCATGGGCAACTCGGTTGCCGTGGCGACTTGCACAACGGGGTTGCCTTGGCAACTAATTGATGGTTGCTTGGGCGACTAGTTGGGCAACTACTTGGGCGATCGGGCAGCAACTTCAAGGTTCGGCGGAGCGTTCTTCAATGGTTTCTTCTTATCCCTAAGTCGAAACTCTAGCTACTTGTGCATGCCTTGATAATACATCCTGCGTGAATCAAGGGTGAACAACAACCAATCTTGCGCTCCTCTTAGCCGTTGAAATCCTTAACTTATTCCTAAGCCGGATTAATCTTCACCATCATTGGATTGAATAAAGATCATATTCATTCGTTTCTTGAATCTAACTCTCCCGATATTAGATAAATGGATGAAATCACGAGATCCTCTCCCAATTCACTCATGAAACAATAATAAGAATCAAGAATGAATAAACCTTGAAATAGAAAAGTGCAAACTCTTATTATTACCTAAACAAAAACCAATAGTTTCTCACAATCTCAAAACACAATAACCATAGCCAAGTAAATTTAGTTCATGGCTAGGTTCCAAAGAAACACAAGATAATTAATCCCTAGCATGAACCCAATCGAACAAAGATGAAGGAAGAGGCTTGTCGAAATCCTCCTTGCCCTTGATGCTTGTCGAAAATTCTCTCCTCTTGCCCTACTTGGACTTGCCGAAATTTCCCTCTTGCTCTCTCCCTCTTGCTCTTGTCGAAATCTCCTTGGTATTTATAGGGCTAGGCCAAAGTCCTTCTTTGAGGAGGAGTTTGAGTTGGAATTAAATTATCTTTAAAGAATATAATTCTTTATTATAATTTTATTCCTATTAGAACTTCTCCTATCTTCTTGGAATTTAATTCTTCTTTAATCTCTGCATGGCAATCAAATTCCTTTGGGCTTGGGCCTTGCTCCATGTCATCTTGGGCTTGTAAAATCATGAATTTCGACATCCATATTGCTTTTGGTCTTTGTCGACAAATGCCATGGCAACTGGCTCGGCGTCTCCTTTATGCATTGCCCTGGCAACTAGCTCGGCATTGCTTTGGCAAGTGATCCTGCACATACACACACAAAAACACACCAAAGCAGCATCTATTTCCACAAAAATCACCAAGTTATGTAATCAAGCTCAACGATTGAAGGAAACATGGATTAATGCATGAATGACTAACTATGCAACTAATATGAGCCTAAGTCTAACAATAATATGAGTAAAAAGGGTAAGAAAAATAGTACTTTTGAACACTTATCAATAAACTTGGGCAAATTTCTCATAACAAATTCATCATTTTCCCATCAAACTAAAATTCAAGAATAGTCCTCTTATTGTCCATCATCTTCGAAATGGTCACTAAATTCTTCCAAATTGGAATTTTTCATTCTAGCATCAAAATCAAGCTTTTTGAATCACAAATACTTCAGTTTCATCATTAATTTCCAAATCCCTAACAAAACCCTAAATTTCAAGATTAGGGTTTATAACTTCCAACATGAAATTAACTTGATTTCGAGCTTGTTTTCATCACAAGTAGGCTTAATTCATCATCTACTACTTGAATTCCATAAATTTTCCATGAAACCCTAATTTATCTCTCTCTTCAAACCCTAATCCAAAACTTCATAATTCTATGAAATTTTAACATCAAAATGTAGAGAATGAAGAGTAGATCACTTTACCTCAAAGAACCTTGCTTGAATTCTTGATCAAAAGCCTTGAAATTGGCTAGGAAATTTTTTTCCTATTTTCCCCTTCTTTTTTCCTTGCTATCGAAATGCATAAGGAGAAATATGAACAATTTGTTCATCTTTTATAGAAAAATGCCACATGTTTTCTTAAAATTTTAAATTCATTCTTCACTCTTTCCAAAATTACCCCTCTAACTAAATAAGAATTACATCTAGTTCAAATTTATGCCATCCCATTACATTTGAACTAGGTTGGTTCCAATCCAACCGGCCATCATCATTAAATAATCATAAAATATCATTTTTGATTTTTGGTCGATCTAATTTCCCAATTTTCACCTTTTACGATTTTCCTCTATCGAACTATCAATTCTAATCCGGGAATCACATATTTCTCTAATTCCATGAATAAATTCATATTTTCATATAAAATCCCCTATTTAATAAAGTTAAACTTAGAAATTTGACTCGATCCAAAAATACTGATAATTACCCTAAATCTTTATCGGGTAACATCGTTCTTTAAAATCCTTCATTAAGCATTTATACGAATCTTTCCCACTTCTTCTGAGTCCTTTTTACAAATCAAAATACTGTTATGTGATACTTCCCAAAAGGTCACCCAAAACTTTTCTCTAATCTCAGCACGCTTAACAAATTTATTCGATCAAAATTTTATATTTTCTACTGCATCCTAACCTCCAAAACTATTACCAAAATCCTTATTCTGATCGAATTTATCCTCATACTGAATAAAAATCATCTTTGGGAAAATTTACACTTGGGTCCCTAAACTTTGACCAACTTTTCATTTTGGTCACTATCTTTTATCTTTTGTCATTTTAGTCACTAAGTTAGCCTTATGCCAAAACCTTAGTACTAAATGACCCTTATATAACTTAGTAAAATTTTCGGGGTATTACAGCCACGTCAGCACCGTTAATTGCCACGTTAGCACTTTAACGGTCAACATCGGTCAAAGGGCAAAATTGTTGCAATTGAATGACTTCGAGGACAAAATTGCATGAAAAAATAGGGGCAACATTGCTGATTTAGGTTTACTACAGGGGCAATTTTGACACTTTAGACTAAATTTTAGGTAAAATTTTAAATTCTTTTAGGAATGTAAATAGCTTAGTAGGTTTTTCAGGTTTCCTTTGCTATGGTTCTATTGTTCTAAAAATGTTGTTGCATTGATTAGGATACTCCTATGATGAATTTGTGCTTAAATGTGTTTTGCAATGTGTTAAGAGCTGCATTGATTAGGATACTCCTATGATGAATTTGTGCTTAAATGTGTTTTGCAATGTGTTAAGAGCTTTAGTGATTTGAACTTAGGGTTGAAACTGCTCTAGTTATACCCCACACATTGCATGTTCTCTAAAAGCTTAAGAAGCCCTAGGAAAATTCTAGGTCGACTCTCTAATGTCGTAGCATGAATTAATGATAATGAACTGAATGCTTAATGAAGCATAAAAGGCTTTATTTGAAACTCCTACAAAAATCGAGAAAGAAAATAAAGTTCAAATTAAAATGTTAAACTCGATGCCATAGGCAAACTATTGAGGGACGCTCTAATATGCTTTGGTAGCTTAGTACACTAGGTGAGTTGTGTTTGCTCCATTTAACTTTCCCTGGTAGGAATAGTAGTATTAGCATAAGAGTGAATGAAAGTCTTCATAGGATGGCTCTGCTCGTAAGGCTCGAGAATGGGCTATTTGCTCCACTCCATCTTCATGTCTGAAGGCTCGATGAGGTGTTTGCTCTACTTCATTTTCAGACATGAAGGGTAGTTGTGATAACCTGAAGCCCCCATGATACAACTTAATGGAATGAAAAATTAAGGGAGTAAAGTAAAGTGCTAAATAGAAAATAAACGTTGGGGCAAGAATAGGGAACATACTTTGAAATTTTCTAAGGTCATCAAGTTTTGACTAAATGTACCACAACACACACTTCACGTACAGTGGAATTGATCCTAGGAACAAATCTATTGAAATTTGTTATATTGCACTTATATTTGATTTTCTGGGGATTGAATTAATGTTGCATCATGTTTTGGAACTTTTGAAACCATAGTTTAGAAAGAATCTTCGAACCATCATTTTGTTCATAGGTTTATTTTTAGTTTTTTCGCATCATTGCTTGAGGACAAGCAACAGCTCAAGTTTGGGGGTATTTGATGACTACATAGAGAACTTATATTTTAGACCATTTTACTTGGAATATTGCATGTTTTTAAGCTCATATATTTGCATTTTGGAGTAGTTTGCATATAGTTATGGAGTTAATGGTGCTTGAGCTTAATTGTTATATATATTGATGCTTTTAATGGGAAAGATAGTTGCTTCTAGTGGTACGTGTACAGGAAGTAACAAAAGTAGTGGAAGGCATGAGCATTGAAGCAACATTTCTCGAAGCCATGGTATCAGAGTAGAGTTGGAAACGAACCTTAACTCTTGACGATCAATTCACGCATAGACCCCTATCCTTTATGGACTTCATTGAATGGCGCGAAAAACAAGATCCCCGTTAAAGGATTACATGCGTTTTAGGGTTTTTTAACCCTATCTTTGCCACTTATATAAAGAATACTTGGGCAACAATCCAAAGAGAGCTTGATTGTAGAAAATGGCCCTTTGCCTTTAACTATTGTAGAACCACTATGGTTGAGGGTTTAGAAGATTCTCCACAAGACGAAAGCTATTGAGAGAGGCTTGAGGAATGAGGAGCGTTGCAACACAATTTGAGGGCTTGGAGGAGAATTCGAGGATGCTTGACTTTCTTTCTATCTTGCTTGATAAACTAATATAATCACCTATTTTCGTACGAGCCTCAAGCCCAATTAAAAATACCATTACATCAGATATAGAAATATCCTAATTATATCATAAATGGGAAGATTGCAAGAGATCTTGTTCAACAAATATGGGAAGATAAGTGATGTTCAAGGGATTCTCACTGCAAACTCATGGCATATTTTTTAGGATCCGGACATTTCTGGGCCAAAATATCTTCTTAAAAACCCACCGTCTTTTAGTTACCTTTCTAACGCATCTTGAAACACCTCAATCAGACATCGAGAGCTCAAGATATGTTTGTTTTACTGAAGACAGCGCGTGTAAAAAACTAGATACAGATCCAATACGGGAATTTGATTTTATTATGAATTTTCAATTAATTTATTGATTATTTGTGTTAAATTCAAATTTAGATTTTTCTCTATTTGTTCTAATTAATTTAGGATCATTTTATGTGTAAGAAAAATAGTTTGATGCCCAAGTAAAGACATCATTCCCTTTCCATGTATATTTAGCATAAATAGGAATATACTTTTTAGGGTTTCTAATTTTAGAGTTTCTTTCTATCATTTTTCTTGGTTAGAGATTTCATTTTTATTTTGGAGGAGAAAAAGGTACACACAAAATACCAGAAGCATTTCTGAAAAATAAAAAGATGAAGTTTTCTTTCTATCATTTTTCTTGGTTAGAGATTTCATTTTTATTTTGGAGGAGGAAAAGGTACACACAAAATACCAGAAGCATTCCTGAAAAATAAAAAGATGAAGTTTTCTTTCTATCCTTTTTCTTGGTTAGAGATTTCATTTTTATTTTGGCTTTGGAATAGTAAAGATCCAAAGTGTTACGACGTGTAAAAATCTCCCCGCAATTTTGTTAATTTTATTCGTCCTTTTTTTCAATTTATGCTCCTTCAAATTTCATTATTTATTTCTTGCTCTTTAATTTCTATTTCTTTAATTTTTGCATCTTTATTTTACATTTCTTTCAATTCTGCTCATGTTTAATTCATGTTTTTAATTTTCCCTTTTGTTTTGATTTATTCCAATTTCGTCCTTTTATTGTCTTATATTTTAGTTGTTACGTTATTCAATTTCTGCCCCATTTATTTTCGCATATAGCCCTTTGTTTATTCTTTTCTGTCATGTACTCTTAATTTGTGTTTTAATTTATTCCTTTTTTATAACTTTAGCGTAATATTTTATATAAAATCAATTTCCTTTTTATATAGTAAATACAAATGTACATATATAAATTAACTTTTTTTTCCTACTTCACTTTAGTTCCCTACTTTAATTTTATGCATTTTTAGGTATATATAGATTGACTTATTTGAGATACATTATTATTTTTTTTGCAATGTTATTTTTTCTTATGTATATATAGTAGTATATATGGTATCTGTTTAAATGTATGTGATAGTTTTATTCGGTAATATATATATATATATATGTATGTATATACTTTAACATGTAATTAGATTTAGTTACTTGTTTGTTCACATCACTTCATTGTATATAACTTGATCATTTGTAGTTGTATTTGATTTTATTTTGATACATTATTAATTGACCATGTCATTTAAATTTTTTACATGTATATTTATTTATTTGTTTAATTCTTTCATTACTTTCAGTTAATAGACCCCTAGATTAACTTAGGTTGTCTATAAAAATTATACCTTAGTTAGAATCCCTTTAATTAAATGGTTAGATCAGTTAATAAAGATAATATCATAATTAACCTCTATATTAGATTCTTTAGATTTATTTCCTATTTAATTAAAGCCTTTTAGGTTAGTCTCTTGCTGGCTTAGTATATTAATTAGAGTTGTAGATTTAGGGCCTTGTAAATAATTGGCTAAGTTTAATTTAGGCTTTTAATTAGAACTATTACCTTTAAATAAATCCTTTTAGATTAGTTAGACTTTTGATATATGCAATTGAGGTTAGAAAACTAGACTTTAGGGATTTTCACTTTAATCATATGTAAACATGTTCACGAACCACAAAATAAAATATTAGTGACCAAGTCAGCTTCGTTTTACGGGCGTTGTGGGGGTGCTAATTCTTCCCCAAATGTAACTGCGCCTCCAAACCTTTTCACGTTTCTTTCTAGTTTTTTAGGTTTCCGGACTACCTAATAAATTAAAAGATCGGTGGCGACTCCGTTTTTTTGTTATCACAACTGCCTTTACTTTTATTGTTTTTATTTTAGATGATATTTGCTCAAACATGAGCTAAATACTCTTTTGTTGGGTTTATTGTTTTTAAGATATATGTTTGAATTATTTGTTCAATGTTATAACACTTTTTCCTTATCTATTCTGTTCATTGTTCTTAATGTTTAATTATTGTAAGAGCTATCGAGAGGCCTTTAATTAATGATTTGTGACTTAATATCAAAAGAGTTATGTTAGAAAAACATGAATAGTGGAGCTTAAGCTGTTAATTTAGGTTCTAATCTGACTTAAACATAAGTTTAGGATTTCAATGACTAATAAGGGGTACTTGAATAGCTAATGAGTTATTAGGGTTTACTCAAACATGTACTGCCATAGCATTTTGCTATCAACTTCTAGGTATCGAGAGAGTCTAAGAGTTAATTAGAAAACTCTACCGAATAGATAAGTGTAACTCATCGCTATAATATTCGAATAATAATTAGCATAGTTTTTAAGTAATAAACTCAGCATCCATAATCATTATATTCTCTTTGCTACAATATTTGTTTGCCTTCTGATCATTGTTGCCATTTATTTTTCTTGCAGTTAGTTCATAATTCTATCATTACACCAATACTTGTTCATTAAATTTTAAGTACAATTGTTTTGAATTTGTCACTTCAATCTCTGAGTTTAACACTCTACTTATCATTATATTACTTGAGCGACGAGCATACTTATTCTTAATTGCATATAGTTCAACACGCATCACATATAGTATTTTTTTTCTTTTTACCATATATATATACATATATATATATAATACATTGGTCAATAAAAACTAAAATCCTTTCTTTAAATATTTTAAAAAACTAATATCTTTATACCATATATATAGTATATTCATTTTTAAATAATAAAAGTTTTCTTTAAATATTAAATACTATATATAGTTAGCATACGTTTTCTTCCTAAAATATCTAATATTTTTATGCATATTATTTTCTTTGATAAACTGGCATTTAGATTTTAGGGTTAATTTAATTTAGTCGTAGACTGAATGCATTTAATTTAGATTAGAGCCTTAGTTTTAGGTTCTTTAATTAGGTCTCTAATTAAATAACTTGAATAGGATTTAGATAATAGTAACAATTTAATAAATATTGTTTAGGAGATTTAGGAATCTAAATTTGAACAGTATCCACGTTGTTTAACATGGATTCTTAAATTGAATAAATAATATTTATTAGAACCCTAGAAATATTAAATAACTTAATGAATATTTTAGTGTTGTTAACTTAGGTCCTAATCCAACTCTTTTATACAATTTCTAGTCTTTATTTCGAGTGCTTAAACTTTATTTGAATTTCCTCCAATCCTTATGAAGACGATCTTACTTATCACTATTATTACTTGTTCGATGTGTATACTTACACCGATTACGTGTAATTTATAGTACATTGATGCGCGTATTAAGTGTTTCACAATTGGTGCAAGTATACACGTCACAAGTTATATTATAGTATAGATATCATCTCCATAGGGATTGGTGCTACTTCAAGAATCTAACTTCTTGCACTGAAAGTAAAAACACAAGTAGGTGATTGTAGGTGTTCTAATTAACTAGAAAATAAAAGAACAATTAAATAAAAAGAAGATGTAATCGAATAAGAGAGAGTACGTTGGGTTATCGTGAGTTGTTGTATTATAATTGAATGGACCGTCGTGGTATTTGAGTGCTAGAGTAGCTCAATTGCTCAACAATTGAATCCAGTCAGATTGCCTGGGTAAATCTGCGATTGCCTGGGTAAATCTGCGGCTGCCTGGGCAAGTCTGCAATTGCCTGGGCAATTGGGAATGGAATGATTGTCTGGGCATTTAGGCGACAACCTTCAAAGTTCGGTGAAGTGTTCTTCAATGGTTTCTTGTTATCCCTAACTCGAAACGCTATTAATTGTGCATGCCTTGATAATACATCCATGCATGAACCAAGGCTGAACAACAACCTATCTTGCGCTCCTTTTAGCCATTGAAGTTCGCAACTTATCCCTAAGTCGAATTAGTCTTCACCATCGATTGATTGAATCTAACTCTCTCGATATTAGATAAATGGATGAATTCATGAGATCCTCTCCCAATTCACTCGCAAAATTAAGAACCAAGAATGAACAAACTTTGAAGTAAAATTGCAAACTCAATACCTAAACAAATCCAATCGTTTTCACAACCACAAAAACACAATAACCCAAGCCAAATAAGTTTAGTTCATGGTTGGGCACAAAATAAACTCAAGAATAAAATCCCTAAACATGAATCTAATGGAACAAAGAGGAAAAATAAGAAGATATCGAGCAGCCCCCTTTGTCGAATTCTCTCCAATCGCACCCCTTGAAGTAGGCGGTTAGGTCTTCTATTTATAGGAGTTGGCTAGGTCAAAGTCTTTCTTGAGGAGGAAGTTAAGTTGGAATTAAATAGAATAAAAGAAATAGATATGTTTTATTATATATTTGTTCCTCCAAAAACTTTTCCTAAAACTCTTGGAATTTAATCTCCATTTGATCTCCAATAACTCTTCATAAATATGAATTTAAATCTTCATTAAATGTTGCATGGAAATCCAAATCATTGGGATTTATCTCTTGCTTTTCGTGCTTATCCCTAAGGAGGTGGATTTTCCCTGACATTCCTCAGCAATCTGCTCAGCATGTAGAAGACAGCTTCGATTGCCTTGGCAGACCCTTCAGTTTGGCATTTGGAAAGCAGCTTTGATTGCCTTGGCCGATCCTTAAATTTCCTTCCTTAGCAGCCACGACAATCTCCTACTCGCTTGGGCAATTAGATCCTGCACACACTAGCAGTACCTTTTTCCATAAAACCAACTAAATTATGAAATCAAGCATGACGGTGAAGGAAATCATAAAAACATGCATGAATGCCTAATAATGCAACTAAAATAAGCCTAAGTCTAACAATAATATGAGTAAAAAGGATTATAAAAATAGTACTTTTGAACACTTAATATACATCACAACACGCAACACATAGTTATCTCTTTTAACCTTTTATTCCTAAAATAAAACATGGTATATCTCGAAAACACATATTATTAAAATTGACGTAAATTCTTGTCATTGTTTGTTCAACAATTCTGTTTCAATTAAATATGTTATTATCCAAAGCATAAAGCATATATGCAACACTATGAACATGCAATCTAATACTTTAGAGCCAATTATTTTTTCTTACGAACTAGAAACATAAATTTGACATGACACCCCCACACTTTAAAATATTTTAAGAACATATATCTTTTATAAATTTAAGGTGTCTCTAATCATTTTCACATAGAAAAACAACATACACATTTTAAAAGTTAAGTTATTATTAGCATGCCAAATCAATAATAACAACACAAGTTCTCACATTAATATGTTAAATAGATCATCAAGACATTTTAATCAAACAAGAAATCCAATTAGCATGCATAATAATTTTTGAATAAACATGTTACAAAACCTTTTTTCCACAAAGTCACATTTGAAGGAAACTTAGGCTAAGGGTTTTTTTTATAGATTTAACTTTGAATAATACCTTGCCTTTTCAAATACTTGCGCAGTTTCAAACGATCTCTAAGATAGACAGTTTTCCCCTTTTTCGTATGAGAGTATGACAAAAATATGTGCCTAGTAGCATCATTGTCTATCATCCACTCTTTTATATTCGTAAAAATATCAACTTTGAGAAATGACCAAAAAATCATCTCATCTACTTCAACCAAATTAAAACTTGGCTTAACGGGATTTTCCTTTTTTTCATTATTTCATATGTTTCAACCAAATCAATATTTGACTTAACAGGATTAACGTCTATTTTAACCAAATTAATATTTGGTATAACAGGATTAACGATATCTGTTTCGCCAAATTAATATTTGGCTTAACAGGGTAATTATTTATTATTGATATTTCTACACTAAGTTATATGGTGACTCAATGTGTCATCATAATTGGAGTTAAAAATCATGGGTACAATCAATAAATAATGCATCAAGTAGGTTCCTATGAAAGGAGGTAGTGTAAAAGGCACTCTTAAATACTAAGTCTTTGATAGGACCAATTCTAGACATGCACTTTCATATGGTTTATAACCAATTTCAATCATGCTTAAAGTTCAACTCACAAAATTTTGTAAACATAAATATTAGACGTAATTTTTTTAATAATTCAACACCATAGGATAGGTAAATAAAAATTATTGTTTAAACATGTCCACAAAAATTCATAGATAATACATACCTATTTTAGCTGCATTGAGTTTGAACTATGGATGTACACACAACATCACGACAATAAGGGGACGCATTAGAGTACTGTACGGACAACGTAACAATAACAAAACCAACGAAAATCTTTGTTAAGAGGTCGTAGGCTTTTTTCAGTTTTAAGAGGCATCGGGCATTATCCTTAAGATTGTAGAAAAATATTTGGTTAAACTAGAAAAAATGTTGAAAAACGGACTTGCTTGAGGCGTGCACTAGACACTATCCTTAAGAATATTTCCTGGTAAAACATACCCTCCTGGATTCAACAAGCACTTCTGCCGAAGCAGGCAATAGAAAGAGCAAAGAACTGATGAATACCCAGCTTCAAAAAGTGTTTCAAACGAGAGAGACAAAAAGAAAGTTCTTGCGGATGCTGGCTTGGATTCGTCTGTCGGTTTACTAGTTACATTCTAGTAGAGAAGTTTAATTACAGAAATAGGGGAATGCATTGGCCATGTCGTTAAAATTGATTACCGGGCCGAAAGCGGACGTAGGGGACACTTTTGCGAGAATGGCCATTAGCATTGATTTGAAGAAGTCGTTGATTTCTAAGCTATTGATAATGGTCAGGTTCAGATTGTCGAGTACAAATCATTGCCGGCCATTTGCTTCACTTGTAGTAAATATGGTCATACCAAACGTTCTTGTTCGGTTACCCCCTATTGATGATTATGTTGCTAATAATGGCCAAGTTCCACGTGTCCCTACTACTCCGTATTCCGACTTATTTGGTCCTTGGATGGTTGTCAAGCGTCGTGTACGAAGAAATTCTAAAAGTCTAAATGATCACATTACTCGAGGGCAGGGAGTCAAAATTGATAAATCTCGCTTCAACCCAATTTTTAGAGTATTGGATTCTGGCATTGATGGATGCCCATATGGTGAAGTTCATGCTCCAAAAAAAACCCCACGACCTCTTTAGTTGAAACCTCTGTTGTATCACCCTCGACGAGTTATTTTACTGCCTCGACACGCCTCCCGACTGCTTCCCCCAGGGTGCAACCAAAAGTTCCTGTTAAGGATAATGGTCAAGGTATTCAAAGCTCCAGACTTAGCACGAGTAAGGGATCAGTAGTGATCAAAAAAGCAAACCCAGACTCCACCATCGCTTTCTACTACTGCGCGTCCCACAGTATCGAAGCATGGCTCCAATTCCTGTGCTAAAGCATTAGCCTCCACTTGACAAAGCAACGCATTCTGCTGTTGTAATTTCATAAAACAGTGATATGAATAGCACAGCTAAACAAGGTATGGTGTGTATCTTTAATCCAATGGAGGCTGCTGTTTGTAATACCCCCACTGAACTGCCGACTCCGTTACCTAACCCGGTTGATCATCCTATGTCTACGGTCCCTCAAGTGGGGGACTCCTCGATTTAAAGGATATTTATTTAAATTTTACTTAATAAATAAATCTCAATAGAGTATATGAATTTCTTTTAAGTTTAAAGGATTAAATGGATAGCTTTTATATCATAAAAATTTAAATATATCTTATAAAGTGTCTTCTATTTTTTATAATTAAAAAGTTTCTTTTATTAATTACTATTATTTAGCATAGGTGAAGCCCAATGATAGGTATACATGTCTTATGCACTCTCATGCTCGTCGATACTAATACAAGGGTAGGGTTTAATTTTTTGAAAAGAGAATGAGTTCTCCCCTCACAACAGCGAAAAGAAATTAGTAACTCAACGATGAATGAACTCAACAAAACACAAAGAAAATGCAAAGTTAAAACATGAATTAATATCATTTCATTTAATGAAAGGTAAATGAAATCTAATATTCAAAATGGTATTGTTGTGCTAATCGGATTAATCGAGTTGAGGTCCGAGGATTTTGACTAAATTTAAATTGAAAAAAATACAAATATTAATTTAAATTGTCTTGAACAATTTCAAAATTTTGAATCAAATTAAATTTTGCTCATATTTATCTTTTAACTGCTCAGTTTCCCCACATTCTCACACCCTCCCCATTTTTAGTCAGCAATTAAGTGAATTTTAATGAGTTTGGAACTGCATCACTTATTAAAAGCTTAAAATGATCAGTTCCGAATAACTAAATTTATAGTATATATGGATGAGTCTACAACGAATGTCATACACCGATCTATACTACTAATATCACACATCGATATACACCACTATTTTTTCTCCTAATTATTTTTTTTAATTTTAAATAATTTTTTTACATAATTTTTTGAGACCTACCCCAAGATTTAATCTTAATTTGAAAAATATTGAAACTATCTTTTTCAAAGTTGCATAATAAAATTCTAACACTCAACTTTTTAACTTTATTATAATTTAGCCATCATCTCCATCACGCACTACCGCCACAATATCCGTTATCCTTATTTCTCCTCCTCTGCTACAATTTTCAAGCATAAGATTAATTTTAGGCATAAAATGATGTTGCAACTGCTACAATTTTGTGTGAATAATAATGTTGCAACTGCTACAATTTTGTGTGAATAATTCTAGGCATAAGGTTAATTTTAACCCTTAACATTTATAATTATTGACATTTTGGCCCTCATTCCTTTTTTAGGACAAATTTGGCCCTCAACCTATATATTTTTGTCAAATTACTCATTCTTTAATTATCATGTTGATTAGATAGTTAAAAATTTAACGGTGATAATATGACATATACATGTGATAATACATTTTAAATGATATGTAATCTAGCCTATTACATACTTAGGTGTATAAAAAAATTTATTTTGATTTAAACTATTAAAGATAATTAAAATTAAAATAAAAATATAAACGGGAAAATAATTGCATTAATCATAAATGGTTTTGGAATTAAAAATCTTAGCTAAAGATTTATGAAATTAATCTACAATTTTGAAAGTAAATTCATTCTAAAATTCAACAGTACATACCATACAAACAAACATGATCTTACCCTCAAATTTGAATTCACTTTGAAACAAGTCTTATTTTTTGAAATTTGAACCAATAGATAAAAGATTACAGAGAAATTTGACGCGATTATTAAAAATCGTAGAAATCACTTATTTTTTAATCAAATAACACTTTTTATACTAACCAACTGGGTTTTTATTTCTTTAGTGTAGGGTTTTAAAATTTTAGTGCTAAATCTAATTCATATGGTTTGAGATTTTGAATTAGGTATTATAGTATTTGAAAATAAGTTTTAAAAATAATATCAGATGAAATTTTTATGAAATTTAAAAAATCACGAAAACACGGAAAAATTACATAAAATAAAAAATGATAGGTTTCAAATACCTTGATATGAAAAGTTAAATTGCGGTTTAGAAATTTTGAATTAGCTTTAGGAATTTGTTATTAGCTTTGTGTTTAAGGGTTGAATTTTTCGTGATGACTTAGTTGTTTGTTTATGCTTATTTTTTGTTATTTTTTTATAATAATTGAGAAATATAATTTTTAAATAATAATATTAACATGTCATCACCATTTAAATTTTTAACGGTTTTATCGAGATGTTAGTTATAAATAAGTAGTTTGACAAAATGATATAGGTTAGGGACACTTTTTTCCTTAAAAAGAATAATGGCCAAAATGACAAAAATTATAAACGTTAAGGGTTAAAATTATTCTTATGTCATACTTTTATTTAGACATAAATTGTAATATCCTAAATTTTGGCTAGTGACTAAATTGTAAATTTTGAAAGTTTAGGGGGTTAAAGTATAAACATTGGAAAAGTTTGGGGACTAAAGTATAAATTTCCCCAACAAGTAATTTTATTCAGTAGAAGAGTGAATCGAATCGAAATAAGTACCTTGATATCGGTTTTAAGAATTAAGATGCAGAAAAAGGTACTGAATTTGGATCGAATGAAATTGTTAAGCTTGCTCAGGCTAGAGAAATACAAGGATGGGTGACCTTCGGGAAGGTCCCATAAAAGTTTTTCTAATCGATATTTTGGACTCAGTAAGAGTAGAGAAAATTCGTATGGATTATCGATAATTGAATTCTAAGAGGAATTTTATTCTATGAAGATTTTTTATAAGTATCGGGAAAATAGACTGAGTTAAGAAAATTCAGTATAAGTCCTTGGAAAATGAAGTTTTATAGGATAATAGAGTTTATTCCTGAATATGGAAATATAAAATTTTCGGAATAAATCCAATAGCTCAAAAAAAGGTAAAATCGCAGTAGAAGTATTTTACGAATATCGAGAGATCAGATCGAATCGAAATTTCAGAGGTTGTTCCATAAGCCATGGAGAAGTCATAAAATAATATTTATGGAATAGAGGCTGGTTGGAAATGAAATAATTTAGTTGGATTGTAATGGGATGGCAATTTTGAAACAAGCTAGTAAATAAAAAGTAGTTGGAGGGCAAATTGGTCATTTTGCCCCAATGGCATTTTTGAAATATTTAAAAAGTTACAAGGGCATTTTTGGAAGAAGGAAATTGAAGATTTAATCTTGGCCCTTGAATGATGATAAGATCAATCTCAATCGTTGGATTAAAAGGGTATTTTAGTAATTTCACTATTTAAATGAATTTAAAATTCATTTATACTTTGCAAGTGGCTTAATTGGATGAAATAACAAAGATGAAGACAATTCTTCATCCCAAAAATTCGAAATTTGAGAGGGGAGAAGAGAGAAAATTTTTTAAGTTCGATTCAAGCCCTGAAACTCGATTTTCATGTAATCTTTCGAACTACAAAGTTGTTATGCTCATCAAGCTCTATCTTTTGGTGTAAGTAATTTAAGGAAAAGATGCTTGATTGATGAGAATTTTGTATGAGAAGAAATTAGAGTTTATGGGCTCAATTGGGGATTTTGAGATTTTATGATTCTATGTTGAAATTCAAGTTGAAATCAAGCTTTTGTGATATTAAAATCATGTTATTGAGCTGGGATTTAAACTCTACATGTTTTGATTATTATGAAGATGATTAGGGTTTATCGATTCAAGTTTGATTTAGGGTTTGTGATGTTGGATAAATGATCTAGTAAGCTTGATTTATTGTTTGGAAGCAAAACCCTAATTTAAATGTTTAGGGACCAATTCAGCAAGTTAAAAAGTTGAAGGACTAAATCTTATTTTTATGGAATTGGTGTGTATTTATGTTATTAGGGATGTTGAAGATATGAAATTGAAGTTAGAATGTAAAACCGATGTTAAATCGAGTTAGTGACCATTTTGACAAATTGTCAAAGTTAAGTGACCAATTCGGAAATGAGGTTTTAGAGAATGATTAAATCTGATTTTTAGTTATAATGATGGAATCAAGATAGTAATGTTGATTTGAGGACTAAATTGCAAAGTTAAGAAGCTAGAATCCTTATCTTTGTATTTTAGTGACTATTTTGGTAAATAAGGAAAATTAAGGAGAATTATTGTGAATAATTATTTGATAAAGATGGTTTTAAGACGGTGGTTTAAAGAAAGTAATTGGACTAAATTGAAAAGTAGAGAAGTAAGGAGAAGTTAGTATAAAAGTTGAAGTTGTTTATGGAAGCTGTGTAGAAAAACTGGTTTATGGCAGTAACTTTGAAAATTCACCATAATTTCTAAAAAAATGGTTAGAAAGTGAATTTTATAACGATATAAAGATTTGTTCGTCTATTTTTGCCTCCAATAAACGGAAACTAATTTCGAGTTCCGAGTCAAAAGATATGATTTTTTAAGTGATGAAAGGCTAGAAAAACAGTATGCAGTCTGTTCCGAAATTAGCACTGGAAATTGACTTTGAAAATTCTCCATAAATCGTACAAGTTGAATATGGGCTATTAATTTATATGGGTGAAAATCTTATTGAATCTAATTTCTTTCAGAACAAACGGAGTAGAATTCCGAGTTGTAGATTATTTTATAGAAATATTTCTTTGGAGGTACTACAAACTGTTAGAAAATGAGAATTGATACACATTGTATCTAAGGTTGATTAGTAAGCTTGAAAAGGGTTAATGGAAGTTCAAATTGGTCACTAAGGACCATAATGAGTTTTTGAACAATACAAGGAAGAAAGGAAAAACTTTGGAAATTTTGTATATTTGAATGACTAGATTCGATAGCATGTTTGAAGTATTGTTAGATTTGAATCTAACGAATGTTATTCGTATTTATATGATCAAAGAAGTTTGATTTGGATCAAAAGAAGGGTCGAGGTATTATGAAGGAAAGGATCGAGTAGAGCTTAGTGAGGCAAGCTAATAAATGGCCAAGGTGAGTGCATTTTTATTTATTTATTATTATGCTATGAGATAGACTTGTGATAAGTCGATCTCGAAGGTTAAAGGTAAAGGATTTGAATTATATGAAATGTTTGAATGGTTTATAAATTATTTAGGGTATGAACTACCCAATGCAAATTTCTATATATGAAAGTGATTTTTTATGATTTATTGGTATTATTATTAAAAAGGAAAATTCATATTATTGAAATGTTGAATGCCCATTGTATGTCTATTAAGAGTCTTGGTATATTGGCATGCCAAAAAGTTAGAGTATATTGGTTTAATACTGCTACTAAGCAGGCGATACATTTAATATCTCTACGGCGGTAGAGACGGTGAGTTGTGTTTTACAACTATGATCCAAAGAAAGGTTATTAATGTTGTTAAGTTACGGTAGTATTTCTAGTGATACCCTAGCATTGATCTATTGATCCAAACACAACTGATTAGTTGTTGCGGGCATATGTCCATTACTCATCATAATACATTTAATACTGCTACGGCAGGCGAGACGGTGAGTTGTGTTTTACAACTATGATCTAGTGAAGGTTATTAATGCCGTTAATTTACGGTAGTATTTCTAGTGGTACACTAGAATTGATCTATTGATCCAAACACAACTAATTAGTTGTTGCGGGCACATGTGCATTACTCATCATTAAACTCGCATACCATGCATTCTCAATTACATTACCTTGGGCTATGAAATGAATAAAAAGTAACAAGTACAAGTGATCTAAAGTAAAGTGAAAAGTGAAAGTGATATGATTCAAATGAAAATAAGTGATTTACTAGATATTTGATTTGACGTTACATTGCCTTATATATGTATATGAGATGTTGATTTTTACATGTTACATGACAAAGGAACGACTTCGATAAGTCATTCTATACGATTCTAAATTCTTATATGTTATATTCAGTATTTTATTTATTATGCATTTTTTTATTAAAATTAAAGTGCTTTAATTTGATTTATAAGTTTTGCCTCACTAAGTTTGTACTTAGCGTGTGTTTGTTTCACACGTAGATTAAGATGGAGTATTTGAAGAAGAGTCGAGCATGCTGATCAAGCTTCAATCTGCAAAACATCAGTAAGATATTCTATCTTATGATAATCTCTAGTGGGCATGTAATTATTTAATTGCTAGTTGAGTATGATACATTAAATTAGACTAAAGGATAAATAAGTAATCAGTTTTGATGATGAATCGTACATGAATAAAGCAAAATAAATTTATAAGTCGAGTTTTCTTTAAACGACTCTGTAATATCTTTAATGTATATTCGATTTACGAGTATACGTTAAGGGTGTTACATTTAATGGCATCAGAGCAAAGGTTTAGCCGGTTCTGGATGCTAAACCGAGTAGGATATGATTTTTATTAGCAAATACATGCCCCTAGGATGTCATATTACTGATGTACTGATTGTATGACTTGATGCTGCTCCTCATTAGTATAAGGTGAAATGATACTAGAATAAGGAAAGTAAAACGATAATGGATTTCGTCAGTTGGCGAATCTTAGAGGTTAAGAAAGGAACCATAGAGGATATGATACAGTAATTATAAGATACTCAGATACGAAGATGAAGTATCTTTACTTTAGAAATATATATGTTTGAAGATAACAATGTCACTAGATGCCGCAGATGTAATCTGGCCCTATACTCAAGATAAATTAAGGATTGAAGTTATGATGGAAATAACTCAGTGATATCTTATTATTAGATGTTTGTACTGTCAGTACATAAAGGAGAGTTGGAAAGTTAAGTAATGATACTACTGAGATGATTAGAAAAGAAACTAAGAAAGAAATTGATCTATAAAGAGATTATATTTGAAGCTCAAAAAGAAGATGTTAGGTATGAATCAGTCAGAGGTTTTAACTTCCGGCATCTGTATATAATAAAGCATTGACTGTGAAAAAGTTTAAGTTTTGGGAACCTTAAAGGTTATGATGAAAGAGGATTTATAACTACTTATTTGAAGACGAAAATTGACAAAACTTCTATAGAAGATTTGAGATGTATTAATATTGATAAGTTAGAAGAAGTAATGTTGATACAGAGGAGGAAGTTTGGAAAACTTCTTAGAAAAGTGATAAAGAATTGGATATGGTGAATTGTTCATAAGGAAATTATTTCACCGATTTCTTAACTTTGACAAGGTACTCACATTATTTATGAGGAATAGTGTGAGATCAGTGGGTTAAGCCAATATGCCAAGGGCATATTAATGGATCTTATCTTCAGAAGTGAGCAAAAGTCTATAGTATATGTACTTATGTTTGGGGGGCATTGACTGAATTATTTATATGTCAACATTCCTAAATAAATTGAGATGCAATTAGATTTGATACATGAAGAGGAGTTAGTAGAAATATCGGTTTATGGAATTAAAGAATTAAGGAATATGAAATTTCATTGACTGAAATTTTGAGGAAAAATCACAAGGTCGAAGAAGCCACTTGGGAGGCTGAGAAGAAAATAAGGAAGTAATATCCGCAAATGTTTGGAACAGGTACGCATTGAAAATTTGAGGATGAATTTTCTTAAGGGTGAAGAATTGTAATATCCCAAATTTTGGCTAGTGACTAAATTGTAAATTTTGAAAGTTTAGGGGTTAAAGTATAAACCTTGGAAAAGTTTAGGGACTAAAGTGTAAATTTCCCCAACAAGTAATTTTATTCGGTAGAAGAGTGAATCGGATTGAAATAAGTACCTTGATATCAGTGTTAGGAATTAAGATGCAGAAAAATGTGCGAAATTGGATCGAATAAAATTGTTAAGTGTGCTCGGGCTAGAGAAATACAAGGATGGGTGACCTTCGGAAGGTCCCATAAAAGTGTTTCTAATCGATATTTTGGACTCAGTAAGAGTAGAGAAAATTCATATGAATTATCGATAAAGGAATTCTAAGAGGAATTTTATTCTATGAAGATTTTTTATAAGTATCGGGAAAATAGACCGAGTTAAGAAAATTCAAGATAAGTCCTTGAAAATGAAGTTTTATAGGATAATAGAGTTTATTCCTGAATATGGAAATATAAAATTTTTGGAATAAATCCAATAGCTCAAAAAAAAAAAATCAGTAGAAGTATTTTACGAATATCGAGAGATCGATCGAATCAAAATATCGAGAGGTTGTTCCATAAGCCATGGAAAAGTCATAAAATAATATTTATGGAATATAGGATGGTTGGAAATGAAATAATTTAGTTGGATTGTAATGGGATGGCAATTTTGAAACAAGCTAGTAAATAAAAACTAGTTGAGGGCAAATTGGTCATTTTACCCCAATGGAATTTTTGAAATATTTAAAAAGTTACAAGGGCATTTTTGGAAGAAGGAAATGGAAGATTTAATCTTGGCCCTTGAATGATGATAAGATCAATCTCAATCGTTGGATTAAAAGGGTATTTTAGTAATTTCACTATTTAAATGAATTTAAAATTCATTTATACTTTACAAGTGGCTTAATTGGATGAAATAAAAAGATGAAGACAATTCTTCATCCCAAAAATTCGAAATTTGAGAGGGGATAAGAGAGAAAATTTTTCTAAGTTCGATTCAAGCCACAAACTCGATTTTCATGTAATCTTTCGAACTACAAAGTTGTTATGCTCATCAAGCTCTATCTTTTGGTGTAAGTAATTTAAGGAAAAGATGCTTGATTGATGAGAATTTTGTATGAGAATAAATTAGAGTTTATGGGCTCAATTGGGGATTTTGAGATTTTATTATTCTATGTTGAAATTCAAGTTGAAATCAAGCTTTTGTGATATTAAAATCATGTTATTGAGCTGGGATTTAAACTCTACATGTTTTGATTATTATGAAGATGATTAGGGTTTATCAATTCAAGTTTGATTTAGGGTTTGTGATGTTGGATAAATGATCTAGTAAGCTTGATTTATTGTTTGGAAGCAAAACCCTAATTTAAATGTTTAGGGACCAATTCAGCAAGTTAAAAAGTTGAAGGACTAAATCTTATTTTTATGGAATTGGTGTGTATTTATGTTATTAGGGATGTTGAAGATATGAAATTGAAGTTAGAATGTAAAACCGATGTTAAATCGAGTTAGTGACCATTTTGACAAATTGTCAAAGTTAAGTGACCAATTTGGAAATGAGGTTTTAGAGAATGATTAAATCTGATTTTTAGTTATAATGATGGAATCAAGATAGTAATGTTGATTTGAGGACTAAATTGCAAAGTTAAGAAGCTAGAATCCTTATCTTTGTATTTTAGTGACTATTTTGGTAAATAAGGAAAATTAAGAAGAATTATTGTGAATAATTATTTGATAAAGATGGTTTTAAGATGGTGGTTTAAAGAAAGTAATTGGACTAAATTGAAAAGTAGAGAAGTAAGGAGAAGTTAGTATAAAAGTTGAAGTTGTTTATGGAAGAAAAAACTGGTTTATGGCAAGAACTTTGAAAATTCACCATAATTTCTAAAAAATGGTTAGAAAGTGAATTTTATAACGATATAAAGATTTGTTAAGTCTATTTTGAAAATAATTTGACCATAAAAGATATGATTTTTAAAAAAGGCTAGAAAAAGCGTATGCAGTTGTTCAAATTAGCACTGAAAATTGACTTTGAAAATTCTCCATAAATCGTACAAGTTGAATATGGGCTATTAATTTATATGGGTGAAAATCTTATTGAATCTAATTTCTTTCAGAACAAACGGAGTAGAATTCCGAGTTGTAGATTATTTTATAGAAATATTTCTTTGGAGGTACTACAAACTGTTAGAAAATGAGAATTGATACACATTGTATCTAAGGTTGATTAGTAAGCTTGAAAAGGGTTAATGGAAGTTCAAATTGGTCACTAAGGACCATAATGAGTTTTTGAACAATACAAGGAAGAAAGGAAAAACTTTGGAAATTTTGTATATTTGAATGACTAGATTCGATAGCATGTTTGAAGTATTGTTAGATTTGAATCTAACGAATGTTATTCGTATTTATATGATCAAAGAAGTTTGATTTGGATCAAAAGAAGGGTCGAGGTATTATGAAGGAAAGGATCGAGTAGAGCTTAGTGAGGCAAGCTAATAAATGGCCAAGGTGAGTGCATTTTTATTTATTTATTATTATGCTATGAGATAGACTTGTGATAAGTCGATCTCGAAGGTTAAAGGTAAAGGATTTGAATTATATGAAATGTTTGAATGGTTTATAAATTATTTAGGGTATGAACTACCCAATGCAAATTTCTATATATGAAAGTGATTTTTTATGATTTATTGGTATTATTATTAAAAAGGAAAATTCATATTATTGAAATGTTGAATGCCCATTGTATGTCTATTAAGAGTCTTGGTATATTGGCATGCCAAAAAGTTAGAGTATATTGGTTTAATACTGCTACTAAGCAGGCGATACATTTAATACTGCTACGGCAGGCGAGACGGTGAGTTGTGTTTTACAACTATGATCCAGTGAAGGTTATTAATGTTGTTAAGTTACGGTAGTATTTCTAGTGATACCCTAGCATTGATCTATTGATCCAAACACAACTGATTAGTTGTTGCGGGCATATGTCCATTACTCATCATAATACATTTAATACTGCTACGGCAGGCGAGACGGTGAGTTGTGTTTTACAACTATGATCTAGTGAAGGTTATTAATGCCGTTAATTTACGGTAGTATTTCTAGTGGTACACTAGAATTGATCTATTGATCCAAACACAACTAATTAGTTGTTGCGGGCACATGTGCATTACTCATCATTAAACTCGCATACCATGCATTCTCAATTACATTACCTTGGGCTATGAAATGAATAAAAAGTAACAAGTACAAGTGATCTAAAGTAAAGTGAAAAGTGAAAGTGATATGATTCAAATGAAAATAAGTGATTTACTAGATATTTGATTTGACGTTACATTGCCTTATATATGTATATGAGATGTTGATTTTTACATGTTACATGACAAAGGAACGACTTCGATAAGTCATTCTATACGATTCTAAATTCTTATATGTTATATTCAGTATTTTATTTATTATGCATTTTTTATTAAAATTAAAGTGCTTTAATTTGATTTATAAGTTTTGCCTCACTAAGTTTGTACTTAGCGTGTGTTTTGTTTCACACGTAGATTAAGATGGAGTATTTGAAGAAGAGTCGAGCATGCTGATCAAGCTTCAATCTGCAAAACATCAGTAAGATATTCTATCTTATGATAATCTCTAGTGGGCATGTAATTATTTAATTGCTAGTTGAGTATGATACATTAAATTAGACTAAAGGATAAATAAGTAATCAGTTTTGATGATGAATCGTACATGAATAAAGCAAAATAAATTTATAAGTCGAGTTTTCTTTAAACGACTCTGTAATATCTTTAATGTATATTCGATTTACGAGTATACGTTAAAGGGTGTTACATTTAATGGCATCGAGCAAAGGTTTAGCAGTTACGGATGCTAAACCGAGTAGGATATGATTTTTATTAGCAAATACATGCCCCTAGGATGTCATATTACTGATGTACTGATTGTATGACTTGATGCTGCTCCTCATTAGTATAAGGTGAAATGATACTAGAATAAGGAAAGTAAAACGATAATGGATTTCGTCAGTTGGCGAATCTTAGAGGTTAAGAAAGGAACCATAGAGGATATGATACAGTAATTATAAGATACTCAGATACGAAGATGAAGTATCTTTACTTTAGAAATATATATGTTTGAAGATAACAATGTCACTAGATGCATGATGTAATCTGCCCTATACTCAAGATAAATTAAGGATTGAAGTTATGATGGAAATAACTCAGTGATATCTTATTATTAGATGTTTGTACTGTCAGTACATAAAGGAGAGTTGGAAAGTTAAGTAATGATACTACTGAGATGATTAGAAAAGAAACTAAGAAAGAAATTGATCTATAAAGAGATTATATTTGAAGCTCAAAAAGAAGATGTTAGGTATGAATCAATCGAGAGGTTTTAACTTCCTATGATCTGTATATAATAAAGCATTGATGTGAAAAAGTTTAAGTTTTGGGAACCTTAAAGGTTATGATGAAAGAGGATTTATAACTACTTATTTGAAGACGAAAATTGACAAAACTTCTATAGAAGATTTGAGATGTATTAATATTGATAAGTTAGAAGAAGTAATGTTGATACTGAGGGAGGAAGTTTGGAAAACTTCTTAGAAAAGTGATAAAGAATTGGATATGGTGAATTGTTCATAAGGAAATTATTTCACCGATTTCTTAACTTTGACAAGGTACTCACATTATTTATGAGGAATAGTGTGAGATCAGTGGGTTAAGCCAATATGCCAAGGGCATATTAATGGATCTTATCTTCAGAAGTGAGCAAAAGTCTATAGTATATGTACTTATGTTTGGGGGGCATTGATCAATTATTTATATGTCAACATTCCTAAATAAATTGAGATGCAATTAGATTTGATACATGAAGAGGAGTTAGTAGAAATATCGGTTTATGGAATTAAAGAATTAAGAATATGAAATTTCATTGATTTGAATTTTGAGGAAAAATCACAAGGTCGAAGAAGCCACTTGGGAGGCTGAGAAGAAAATAAGGAAGTAATATCCGCAAATGTTTGGAACAGGTACGCATTGAAAATTTGAGGATGAATTTTCTTAAGGGTGAAGAATTGTAATATCCCAAATTTTGGCTAGTGACTAAATTGTAAATTTTGAAAGTTTAGGGGTTAAAGTATAAACCTTGGAAAAGTTTAGGGACTAAAGTGTAAATTTCCCCAACAAGTAATTTTATTCGGTAGAAGAGTGAATCGGATTGAAATAAGTACCTTGATATCAGTGTTAGGAATTAAGATGCAGAAAAATGTGCCGAAATTGGATCGAATAAAATTGTTAAGTGTGCTCAGGCCAGAGAAATACAAGGATGGGTGACCTTCGGGAAGGTCCCATAAAAGTGTTTCTAATCGATATTTTGGACTCAGTAAGAGTAGAGAAAATTCATATGAATTATCGATAAAGGAATTCTAAGAGGAATTTTATTCTATGGAGATTTTCGATAAGTATCGGGAAACTAGACTGGTTAAGAAAATTCAGTATAAGTCCTTGGAAAAGGAAGTTTTATAGGATAATAGAGTTTATTCCCGAATATGGAAATATAGAATTTTTGGAATAAATCCAATAGCTCCGAAAAAGGTAAAATCGCAGTAGAAGTATTTTACGAATATCGGGAGATCAGATCGAATCAAAATATCAGAGACTGTTCCATAAGCCAGGGAAAAGTCATAAAATAATATTTATGGAATATAGGATGGTTGGAAATGAACTAATTTAGTTGGATTGTAATGGGATGGCAATTTTGAAACAAGCTAGTAAATAAAAACTAGTTGAGGGCAAATTGGTCATTTTACCCCAATGGAATTTTTGAAATATTTAAAAAGTTACAAGGGCATTTTTGGAAGAAGGAAATGGAAGATTTAATCTTGGCCCTTGAATGATGATAAGATCAATCTCAACCGTTGGATTAAAAGGGTATTTTAGTAATTTCACTATATAAATGAATTTAAAATTCATTTATACTTTACAAGTGGCTTAATTGGATGAAATAAAAAAGATGAAGACAATTCTTCATCCCAAAAATTCGAAATTTGAGAGGGGATAAGAGAGAATTTTTTTTCTAAGTTCGATTCAAGCCCTGAAACTCGATTTTCATGTAATCTTTCGAACTACAAAGTTGTTATGCTCATCAAGCTCTATCTTTTGGTGTAAGTAATTTAAGGAAAAGATGCTTGATTGACGAGAATTTTGTATGAGAATAAATTAGAGTTTATGGGCTCAATTGGGGATTTTGAGATTTTATTATTCTATGTTGAAATTCAAGTTGAAATCAAGCTTTTGTGATGTTAAAATCATGTTATTGAGCTGGGATTTAAACTCTACATGTTTTGATTATTATGAAGATGATTAGGGTTTATCAATTCAAGTTTGATTTAGGGTTTGTAATGTTGGATAAATGATCTAGTAAGCTTGATTTGTTGTTTGCAAGCAAAACCCTAATTTAAATATTTAGGGACCAATTCAGCAAGTTAAAAAATTGAAGGACTAAACCTGGTTTTTATGGAATTGGTGTGTATTTATGTTATTAGGGATGTTGAAGATATGAAATTGAAGTTAGAATGCAAAACCGATGTTAAATCGAGTTAGTGACCATTTTGACAAATTGTCAAAGTTAAGTGACCAATTTGGAAATGAGGTTTTAGAGAATGATTAAATCTGATTTTTAGTTATAATGATGGAATTAAGATAGTATTGTTGAGTTGAGGACTAAATTGCAAAGTTAAGAAGCTAGAATCCTTATCTTTGTATTTTAGTGACTATTTTGGTAAAGAAGGAAAATTAAGAAGAATTATTGTGAATAATTATTTGATGAAGATGGTTATAAGATGGTGGTTTAAAGCAAGTAATTGGACTAAATTGAAAAGTAGAGAAGTAAGGAGAAGTTAGTATAAAAGTTGAAGTTGTTTATGGAAGCTGTGTAGAAAAACTGGTTTATGGCAGTAACTTTGAAAATTCACCATAATTTCTAAAAAAATGGTTAGCACTGAAAATTCTCCATAAATCGTACAAGTTGAATATGGGCTATTAATTTATATGGGTGAAAAGCTTATTGAATCTAATTTCTTTCAGAACAAACGGAGTCGAATTCCGAGTTGTAGATTATTTTATAGAAATATTTCTTTGGAGGTACTACAAACTGCCAGGAAATGAGAATTGATACACATTGTATCTAAGGTTGATTAGTAAGCTTGAAAAGGGTTAATGGAAGTTCAAATTGGTCACTAAGGACCATAATGAGTTTTTGAACAATACAAGGAAGAAAGGAAAAACTTTGGAAATTTTGTATATTCGAATGACTAGATTCGATAGCATGTTTGAAGTATTGTTAGATTTGAATCTAACGAATGTTATTCGTATTTATATGATCAACGAAGTTTGATTTGGATCAAAAGAAGGGTCGAGGTATTATGAAGGAAAGGATCGAGTAGAGCTTAGTGAGGCAAGCTAATAAATGGCCCAGGTGAGTGCAATTTTATTTATTTATTATTATGCTATGAGATAGACTTGTGATAAGTTAATCTCGAATGTTAAAGGTAAAGGATTTGAATTATCTGAAATGTTTGAATGGTTTATAAATGATTTAGGGTAACTACTCAATGCAAATTTCTATATTTGAAAGTGATTTTTTTATGATTTATTGGTATTATTAATAAAAAGGAAAGTTCATATTATTGAAATGTTGAATGCCCATTGTATGTCTATTGAGAGTCTTGGTATATTGGCATGCCAAAGAGTTAGAGTATATTGGTTTAATACTGCTACTAAGCAGGCAACACATTTAATACTGCTACGACAGGTGAGATTGTGAGTTGTGTTTTACAACTATGATCCAGTGAAGGTTATTAATGCCTTTAAGTTACAGTAGTATTTCTAGTGACACAATAGCATTGATCTATTGATCCAAACACAATTGATTAGTGGTTGTGGGCACATGTGCATTACTCATAATTATACATTTAATACTACTACGCAGGTGAGACGGTGAGTTGTGTTTTACAACTATGATCTAGTGAAGGTTATTAATGGCGTTAAGTTACGATAGTATTTCTAGTGATACACTAGCATTGGTCTATTGATCCAAACACAACTGATTAGTTGTTGCGGGCACATGTGCATTACTCATCATTAAACTCGCATACCATGCATTCTCAATTACATTACCTTGGGCTACGAAATGAATAAAAAGTAACAAGTACAAGTGATCTAAAGTAAAGTGAAAGTGATATGATTCAAATGAAAATAAGTGATTTACTAGATATTTTATTTGACGTGACATTGCCTTATATATGTATATGAGATGTTAATTTTTACAGGTTACATGACAAAGGAACGACTTCGATAAGTCATTCTATACGATTCTAAATTCTTATATGTTATATTCAGTATTTTATTTATTATGCAATTTTTATTAAAATTAAAGTGCTTTAATTTGATTTATAAGTTTTGTCTCACTAAGTTCGTACTTAGCGTGTGTTTGTTTCACACGTAGATTAAGATGAAGTATTTGAAGAGGAGTCGAGCATGTTGATCAAGCTTCAATCTGCAAAACATCAGTAAGATATTCTATCTTATAATAATCTCTAGTGGGCATATAATTATTTAACTGCTAGTAGAGTATGATGCATTAAATTAGACTAAATGATAGATAAGTAATTAGTTTTGATGATGAATCGTATATGAATAAAGCAAAATAAATTTATAAGTCGAGATTTCTTTAAACGACTCTGTAATATCTTTAATGTATATTCGATTTACGAGTATACGTTATAAGGGTGTTACATAAATTAAATAAATAAGAAGTAACAAAAATAGCAAAATGACAATGGATGAGTCCCACATATTTATTTTAAAAAAAATATCTAAAAAAAAAAAAATAAAAAAAAAAAATTAGTGTAAGTCATTTATTGTAGAATTTTCTTAAAACAAATTATTAATACTAATTCGTAATTTCCAATAGAAAAAAAAATATTTTGTGAAGTTTACTCAAACTTTAGTGTAATGGAAGATATAAATACAATGGTTACATATTTAAATGCAACAAACGATAAACATATTTATTTTTATATAAAAAAAGAGAAATTCTTTTAATTTAAAAATTTGAAGAATTCGACTCATCCAATAATTAAAAAGAAATAAACTCGAAGTGATAATCAAAAGATGGCGTGAATGATTATCTGATTTTTCAAAAAAAAAAATCTTTGTTGGATAGAAAGAAACTAACGTGAATAAAGGGGTGTGAGGGTTTAGGAGTTGTGGATTTACTTAGAAGAAAGGGAAAATATAATATTAACCTTAATTTATTAATCTTCGATATTTAATTATTTATTTACTTATGGATATATCTTTTTGGCATATATCTATCCAAAAAGGCGTGATGATATGCAACTGTTTAAATCTTTCCTCCAAACTAAAACTCTTTTTAAATACCGCTGCTGAAAATTACAATCCATCAAAACTAACAAGTCGGTATACCAAAGAAGATGACGCAAGTTGAAGACAAAACCGGGGCTGCCATTTCCCAGGACTCACATTTCTCAGATGTTTTCAGCAGTTTGGTGAAGGTTATGCAGAGAGGAAATCAACAGAATGATGCCGAAAACGGTAGAAAGAGTTTTAGGAAAAAGGTTGGGTCAATGGTGTCCACCGTATTCGGTAAGCACAACAAGTTCCCACGTGGAAATGATGAGACCGTGACGAAATTGAAGAATATGATTGAAAGTCTCGACATACGCAGTGAAGACAAGGCTGAAGACGGAGATGGTGAAGGAAAAGCGGAACCGATGGGATTAGAGGGCGGAAGTGAGAGCAAAAAGGGACGGCGGAGGTACTCAAAATACTTGAGTAAAGGGGTGGGTAATGTTGGCAGCGACGAGTCGAGTGTTGGAGCAGAGGCAGGTAGGCAGTGGCGGAAGGCGAAGATAGGGCGGTCGGTTAAGAGAGGGGTAAGTGAAATGATGAAAGAAGAAGAAGAAGTATGGAGGAAGAGGATATTGATGGGAGGGAAGTGCAGGCCTTTGAACGGGTCTGGGGTAATTCACTATGATGAAAATGGTGTTTTGATTCCAGAGAGTGACCACATATAGTTTTCTTTATTTTGAATTAATTGTTTAGATTTTGATGCCAGTAAATCTCAAGTTAGTTTGCTAAAATGGAATTCAGAACTACTATCTCAACTCTGTTAAAAAAAAAAAACAAAATACTATCTCAACTCGACAATTCATATGACCATGAATATGCGTTTAAAACCAGCTCAATGAATAATAAAAATAGTAATAATACAGTAGTGATATTAAACTTATTAAACTTTTGAGTACTTATTGGACCAGTTTTAAATACCCCTAATAAAATACTCCTACGAAAATATTGGGCCAAATTTTAAGCAAACAATACGAGGCCTAAGCTCATTTTGATTTCAGCGGGGGTTGAGGTTGAGGCCCGCCATGTGTTTTGTGCCTCGTTTCCGAAGAATTCTTGAACATGTGTGGAGAACTTAATTAAAGGATTTTGCAGTTGCTTATGTTCCATTATATCGTATGTCAGGTGTCAAGGGCCTATGATTTCTTACAATTAAAAATAATGTTATTCTTTTGTCCGGATTTCATTATTATTGTGATCTCTTAATAACATGACTGGTCATAAATCAATGATATGTTTAATTTCATCATATCATCAATATAATTTTAAAATTGAATGATAGGCTTTGTCGCATAGGCTTAATTTTACATTTTTAGTATTCAAAACTTTATTAAAATTTAAAAATTGGCGATGGCGTCGACACAAGGGATAGACAACCGTCGAGTCTCGGAGAAGATCAGATTCATGGCAAAAAGATGTGGACGTTGTTTGTGAAAAACATATCGGAGACTTTACATTGGCAAGGACTTTGACAATCATTTGATAGTCTGGGTTAGTTCTATATTAGTAGCTCAATATAAATAAAACCAATGTATATACTAAATAAATAGATATTATAATCCATGAATAAGTAATAAACCCAATGTCCATATATATATATATAAAAGAATTCATTTACAATACAAAAACCCAAAATTCAGTTTCAAGGCCCAAACTACTTCCTAATGAGTATTCCCGCCTATTTTGATATCCAACAAACACAAAAAAACCTGGATAACTCCTTTTCCCGCCTAAATTTGTCTTCCAATGGACACATGGCAGCTCCCGGTTAGTTTGTTTCCCCTTCACTCAAATTGTGCTTCTTTTGGCACCAGCTGGCATGACATCAGCTTGGCCAACTCTATAAATAGGAGAGAAGATTTTTGTCAGATCATTAAGTGCTAATAATGATAATTAATAAAAACAATAAATATAGATAATAAAGAGAGAGAAAGTTACCTTAGGGAAACCGAAGAGACCATTGGAGATCGAACTGTTGCCGAGAAAACAAAAAGACCGTCAGAGAAAGAGGCTGGAGTGAAGATCCGAACGTCGTTTTTGCCGTTGAAAGTATATTTCTTTCATTTTTTTTGTTTCCTTGTAAAAAAAGAATGTTAGTGTTTATAAGGAAAACAGAAAATGAAACATGTGTAAAACGAATTAAAAACAAGAAAAAAGGGAGATCGAAAATCTTAGTGGTGGTCGGAGAGTTTTTTAGCACGGCGGAGTCGAAAATGAGGGGCCGATACGGGTAGTTAGGTTTAGGTGGTCGGAGCTGGGTGGCTTTATCAGCTGGGGTTAAATCTAGGGCTTTACGGTTTAAAATGGGGGAAATCTGATTTTTTTGAGGCTTCAAAACGCGACGGTTGAAACAAAGTTGAAGACGATCAGAAGCTCGCTGGCGTCGCTTGCGGCGGCCGACGAACAACTCAGAATAGCCGGTGGTGGGCGGAGTTGGATCAAGCAGAGGAGTTTGTGACGGCTGTTGGTTGAATATTATGGTGCTCATCACGTTCTTAATGAACGATGAAGAACTCCAAGCGAAAAGAGGGTTTTTTGATCTATGGAGGATTAATTTTCTAGAAAATATGTGTTTATGGTTAGAGAGAAGTTAGAGAGTTTTAGGAGAGTGAAATTAGAAAGAGAGAGGCAATTTTGAAAAAAATGAGGAAAAAGGAAAGCCAATTTCGGGTTAGAGAGGTTTAAGTACACCGACCCGCGCGTAGACTCGAACCCGGGCCCGCGCATTTTAGCTCGGGTTGGGTTGGTAGATCTGTGTTTTCTTTAAATAGGTTTATTTACCCATTTGATCCTTGGTATTTTGATGTGTAAATCAATTTGATCACTGTATTCAATAAAATCAACATTCAAATTTTGCTTTTCTTTCAATTAAATTGTTTAATTTAATTAAATGCACTTAAATTATTTGTATGTTGCATGTTTTAATTAAGCATGTAGTATATATTTGTTAGATAGCTATATCACATAGATTTAATTAATTATTAGAGACTTTAGATTTCAGGTTCTTTAATTAAGAATTAAATAATTAAAATAGGAGAAATCATTGTAGCAAATAAATGTGTGTTAAATGGAAAGCTTTTAAGTTCTAATTTGAATAGTGTCTCATTGCAATGAGATGTTATTCAAGGAGACTTTTAAGTAGAACATTTGATACTCATTTAACCTAAAATATGAAATTAACCTAATTAATTGAATTAAAGCCTTAATTAGGGTTAGAACTTAAATAATTAGATTTATCGATTAAATTAGGAATATTATTAAAGTTGAGGTTTAGTATGAATAGTGCTCAAGCAATTGAGTGTTATTTCATAATTGCATTAAATTTGATAATATTCATAGTTTTAAATAATTCAATTAATTTGAGCCTTTTAAGTTAGAACTTAAAATCAACAAGACAATAACTGAACATGCATCAAAACCTTTTATGTTGGGATATATTTTTGAATATGAAATGAAGTGTCCTAAAGCAACTGGGCGCTTCTAATTTCATATTCGTTCCAAAAATATATTTCCTTATAAAAGGATATCTCCATTCAGAATTAAAATCTATTTAATAATTATGATTAAATTAAATTCAAATTATTATTCGAAATGCCAAAATGCTACGTAAAATTAGAAGGTACCGATAACGGGCGTTTGTGGGGGTGCTAATCCTTCCCCACACGTAACTGATTCCTGAACCCAAATTTTAAAGAAACGAATCTCTGGTTATTTTTATGGTGTACAGTCTACAAAAGTGACTGGTGACGACTCCAAATTTTTTAAAGATTAAATAAAAAGAAAAATCAAATTTTCGTGGTTAATTAAATGAAAAACTTGATTTGATAAGAAAACTAAAATTTCAAGATAAAATGAATTAAAAAGGTCAAAACCCTATTTTGCAAAAATAAATCATCAAGCTATTTTCATACATCTGTTAAAAAATGGTCACGATAGCTTGGCGACTCCACTGGGGACTAAATTCGAGAGTCAGACCTAATTAATTAATTTTACGTGGCATTTTAGCATTTAGAATGGTAATTTGAATTTAATTTCTCCAATAATTATTGGATGGATTTTTTAGAAAGAATGGAGGTAGCTTTCGTGTGTGATATATCTGTCATTCATGCATAATCCTTCTGCCCGGGCTTTTCACCCTTAAGTAGGAGCAAGACATGATCCCACGTGAGGCTCTCCACCTCCAAGTTTAGAACTGTGTTTTTCTTCTTGTATACCAACCTTATACAACGTGAGGTACACCTCTCTGATATAAGGGCCCGTATACTCCCGAATCGATGTCTTGCTGTCGCAGTAGACAGTAACGACAGTTTGGGTACCCATAGTCTAGAACAAAAACCGCATTCAGTAATCTAGAAGCCTACCCCATTAGAGCTAGACATGAACCTAGGATAGGGTGTTGCCGGTTTAAATACGTTTCTATGGTTATTCTCTTTGCTCGGTATAACATGCTTTATTTTATCAGTTTAATTTTTACCTTCAATATTATTTTACCATATTGACACTATTTTATTTGTTTTGTTTTTTCTTTTGTTGTCTTCTTTTCATATATCTAGCATCATTTTGCATACTCAGAGGTATCGATTTGAGGGTCGGTTACAGACAATAATCATAATACCTGAAGGGTTTGATAAACAAGGAGAAGACAATATGACGGTGTGGACTCAGTCAGAGAAGATTCAATGTAAGAAAGAGGCAGTATCTATTGGAAAGATGTGTCAGGATGTAAACAGTTACAAGAAGTTGTATGAAGGCATTAACCAGGCAGCGAGAGAGAAGATCCAAGAATTAGTGGATTTGAACAACCAGACTAAATAGAAATTAGAGGAAGAGCAAGCTTTAAATCTAGAATTGTCATCACAAGTTCTAAAGTTGTGGAAAGTCATCAAAGGGGTACCATAGAAGAGGAAAGTTATTTTTTTAGCAAGAAGATGTAAAGCTAGGAAAGAAGGTGATAGAATTTGAAAGGGTTTACGATATTTGAAAGGCTCGTTTGTAAGTTTTGGAATGGGCACTACAAGTGGAGGACATTGTACTGAAAGTCAAGCTTGAGGTAGCTATCTAGATTATCCAAAGAAGTCGCCTGATTCGTGCATATTTTATCCATTGAAGCCATGAACCTGTAACAACACTTCGATATCAGCATCAAGCTAGGACAGACGCTGATCCAGAAGCTGAACGAAGTGGTTAACCTAAGGATAAGGGCTATATACTTTCTATAATCAAATTGTCTATTTTTTATATTCGACCTTTGGGCTAATGAATGTTTCTCTAAAGACTAGTCCTTAAAATCGATACCTCATGCATTCGTGCATTGTATTGCTTAAATATTGCATTTTAGAAAAAATCATTGCATTTTTCAAACAACATCATTTAAAAAAATAAAATTGCATTTTGTTTATATAATATTGCATTATTTTTCAGATAATAGTGTGCAATTTGAAAACCAATATTTTGAGAAACATGGGCAATAAGCTTGATAGGGTGAGGCAATCTCAGAAAGTTGTTAGGGACCTCTTGGGTAGCATGGAGCAAAGAATTGATCAGTCCTAGAACGAGGTGGTAACTCAAGCTACCACATGGCTTGGAATCAGGAAGGTCGAGAAGGAAAAAGTTCTAGATAGAAATACCAACATTGGTGATCAAGATGAAAACTTATCTCACACAAGGGTTCAATCCAACGGATTAGTTCTGAAAAAGGTTCAGAGTAGTGCAATCAGGGTATTGACCAATGATTCAGAGAATTTGGAAATAACCTTTGGAGATAACGTTCCTAACCTTGGTGCGTTGATAGGATTTGACAGGGCCAAAATGGATGCCATCAAGCACAAAGACAGGAGGACCGAGTAAAAGCTAGAATTTTGATGTTTGCTCCAGACCTGTACTGTTCAAAGGTTATGAGACTATTGAAGAACAAGATGATTCCAATAGAGTTACAAAACCACATATGCTTCCATAATGTTTCTCCAACTTCATGAAAGCCAAGGATTCAATTAATGCCAGAAATTTTCTCACAGTGGAATTGACTCTGTCAAAGAAAAAAAGGGGCATCAAGTACAAAAATAGAAGAGAAGGAGGTTTAATGGTTTAGCAAGAAAAAAGAGACGATTATTCCTATCCTAATGTCATATTCGGAGCTATTTCCACACCTTGTGCAGAATCACTTGTTGGTGACGGTTCCATCGAAGTTTTGTAAGTCTTTCTATCGCATCAAAAATGCTTGCGGTTATTATTGTAAAGATTTCAGTCACTCTGTGGAAGATTGTATGTTTTTGAAACACATAGTGGCCTCATCGGGAATGGACATTTATGTTTTGAGAACGGAGAACCCTAATTCTACAAAAGATCAACATTTTCTAGAAGAATCGAGATAGAAGAGAAAAGGCAGAATTTATAGCCGGCTTTAGGGGAAATCTGCTACAATTTGGGGTTTACCAAAATTGAAGTAATGTTTGGACATCCACCTCCTAAAAGTTTCCTCAAAGTCAAATGATCATGGTGCGCTTGTCGATGGAAGATGAAAAAACTAAGTGGATCTCATTCATATCTCTTATCGTGAGTTGTACTTCAAGTTGCTCGAAGCTTCACCGCATCATGTCAAACCTTCAAAGTCATATCATCCAAGTTGTTACAACGTCATAAATAGTTGTGAGTATCATAACGGAGTTCAAGATCATGTCATTGAGGATTGTTACACTTTCAAACGACAAGTCCAAAACTTTCTAAAATAGGGGATTTTTGAGGGCAACACTGATAGCCTTTCCATTAAGATTTGTAACTCAAGTGGTAGTCACTTGATTGGAGTCAATGTGATTGGAATACCTGAAAGTCAAGTGCTGAAAGACATCAAGAAAAGAAAGAGAAGGAAGAGAAAAATGAGAGAAGGAAGAGAAAAGTGAAACTAATTGAGAACCAGCAACCGAAAATGAAGAAACCCCAAACAGACATACCCGCTAAAAGCTTCAACACATCCAGTCAACATCTTGGAAGGTAGAGTTCGTCTAGACGCTGACCAAAAGAAGTTATTAATTTCCACATGCAAATGATTGAATATTTTATGGAAAAGAGCAGGCAATTGATTGAAGAAACAAGGAAACTCATAAGCAAAATGGTATTACTTCAGGATTCAATGAGGACATCAGAACATAAGAAAGAAGAGGCATGTCCTTGTACTGCCAAGGAAAAATGAAGAATTGTCGAGGATAAAATTCAACTCTAGCTTTCCTTGAATAAAGATTGGTAGTTGGACCACAAGAGATTTGTCTGCAGTTTTAGGACCATTACAGAATAATACCCTGAACCTTCCTAATCGCTTTTGCCCGCGAGCATTGGGGATCATTTGTAAGGGAAGATATTTCGGTTTATTTGTATTAGATGCTTGTTTCCTACATAGTTTTTCACAAATGGAAAACATTTTGCATTCGTTGATTCTTGTAATATTTCAATTATTCCTTGCTACAGGTTAGTTTTGTTTTCCCATACTTATATGTATATATCTTCATTATCATTTTATTGGTTCCTTGAACATTAGTTGCAGGAGTGATCGTGAATCAAATGTGACTCTCTTCTAAGTTATTTAGGCCAACGAGAAGGTATGAGTGTTCAAGAATCACAAGAAGATCCCAAGTACAAACTTTGAGTGAATTTTCCTCTCAAATATTGTTGACTAAGGTCCTTGAATAAAGTGATAACCCAAAATATCCACCACCTAAAAACAAATTTTGTTCAAAGATATCCGTATATGGGAGGACATTTGGCATTCTTTCATCTCCCTTTACAAAGAAAGAAAAAAAATATCATTTGCTATCCCTTTTGAGCTTGATGATTTTCTTTCGATTCAACCCTAACCAAGGATCACCCTTACACTGGGGGTAAAAAGGTTATGAATTTGTTTACAAGTGAAATATGCTTGGTTTTGGTCGTGCCATGATAGTAATGCCTTATAAATTTAGGGAAAGAAAACAAAAGTGGATGTTTTGAATATAAGAGCAAAAGAGACATGTTGAATGAAAACAAATATTCAAAATCCAGTCAAAAAAAAGAAAGACAAAAAAGAAAAAGAAAAGAGAAAAAAAAAGAAAGAGAAATAAAAAAGAAAAGAAAGAAGAAAGAAGAGAAAGAGAAAGAAGAGAAAAGAAAAGAAACAGAAACAGTTGAAAGTTTGTGTTCAAAAGTCAACTAAATCAAGTTGGAAATTGCTAACATAAAAGATTGAAGTAGTTGGAAGAGAAAGTACAAAGATAAAAAAGTGCAAGAAAAACAAGCGACAAATGTGAGATCTTCTGTGAATCTTTAACTAAAAGAGTGGTGGAGGACTAATCACTTTTGAATTGAAGGAAAGGAAATGAACTCTAGGGTGAAAACCTAAAAATGGGCAGTCTAGAGTGATCCAAAAAAGAAAAGAGTATTTCATCTGAGCATATTCAAATCAAGGAGCGCGAAAATAAAATTTTGCTTGGAAGAAATGATCATTGGTTTCATCACCCTTAAACACCTAATTGAGCTTGTATATTATTTTTTCATAGCCATGAACCATAACCCCATTACAAGCCTAAAAAGACCATTTTGATCATATAAGAGTATTGGAGTAAGGGAAGTTTGTCTTAAGAATACACCCCGCTTATCAGGGTTAACCTTTCTTCAAGGATTTCCAGACTTCTAATGCCTGATTGAGATTAGAAAAATGGGAAATACTAGTGAGTTAGTGAGGCAAAGAGAGCCACTTAAATTGGATAGAATTAGATATATGGGAAATGTTTTTCTTGAAAGTCTAACAATTTGGAAGGGGTCACATTTGAGTTGATCATTGTTAATCTGGTTCAAAGGCTCTGTTGCACTTGATATTCAAGGGCCTAATTTTGTTTTTTTGCTTTCTCATGTTTGCCATGACTTATCAAATTGTTTTATTTTCTAAAATTTATTAAAATAATATTTTGAGCCTTTCACTTATCGCTTCAACAAGCATCTTGTAGATGAATCAATTAGATACAAGAAAAGCAAAGGATTTCATGGGTATTACTATGATGTACTAATCCTTTAAGTGCAGGCAGAACATGAGGTGGTTCGATACTTGGTTAATGATGAAAACTATAATGAGAAAAGGATGCAATTCCAAGTGCCAAAAAAATTAAACAAAAGCTGTAAGAAAACAATACAAAGAACCCTAGGGCAAAGAGAACATGAACCATTTTCTAAGGCATTGCAAGATAAGAAAGCCTTGTGAATGTGAAAGTGAGAAAAGATGACAGTTGAATTCAAGAGTGGGGCAATGCTACAAAGAACATTACAGAAGAATGTGTTTTGTTCTAAAAGAGATAATCTCTTTTGGAACCATGACTCATGGATATTGAAGAAGAGTGTATAAAGTGAAGATAGTGCTGAATCCCACGCCAACAAGTACACATAAATGTAAGAATGATGAAGCACTGGATCAAGTTATAGAGGCTTGCAAGTTCCTTGATGGGAGCTGGAACCCAAGGTTTGTGGTGATTGTTGTGCAAAAGAACCATCATACTAAATTTTTTCCTGTAGGGATCTCTAGACAATGTGCAACCTGGAACTGTTATTGACAATAAAGTATGCCACCTGAAGAACAATGATTTTTATCTCTGTGCTCATACTAGTATGATTGGAACCACAAGACCAACATGTTATTGTGTACTCTTGTATCAGGTTGGATTTTCGGCTGATGATCTACAGGAACTTGTCTATTCTCAGTCCTATGTGTATCAAAGGAGCACCACTGCCATTTTTGTTGTTGCTCCTCTTTGCCACGCTCACTTAGTAGTATCTCAGTTGGGACAGTTTATGAAGTTTGAAGATGCTTTCAAGTTATCATCGAGACATGATGGTGTTACCGCACCTGGGGCCGTTACCGTCCCTCAAATTCCCAGATTTGTAACACCCTCTTCCCGACCTAGTAGAGAATCGGGTTAAAAAGTGTTATCAAAAGACATATTCAGAGATCGAAATCTCAATCGGAGTTCAGAACTTATTTGGGATGTCTTATTAACCTCTTTTAAGACTTAATAGACCTATTTATCAGAAACTTACTTGATTTGGATCAATTTTAAACTTTTGTAAACTTAGGGAGCAAAATATAAATTTTACAAATTAGGGGCCTTTATCAAAATTTCTTTTTACTAACTGTCAATTGAACTTATAAATTATTAGAATGTGAAATTTTATCACTAACGAAGATCATTTACCTCTCCAATAAGACCATACAAGATTCAATGACCAATTTATAAAATGGTCAAAACTATGTTCAATACTTTTTAATAGAATTAACTAACCCCGTATCAATACACCTTGGGGCCATATCGATACAGATACACATAAATCCCATATCCATTTTAATCTTCCAAATCCTGTATCGATACAGCTAAGCCCGTATCGATACAGGTTGACCTATTTTGACTTCGTTCAAAAGACCCCATTTCGATACAGCTAAGCCTGTATCGATACACACTAACCAAGGTTGACCCGTTTTGATACACCCTAAGTCTGTATTGATACAATTTATTTCCCAGACCTTACTACCAAAATATGTATCGATACACCTCCTTAGTGTATCGATACGCTATGTTTTACCAAGTCCAAATATGCAAGGCTGCATCGATACAACTTTACTTGTATCAATACACCTATACTATAATAGAAGATTTTATATGGGTTTTTTGTCCGTTTAACCTATTGAACGATGTCCAAGTGTAATGAAATTTTACCAACAAGTTTTTAATCAACATTTCTAATGGCATACAAAATTTTAGAGCGATTTTAATCCGTTTACTCCATTTTCACCTCTTAGTACCTTTAAGCCAAAGTTGACTTGTCTCACCATTCTACAACCATACCAAAGTTCACAACTAACACCTAAACATTATTAGGCCATTACACGCATATCATAATAGACAAACATAACCTATTTAAGCCTTATGCCACCTTACTAGGAGTTCAAAGCAAAATTCAAGCATACAAGAGATTGACGGGAGTGACTTGCAACTTCAACCACACGATCAAAGCTCAGATTCCTTCAAGATCTTGAAATGCATGAGACACACGAATTTTAGGCTTACATAGCCTAGTGAGGAAGTTATAACAAATGTAAAATAATCTCGTTAATGGCATGAATGACATGTAAACATGCTTGAATGACATATGTACATCATTAATCATGTATAGATCATACTCAAAGCCTAGTGTTATGTTTCCATATATCAAATGTAAACCAAAAATACATATCATCTCCTTGGACATAATAACCAATGGATACACGGATTCCCATGTACGCCACACACATCGAAGATATGCCTTAGCCTTGAGCCATAGCTTTGAAGTCCCATACATAATCCATCATTTTCTCTCCATATATAGGTCGTAGCCCAGACCGTAGTCTAATCCCTTACATGATGAGCTCAATTAAACCTATGGCATGCCAATTGTATCCAAGTCTACAAGTGTCCAAGGTTACATATCTTATCATAAAACTTACCTTTGTGCCCTTAGGCCATTTCATATAACATATTAAGCCTTTGCTTCAAATAGCATAACATATCATGTTCATATCAAATTCCACACATAACATATTTCAAATGTGACATATAAGCTTAAAATGTATCAAGGCAATATGATGGTCTTACCACACTTACCACTTGAATCCATACATGCTTGCTCTACTTAAGCCCTTAAACAAGATGCAACTTTAAGCACAAACAAATGCAACTGGGATGACACCTAGCCAATCCTATGACACAACTACACTCACCTAGCAATCAAAGGCTTCAAGGTTCTCGGATAACGATCCCCTTGCTTGTAGAAGGACTTGGTATTGGATATGAAGAAGATCGCTTGTCTTCCACCACTTAAGCTAGTTCAAAATTATAGGATTACATTAGAATCGAAACTAATGATTCATAAACATTCTTCAAGCTTACTAAAGCTTATAGATAATATCAAAATAGGGAAATTGACTTTCTAACACATGGGCTTAACTTCAACATTCAAGACTTAGATCTCGAAATTAAACTCTAGAGATTGAAGGAATCATCAGATTGACATAGGGGTTTTACTTACCTAGCTATAAGTTCTCAAATGGTATTTTGAAATTGAACAAAGATCAAAGATTAGATTGAAGTGCTTGCTTGAGCTTAAGCTTGAAGATGACAATGGAGGTGCTTGCTTAGCTTTGTTAGGAAAATGATGAAAAGAGTAGGAAATGGTCTCTATTCACTTTTAAATAACGTCCCCCTATTTTTATTTTATCTACTAGGCTTAACCGAGTAGTTTTACTACTCTTTAATGGTTGCCTCCGAAGCAACGAATAACATAGTTTCCTAGCTTGGGAGGAAACCTTTTTAATCATCACATAAGCTTTCTTTTATATTTCTACTCATGTTGTCATCTTTTCTTAATAAGATGACCAATTTCACGTGAGATAAAGGCAAGCAAGGGGGTGATTCACACCACTACCTGGTATAATTACAAAGGTGATCCTTCAACTTTCCAAAGTCTTCACTTATGTCTCCAAACTTTTAATTTTCAAAATTTAGTCACTAAAAGACTTTCATTCCTTACAAAAAGGTTCAACAACTTCGATTAAGCCCAAATAACTTTCATTAATTCAAAATGGGGTACAAAGATTGAGCAATTAAATTATTCAGGCATGGCCGGTATAAAATTTCTGATAACCGAAACCTAATTCTGACTAGACTAGTTTTTAGGGTAAGACAACTCTCCCCATTAAGAAAATTCGTCCTCAAATTTTCACTCTAACTGAAAAGATATGGATATTGCTTTTGCATTGTTTCTTCTGGCTCCCACGTTGCTTCCTCCACTACATTACTTCTCCAAAGAAGTTTTACTAGGGGCACAAACTTGTTTCGGAGCCTCTTGACTTCTCGTGTAAGGATTCGTATTGGTTCCTCCTCGTACGTCAAATTAGATTGAATCTCCATAAAATCCAGTTCGACTACGTGAGAAGGATCGAATCGGTACTTCCGTAGTATATACACGTAGAAGACATTATGTATTCGACTTAACTCTTCAAGGAGAGCTAGTCTGTAGGCAATAGGTCCAACTCTCTCGATTACCTCAAATGGACCAATAAAACAAGGACTTAGCTTCCTCTTTTTGCCAAAACGAAGGATCTTCTTCCACAGAGACACCTTAAGAAAGGCCTTCTCACCAACATCATACTGAATGTCTCTCATTTTCAAATCAGCATAAGCTTTCTATCGATTAAAGGCAGCCTTGAGCCGATCACGAATGATGGTTACCCTTTCTTCGATTTCCTGAAGTAAGTTAGGGCCTAACACATTGCCTTCACCAAGCTCGATCCAACAGAGAGGGGTTCTACATCTTTTTCCATAAAGAGCTTCATAAGAAGCCATTTTAATCGATGCTTGGTGACTATTGTTGTATGCAAACTCCACCAATGGTAGAGATTTTTCCCACATATTCCCGAAGTCGATAACACAGGCTCGTATCATATCTTCTAGAATCTACAAAGGAAGAGTCGAGATTGGTACAAAATACTTATACATATGAATAGAAGGGATATAAGGTTACCTGAATAACCCTTTCAGATTGGTCATTGGTTTGAGGGTGGAAAGTAGTGCTTAGGTGCACTCGAGTTCCCAAAGCCTCATGTAAGGTTCTCTAAAATCGGGATGCAAAACACGGATCACGATCAGAAATAATAGACACAGGAACTCCGTGCAAACGGATGACTTCATGAATGTACAACTCAACAAGTCTAGGTAAGCTGAAGTATATTCTCACTGGAAGGAAATAAGCAGATTTGGTGAATTGATCTATAATGACCCAAATAACATCATTTTTCTTCGGTGTCATTGGCAGACCATTTACGAAATCCATCGTAATACGTTCCCATTTCCATTGTGGAAGTTCAATAGGCTACAAGAGACCAATAGGCACTTTGTGCTCGACTTTAATCCTTTGGCAGGTCAAACACCTAGCCACAAAGTCCGTGATTTCACATTTCATACCAGACCACCAATTTAGCTCCTTCAAGTCCTTATACATTTTGATAGCTCTAAGATGAACGAAAAAGGACTCGAATGAGCCTCACTCAGAATTTGGTTCTAAAGATCACCATCATCGGGAACACAAATACAATTTCAAAAACACAACAATCCCTTAGAATTCGTAGCAAAGTCAAGATCAGGCTTGTCCTTAATCTTAGCAATTAGAGCTTGCAACTCTTCGTCAGACTCTTGGAGTATTTTGATTTGGGACACGATGGTTGACCGAACTTTCAATTCAGCTAACAATTTTTCATGCTTCTTAAGCTGGGAATGAGCATTGAAATGTCTAGAAGAATGAGTAGGCTTCTGACTAAGGGCATCAACTACGACATTGGCTTTACCGGGATGGTAATCAATGACCAACTCATAGTCCTTCAAAAGTTCCATCCACCGAAGTTAATGAAGATTCAACTCTTTCTGAGTCAAGAGATATTTTAGGCTTTTCTGATCAGTGTACAAGTAACACTTCTCACTGTAAAGATAGTGCCTCTAAATTTTTAGGGCAAACACAACAACAGCTAGCTCCAGATCATGTTTGGGGTAGTTTAGCTCGTGTGGTTTAAGCTAACGTGAGGTATAGTCTAAGACTTTTCCCTCTTGCATCAGTACATAGCCTAATCCCAAGTGGGATGTATCACTGTACACAGTGAAGTCCTTGCCCAACTCAGGTTGCACCAAAACAGGGGTATGTGTTAGAACCTGCTTAAGTTGATCAAAACTCCTTTGTTGTTCCTCGGTCCAAAAAAAAGGAGTTTCATTATGGAGAGGCTTCATCAAGGGTGTAGTAATTATTGAGAACCCTTTAACGAATCTACGGTAGTATCCTGCAAGGCCCAGAAAACTACGAACTTCTCTAACATTCTTTAGAGGGATCCAATCAAGAACTGCTTGAATCTTCTTTGGATCAACTTGAATTCCTGCAGAGGAGATCACATGTCCCAAAAAGGATACTTCTAATAGCCAAAACTCACATTTACTGAACTTAGCATAAACTGTTTCTCCCAGAGAGTCTGAAGTACAATCCGAAGATGTTAATCATGAGTGGCAGTGTCCTTGGAATAGATCCAAATGTCTTCTATAGACACAACCAGGAATTTATCTAGATAGGGCCGAAATACACGAATCATCAAATCCAGGCTGCGGGTGCATTTGTAAGCCCGAAAGGCATTACTAGGAATTCGTAGTGGCCATACCTAGTTTGGAAGGTAGTCTTAGGGACATCAGACCTTTCACTAGCATTTGATAGTATCCAAATCGTATGTCTATCTTAGAGAATATAGAATCACCCTTCAACTGATTGAAGAGATCATCGATCCTCGGTAACGGATACATATTCTTGACCGTTACTTTATTCAACTGACGATAGTCAATGCACAGACGCATTGACCCATCTTTCTTCTTAACAAACAAAACCGGTGCTCCCCAAGGCGAGGAACTTGGTAAAATAAATATCTTGTCCAAAAGGTCTTGGATTTGGGCCTTCAACTCTTTTAATTCAATCGAAGCCATCCTATACGGAGCAATGGAGACTGGTGTAGTCCCCGGTTGCACTTCGATTTTGAATTCTACTTTTCAGATCGGAGGGAGTCCCGAAAGTTCATCAGGAAACACATCAGGGAATTCCTTCACTACCGGTACATCTTCGAGCTTTGTATCTTATTTAGACTTCAAAGCACACATAATAGCCTTATTAGGCTTGGGTTGGGTTTCCATCAAGGTTAGGCTTTCCTTACCGAGTCCATAGAGGTATAACATCTATTTCGAGCAGTCTACCCATGCTTGATGTTTAGCTAACCAATTAAGGCCTAGGATAAGATCGAAGTCACAGAAAGGCAAAGCCATCAAATTGGCCAGAAATAGGATCCCTTGGATCCTTAGCGAACAAGCTTTACAGATCAACTGTATAACCACTATATATCATAGTGGGTTAGAGACGACTATCTTACAGGTGACTAGTTCAAGTTCTAAGACATACTTCCCGATAAATGGTTCACTAATTAAGGAATACGTAGAGCCTGGATCAACCAAAACATAAACAAGAGCATAACATAATTCCACCATACCGCTATCACATCAGGATCGTCCTCTTATTCTCGACCTTGACCATGGTACATATGGGCTGAGGCCTAAGGGTCACGCCTCACTGAAGAAGAGTTCATGTTGCGAGGTCTCCCTACTGATCCAGAATGCACTTGTTTCACTCCTCTTCCCTTGGCAGAATTGTTCTGAGAAGCCATAAAAGTAGGAGCATTCGGGTTCTGCGGATATTTCATGATAAAGTGTCTAGTTTCACCACAAAAATAGCAAGATCCGGCCTGTCTGCGACACTGCCTGGGATGCCTCTTCTGACAAAAGTTGCATAAAAGAATCTGTGAACCTCTTCTAGAACCACCCGTACTATCAATCGAAGATGTACGAGTAACAGATGTTCCCAGAGATTGGGATTGTGGCACATATCCCGTGCTTGGTGGTTGCTGAAGGGTGGCAGACTTGTAGTCCCACTGTCTACCCTTCTTTTGAGACAAGGGAGGCTTGGCGTCATCTCAGAATCTCTTATCATATCAGGTGTAACATTCCCCACCTCGCTTGGTCGGGAACCAGGTTAGAGAATGCTACCAAAGAACAAAACGATGACCAGTGCAATAAAATCTCAGTAGATATTTATCACTCAATCGATATTATACTTTACAAACATTACCATGTATAGGAATTAGTCCAATTTATCCAATGTGAGACAATCATTCTTTAATTAGGACTGATTCTTAACTTCTACAAACTTTAAGGACGAAATTGTAAATTTAGTAATTTAGAGGTCCTTTAATGCAATTAAATATAAAACAATGAAATTCAATACAATAACAATGATCTTGTAAATTTTCATGCCATTCTGATATCATTTAACCATCTAATTGGACTATACAAAAATTAGTGACCATTCTATAAACTATTCAAAACTATGTTCAATGTTTTTTAACAGAATTAACTGCCACCATACCGAAACACCTTGGTGCCGTATCAGTACGGGTGTACATGAATTTGAGCTCCAAATGGAACTGTTCAAACTCGCTTCGATGTGGTAGAGGATCGTATCGGTACCGCATACAAGGGTGACAACCCAATTCCAGTAATTCAAGAACTCGTATCGGTACAACATGACCTGTATCGATATGGGTTGACTAACGTTGACTTTGACAATGACCCGTTTTGATACACCCTAAGACCGTACGATACATTTAAATGCCCCAACTTTACTGCCAAAACCTGTATCGATACACTTCAGACCTATATCGATACACTATGGTTAACTAATGCTTTCTCAGGCCAAATATGCAAGGCTGTATCGATACAGCTTGACCTGTATCGATATGCCCTGCACTGTAATGTTATTTTTTGTCTAGTTTTTAGTCTATTTGACCTAGCAATCAATGTCCAAATGCAATGAAACTTTACCAACAATATTTTAATACTGAAGTCTACTTGCATGCCAAATTTTAGGGTTAATCGAATCCATTTACCAATGTTCCACCTTATGAGCCAAATAAGCCATTTTAACCAATTTTAGGCCATTCCAAAAGGCCATTTAGTGCTTTAGGCATCCTTACACCACAACCATAAAACATACTATCAAAAGGGCCATACATGACTATTCTAAGTACTTTGCCACCCTACTAGGAGTTCATAAGTTCGATATACATTACTTAAAGCTTGCTTGTGACTTGTCCAACACTTCAACCTCTCCGATCTCCAACGATGAGTTCAATAACCTGAAATGTATGAAATGAAATGCATTAGACATACTTTTCCTAGTGAGGTAGTCACAGCTAAACACTTTTATCAATGAAATGCATTACGAATCATATCTTAACAATAACAATGCAATGAGTCAATAATAGCAATGCAATTATCATATTCAATTGCAATATGTCCATATTTCAACAATAACCCTTGGATCGATTTGGGATAGTGGATAGGCAAATTCCTATGCCTCGCCAAAACAATGAATGGTCTAGTCCCTCCACCTCACCAATATGACCAATATCACAACACATCCCTCCGCCTCACCAAATCAATATAGGCCGTAGCCCTAGGACCGTAGTCCACTCGTACACTGAGCTCAAGAATTCTATGGCATGCCAATTGTATCCAATTTCCTTTCAAATCCAAGGTATGGTGGTAATATCAATAATCGATGTTCAATAACAATAGCTATGTTCAATGATCTCAATGACAATAACAATGCTCGAAGCTTTATTTACAATGTTTCGGTGAAAATAACTTTTCTGATATCAATATACAATGACGATAAAAATGACGATGACAATAGCAATGACTATGCTCTATGTCAAATGTTTAATGCTTCAATAATTCAATGACTATATTGATGGCGAATTCAATGACAATGAGCGATGTCAATGACTATAGCAATATCAATGGTTGATATTCAATGCAATGACTTACCTTAACTTACCAATGGAATCCACTTAAGTGGTTCAATGCAATAATGCTTGACAATAATGTTAGCCATACTATAATCAATGACAATAAAACCGGGAAAGGCACCTAGCCTAATCCCAAGACTCTGACTACACTCACCTCACTAATTCAAAGCTCATACGGCTCTCAGATAGCAATTCCTTTGTCCTTAGACCTTGATGGAGATGGTGGATGCTCTTTATTCAATTCTTGAGCTAGGTTAAGAAAAGCAATTGGTTAGAATCGATAACACGATATTGGAATCAGTATAATGATATCAAAATCAATATCAAAGCTTATGATAGCTATTGGCAATCAAATCCCATGGATGACCAAACCCTAGCTTAAGATTAAGCTTGATTTATCCATGGATTTCATCAATAGTTTGGGGATTATAGCTTACTCGGTCGATAGTAACGATTCGATGTCAATAAATTAAAGAAAAACTAAGCTTGAGCTTAGGCTCCAATAGAGGTGTGCGCTTGGATGAGAAAGACAATGATGAGGTGAGGTGCTTGCTTATCTTTTAACCGGGTAAGTCTTTTGGTTCATCATTTCTTTCTTTTATTTCTTTAGTTTAGAAGCTTTCCTTCCCATGAAGTAGCTTCATCAGATCACCCCAGGTATGGGTGATTATAATTAAGGAAGGGCTAATCGTAGGGTTAGTCCCTCAACTCTTAACACTTTATGATTTTGTCCCCAAACTCTCAATTTCTATAATTTAGGCACTGTTGCGTGTGATAAGTGCTACGCAAATGTGCAAGTATACACGTCGCAAGTAATAAAGTGATATGAGTATTGAGTATCGTCTCCACAGGGATTGGTTTGGGCCACTTTGCTTAAGTTACTGCACTGAAAATAAAAACACAATTGATAATAGAGGTTTTAATTAACGAGAAAAGTAAAAGCAATAAACTAAAAGAATAGATGAAAGAAAAAGAGAGAATAGGTCAGGTTATCGTGAGTTGAGGTGTGATATCCGATTGGATCGTCTTGGTAAAAGAGTGCACGGGCAACTCAGTTGCCGTGGCAACTTGCACAACGGGGTTGCCTTGGCAACTAATCGATGGTTGCCTGGGCAACTAGTTGGGCAACTACTTGGGCGTATGGGCAGCAACTTCAAGGTTCGGCAGAGCGTTCTTCAATGGTTTCTTCTTATCCCTAAGTTGAAACTCTAGCTACTTGTGCATGCCTTGATAATACATCCCTGCGTGAATCAAGGGTGAACAACAACTAATCTTGCGCTCCTTTTAGCCGTTGAAATCCTTAACTTATTCCTAAGCCGATTAATCTTCACCATCAATAGATTGAATAAAGACCATACTCATTCGTTTCTTGAATCTAACTCTCCCGATATTAGATAAATAGATGAAGTTACGAGATCCTCTCCCAATTTACTCAAAAACAAGAATAAAAGCCAAGAATGAGTAAACCTTGAATAGAAAAGTGCAAACTCTTATTACCTAAACAAAATCCAATTGTTTCTCACAACAACAAAACACAATAACCCCAACCAATCAAGTTAGTTCATGGTTGGGTTCAAAAGATATACAAAGAATAATCCCCAAACCATGAATCTAATGGAAGCAAAGAAGAAGAAGAAGTCGAAATTTCCCCTAATGCTCTCTATCGAAATTTCTCTATTTTTCTCTATATGGATTGTCGAAATCTCCTTGCTATTTATAGGGCTAGGCCAAAGTCCTTCTTTGAGGAGGAGTTTGAGTTGGAATTAAATTATCTTTAAAGAATATAATTCTTTATTATAATTTTATTCCTATTAGAACTTCTCCTATCTTCTTGGAATTTAATTCTTCTTTAATCTCTGCATGGCAATCAAATTCCTTTGGGCTTGGGCCTTGCTCCATGTCATCTTGGGCTTGTAAAGTCATTAATTTCGACATCCCTATTGCATTTTTTTCTTTGTCGACAAATGCCATGGCAACTGGCTCTGCGTCTCCTTCATGCATTACCACAGCAACTAGCTCAACATTGCTTTGGCAAGTGATCCTGCACATACACACAAAAAACACACCAAAGCAGCATCTTTTTCCACAAAAATCACCAAGTTATGTAATCAAGCTCAACGGTGGAAAGAAACATGAATTAATGCATGAATGACTAATTATGCAACTATTATGAGCTTAAGTCTAACAATAATATGAGTAAAAAGGGTAATAAAAATAGTACTTTTGAACACTTATCACGCCCCAAACTCGAACTATTGCTTGTCCTCAAGAAATGCAAACTAACAATTACCCGCAAGACTTTAATCATCAAAGACATGCTTCAAACTTGAATTCAAACCTCGGAACCGTGGCACAAAGTATGATCACCTTTTAATTTTTCGGATAACACAAAAATTACCCGGAACCAAACTATAGTGCTCGTGACAATGTGTGTGCGTAGTTGTGAACAAGTTGATTTTCAAGATTCTATGTGAACTACAGGCTTTTATTAATTCAATTATTGGGGTATTTATTTTTATTTTCACTAGAGCCAATTTCGGCACCTCTAGCAAAGTAAGCAATTCCTCATTTTATTTTAGTCGACTAGAGCCAATTTCGGCACCTCTAGCGATTCTTTAATGTGCATTAACTACTAGAGCCAGTTTGGGCACCTCTAGCAAGAAAGTGTATTTACTACTAGAGCCGTTTTTGGGCACCTCTAGCAAGAAATTAACTTTTAATTTTCAATTTTAAATTTACCCAAATTTTAAGCAACCTAAGTTCACTAAGTTTCTTTGAATCAACAACCCACAACCGTGTAAAAAAATTCAGCATCATAGTAAAACTCTAAGTTCTTTTCATGCAATCCTAAAATTAAAGGTTATTTCAATTAAGTACAGTGGCAAAATTAATCATTGGATATTCAACAAGTCTTAAGCAATTAAATCAAATTAAAGGCATGGCAAGTAACATATGCAACCTATATGTGATTGCTAAAGATGAATGCAACTAAACATGAAACTAACTAGAAACCAACACCCCCAAACTCGAGAGAAGCATTGTCCTCAATGCATGTAAGAGTGAAACAAAATTTAAAAGAAACTAAATGAAATGAGTTAGTCAGAGAGGTCGTCACCTCGATTGATGAGTTTCCTTCGTGCCGTTTGCTTGATTCAATTTTCGGTCAGTGGTTGAATGCTTGTGGCTGGTACCGCGTGAATAGCATTGCCTTGATTTGGTCCATGTTTACCGATGCAGGTTTACTTGCATGTGCATCGATAGTTGCCGGGCTTATTGTTGTTGCCTCGGGCATCGCTGCTTTCATTGTGGTTGCTGTGGCGAGTAGTCGGCAGTAAATTTCCTTATCATGGTGGTTGTGAGTCTTGTTGTGGAAAAGAAAATAAAAAAAAACCTGGAAACTAAATATAATGAAGAAAAATAAAATATATCCTAAAAAAAATAAAGAGAAAAAATAACAAAAAATAATAGAACAAAATAGTTCAAAAAATAAAAATAAAAATAAATGTATCAGTAGTTGCCGTGGCGTCGAGGGTTGCCGAGACATGCACATCCATGGTTGCCGAGGCGCCGGGGGTTGCCGAGGCGTGCGCGCCCATGGTTGCGAGGGCGCGTGTATCGTGAGTTGTTGCGGTGTTGAAGGTTGCCGTTTTCGATACTTCTTATAGTCCATCCGTACCCTCCATCGGGTGACAATATTGCCCAAAAAGAGTTGGGCCAATGTGCTCCCAGCTACTCCCTTTTGCATTACCATGGTGGATGTGTCTTTCTTCTTTGTTCGCTTGTAGTCCATGTATACTCTCCACCTTGCTACTATTCCTGAAGGCACAAATATATTAATAGAAAAAATTATATCCATTCTCAACCATTCAATTACCTCATTCTTGTCGACTTCTATATGGTTGGATGTAGCCTCTGTTGTCGTGGCAATTGCTGCTCAAGCCAATTGCCGTGGCAATCAGTTGTCAAATTTTGCTTTAAGTCAAGGGAAGAATCAATTTTCTGAAGAGCTTTATGAATCCAAACACCTTTTTCTTTTGGCCTCTCAAACATCTCTATCAAGAGAGATTTCGATGGCTTCAAATCTACCAACCTCGGTTCCTCAAGACATACCTGCAATGGACGAGGTGAGTTTTTAAAGAATTCAAAAGGTTCAACTATTACCTGATCATATTCCATTGGCAAAGTATGTTGATCTTGCATGTGGTCGTGTAATTGCCGTGGCAATCGTAGATGAGAGCAATCTCTGATTCCTCGCTTCAAAGATCAACGTTGTAACCTTCGGGCATCAAGTTCCTCGTAATTTGCTGTAGTATTGTTGTTCTCAGCTTCACCGAGTGTTGTCGCGGCATTGCTCTGTTCAGGCTCCTCAATCATTGCCGAGGCAATTTGTTGTTCAAGCTCATCATGTGTTGGGCAGTCTCTCTCATTGGCATCCTCTTGACTTTGAGGTTCTAGTTGTTCCTCACACATCGGAGAGATTTCTTTGTATTGCTCCTTATCCTCTTGCCTTGGGACGCCAAGATCCCTAGGAATGAATTGTTGGTGCATGTTATCCATGACATATGTGGATCTCCCCAATTGATCTTCTGAATCCCTAAGGTTGCATCCCACCGAGCTATCCTCGTATCCATAGATTTTGATAGTTCTCGAATCTCTTCAATTGATCCGCCAAGTCTAGCCAAGGAAGCTAGTAACGCTTTCCTCCAAGGGATTGGAATGCTCTTGAAAAGGACTACATTGCCATGGCATATCTGTTCTTCGCGCAAAATTGTTATGGTAAAAAAAAAATTTGAGCTTTTTGATCATACCATGAAGAATTTTGCTCTGGTTCCCTCTATGGTCCTCCATGTAGTTATATGCACCGAAAATGTGAGGGCAATTTTCAAACACATGATGTTCTCCACACATAGCACAAGATTTTTCCATGGTATAAGTTCTTTGGGCTTTTCTCGGTTGGTATAGGTAATCATCAAAGGGTGCAAGGAACTCTTGATTGGATTGATTCATATCTTCCAACATCATCTCTCGAATAGATTGGCATTTATTTCCCAACATGTTGATGTTCCTTAACTTAGAGCGCACCTAATTTTTTTTTTTTTGATAAAACAAACAAAAAGAAAAGTTAGTAAAACTAAGAGAAGAAAATGCAATAACAAAAACAACTAACACCAATTGCCAATCCCCGACAACGGCGCCAAAAACTTGTTGCGTGTGATAAGTGCTACGCAAATGTGCAAGTATACACGTCGCAAGTAATAAAGTGATATGAGTATTGAGTATCGTCTCCACAGGGATTGGTTTGGGCCACTTTGCTTAAGTTATCGCACCGAAAATAAAAACACAATTGATAATAGAGGTTTTAATTAACGAAAAAAGTAAAGCAATAAACTAAAAGAATAGATGAAAGAAAAAGAGAGAATAGGTCAGGTTATCGTGAGTTGAGGTGTGATAGCCGATTGGATCGCCTTGGTAAAAGAGTGCACGGGCAACTCGGTTGCCGTGGCAACTTGCTGTGGGGTTGCCTTGGCAACTAATCGATGGTTGCCCGGGCAACTAGTTGGGCAACTACTTGGGCGTCTGGGCAGCAACTTCAAGGTTCGGCAGAGCGTTCTTCAATGGTTTCTTCTTATCCCTAAGTCGAAACTCTAGCTACTTGTGCATGCCTTGATAATACATCCCTGCGTGAATCAAGGGTGAACAACAACTAATCTTGCGCTCCTCTTAGCCGTTGAAATCCTTAACTTATTCCTAAGTCGGATTAATCTTCACCATCAATAGATTGAATAAAGACCATACTCATTCGTTTCTTGAATCTAACTCTCCCGATATTAGATAAATAGATGAAGTTACGAGATCCTCTCCCAATTTACTCGCAAACAAGAATAAAAGCCAAGAATGAGTAAAGCTTGAATAGAAAAGTGCAAACTCTTATTACCTAAACAAAATCCAATTGTTTCTCACAACAACAAAACACAATAACCCCAACCAATCAAGTTAGTTCATGGTTGGGTTCAAAAGATATACAAAGAATAATCCCCAAACCATGAATCTAATGGAAGCAAAGAAGAAGAAGAAGTCGAAATTTCCCCTAATGCTCTCTATCGAAATTTCTCTATTTTTCTCTATATGGATTGTCGAAATCTCCTTGCTATTTATAGGGCTAGGCCAAAGTCCTTCTTTGAGGAGGAGTTTGAGTTGGAATTAAATTATCTTTAAAGAATATAATTCTTTATTATAATTTTATTCCTATTAGAACTTCTCCTATCTTCTTGGAATTTAATTCTTCTTTAATCTCTGCATGGCAATCAAATTCCTTTGGGCTTGGGCCTTGCTCCATGTCATCTTGGGCTTGTAAAGTCATTAATTTCGACATCCCTATTGCATTTTTTCTTTGTCGACAAATGCCATGGCAACTGGCTCGGCGTCTCCTTCATGCATTACCCTGGCAACTAGCTCAACATTGCTTTGGCAAGTGATCCTGCACATACACACACAAAAACACACCAAAGCAGCATCTTTTTCCACAAAAATCACCAAGTTATGTAATCAAGCTCAACGGTGGAAAGAAACATGAATTAATGCATGAATGACTAATTATGCAACTATTATGAGCTTAAGTCTAACAATAATATGAGTAAAAAGGGTAATAAAAATAGTACTTTTGAACACTTATCAGGCACTAAAAGGTTTTCGATATGTTCATTAAGGTCCAAGATTGATAAATTAACTCAATTTGGGTCTAATATCAATGCAATTGACCTCACGGTCAAAGTCAACACAATATTTGGACCGTTCTGGTGTAGGGTTTCCGATCGCTGGTACCCAATTTCGATTAGACCAGTTTTGGGGATGTTACAACTCTCCCCACCTTAAGAAAAATTCTTCCTCTAATTTTTACCTGAATCGAAAGGATGAGGATATTGCCTCCTCTAGTTCCCTAGTAGCTTCTTCCATGAGATGGATCCTCTAGAGCACTTTAACTAAGTGGATGGACTTGTTGCGAAGTCTCTTAACTTCCTTTGCAAGAATTTGATCTGGTTCTTCATCATAGGACAAGTTCGGTTGGATTTCCACTAATCCAGGTTCGATAATATGTGAAGGGTTAGAACGATACTTCCGCAACATCGATACATGGAATACATCATGGATTTTTCTCAGTTCCGGGGGTAACAACAATCGATATGCCGCTGGGCCAACTCTTTTAGTCACCTCGAAGGGTCCAATAAATTGGGGACCCAGTTTCCCCTTTTTGCTAAATCTTAGAATCTTTTTCCACGGTGAGACTTTGAGGGGAAGGCTTTTTCACCAACTTCATATTGTATATCCCTTCGTTTAAGATCAACATAGGGCTTCTGTCAGTCAGAGGCAGCTCTTAATCGATCATGGATGATGGTAACCCATTCTTCAATTTCCTGAAGTAGGCCAGGGCCCAACACCTTACCTTCACCGAGTTTAAACCAACATAAAGGAGTTTTGCATCGTTTGCCATACAACGCCTCATACGGTGCCATCTTGATAGAAGCTTGGTAATTGTTTTTGTAGGTAAACTCGGTAAGAGGTTGTGGTTTCTCCCAAGAACTTCTGAAATCAATAATATATGCTCGAAGCATATCTTCCAAGATTTGAATTACCCTTTCTGACTGGATGTCAGACTGAGGGTGGAAAGCAGTACTAAGATTAACTCTAGTGCCTAGAGCTCCTTGCAACGACCTCTAGAATTGAGAAGCAAAACGCAGATCTCAATCAGAGACAATAGACTGAGGTACCCCATGAAGTCGGATGACTTCCTTGATGTACAAGTCAACTAATTTGGGAAGACCATAATCTATTTAAACCGGTAAGAAATATGCTGACTTAGTGAAACGGTCTACAATAACCCAAATGACATTGTGTTTAGCTGGAGTCAAAACTAGACCACTAATGAAGTCTATAGTAATCTTTTCCCATTTCTATTGCAGTAGATTGATGGGTTGCAATAAGTCGGTAGGAACACAATGTTCAGCTTTAACACGCTGACACATGAGGTACTTGGATACAAATTCAACTATGGCCTGCTTTATGTCTAGCCACGAGTAAAGTTCTCGTAGGTCCTTGTACATCTTTACCAACCCTGGGTGAATAGAGAAAGGAATCGAATGAGCTTCTCTAAGATATTGGTATGAAAAGATTCATCATTGGGTACACAAACCCGGTCACGAAAACATAAGAGTCCTTCAGAATTCATTATGAAGTTCAGATTGTCTTGTAGCTTGGAAATGATAACTTGAAGCTTAGGATCTTGTTTTTGCAATCCTTGAATTCTCGATATGATGGTAGACTGTACTTGAAGTTCAGCTACGAAACAACGATGCTTCTGAAGACGGAAGTGAGTATTGATAGCTTGAGGAGCTACAACACAAGGAATTTACAATGAGTCGATGCACTAATCAATACATTAAATTCAATGATCAATAACATTGCTTACCAGGTAGAGGTTTGCAACTGAGTGCATCAGCTACAACATTGGCCTTGCCTAAATGGTAATCAATAACAAGATCGTAGTCCTTGATGAGTTCAATTCATCTCCACTGCCGAAGATTTAACTCCTTCTAAGTTAACAGATACTTGAGACTTTTATGATTGGTAAAGAGGTAACATTTCTCTCCGTAGAGATAATGCCTCCAAATTTTCAATGCAAAGACAACTGCAGCCAACTCTAGGCCATAGGTGGGGTAATTCGTCTCATGTGGCTTTAGTTGTCTTGAAGCATAAACAATGACTTTGCCTTCATGCATCAATACACATCCTAACCCGAGATGTGAAGCATCACTATAGACAATGTAGTCTTTTCCAAACTCAGGTTGGATTAGAACCGATGTATGATTCAAAACTTGTTTCAATTGATTGAAGCTTCTTTGTTGTTCTTCAGTCCAAACAAATGGACCTTCTTTTCTTAGCAACTTAGTAATGGGGCTACTAACATAGAAAATCCTTTAACGAATCGCCTATAATAGCCAGTAAGACCAAGGAAACTTCTTACCTCACAAATTTTCTTTGGTGGGGGCCAATTAACGATAACCTAGATTTTCTTCAGGTCCACTTAGATCCCTGAAGCCGATACAATGTGCCCAAGGAATGCAACTTCGGTGAGCCAGAACTCACACTTAGAAAACTTGGCATATAATTATTTCTCCCGAAGAGTTTGAAGAACAAAGCGACAATGGTCTCGATGTTCAGCAGGGTTCTTGGAATAAATTAGGATTTCATCAGTGAACACTACTACAAATTTGTCAAGATAGGGCCTGAAAACCTGATTCACTAGGTCCATGAAAGCTATCGGTGCATTGGTTAGCCCAAAAGGCATTACTAAGAATTTGTAGTGACCATATCTCGTACGAAAGGCATTTTTAGGCACAATGGCATCCTTAAGTTGATCGAATTCGTAGTGACCATATCTCTTTAACTCTTATTTTATAATATCCAGATCTCAAATCGATCTTAGAAAACACAGTGGCATCCCTAAGCTGATCGAATTGGTCATCAATCCTTGGGAATGGATATTTATTCTTAATGGTTACCTTATTCAACTGTTGGTAATCAATACACAACCTCATGGAACCATCTTTCTTCTTGACAAAAAAGATCGGTGCTCCCTAGGGCAGGGAACTTGGTCCAACAAAGCCTTTGATCAATAGATCTTAAATTTGATCCTTTAGTTCCTTAAGCTCAACAGTTGCCATATGATAAGGTGCAATAGAAACTGGGGCAGTTTCAGGTTGCAATTCGATGCCAAATTCAACCTCACGGCTTGAGGGTAAACTCATAGTTCATCAAGGAAACATCAGGGAAATCACATATAATGTCAACATCCAATAGCTGAGGCCCATCCTTGGCTTCCAATGTTAGAGCATACAAGGAAGGATTTCTTGAACTGATCAACACAATGCTCTCCTTGCCAAGGCCTTGGAGATACAACTTTCTCTTACTACAATCTACCCACGCTTGATGTTCACTAAGCCAGTCCAAACCCAATATAACATCAAACTCATGGATCAGTAAAGCTAATAGGTTGGCTACAAAAGAAATCCCTTGAATCAGTAAGGGACAATTCTTACACACAAGGCTTATGGTGACACAATCACCTAGCGGATTGGTTACGGTGACCCTCAGTGCTATGGGCTCAGAAGATAATCTATGTTTCTTAACTAGCACAGTACTTATAAAGGAATGAGTAGAACTAGGATCAATCAATTCTTATAAGGAACGAGAGTACAGTTCAATGATACATACAATGACACCAAGCTCATCTTCCTCCTCCCTATTCCTCACATGATACATCTGAGCAAGAGCCTTGGATTCTTGTTTACTCAGTGCCTTGTCAGAGCCACTAGGTCTCCCTGCAGCTCCCGATAAACCTTAACTTAACCCCTTACCTCAGAAGGATTGAGTAGGGGTTGCATAACTTGCTAGTGTAGTAGTAGACTTGGTGATATTAAGGGGATGGTCTCGGATAAAGTGGCCTTGCTCACCATAATAGAAACAAGCTCCCGACTACTTACGACACGATCTTACTAGATGCCTGTTCTGATAATAATTACAAAATGGATACTGTGTACTTTGATTTGAGCCTTCAGTACTCTCAACCGAGGTCGCCTTACAGAAAGATTGATTTATGGATAATGGCTTCTCAATATTCCCAAAACAGGAAGGCTATAGATAGACATGTTGTTTAGGGCCTTGATACTTTCCCTTCTTGTTCCATCTAGTAGGTCGAGAATCATCTCTAACTCTCATCTCAAATTTGCACGACCCGCTGGTTCTTTGGGCTTTTAATGATGCTTCAGTGGCTTTGACTTAGTTTACCAAGTCCTAGAAATCAGTGATGCCCAATGCAGTGAACATATGGCGAAGTTCATCACTAAGCCCATCAATAAACATGCGACACTTCTCTTCCTTCTTCTTGATGTTTTCAGCACCATATCAGTAATACTTACAAAAATCACGAATGTACTGCTCAATTGGTCGCCCACCTTGCTTGAGGACGAGAAAGATACTGCGTCTCTCTGCGAGGTAGTACTCACTAACATACTTCTTTTGGAATTCTTGAAAGAAGAATTCCCAGGTGATAGTTTCCTCAGAAACGGTAAGAATAGTGGTTTCCCACCACTGAAGTGCTTCGTCAACTAGCAATGCAAGGGCGCACTCCAGCTGGTGCTCATCAGAACACTGCAATTGCTTGTTTAGAATTCTTAATGTGTTGTCCAACTAGTACTCGACAATCTCAAGATTATCATCATCCTAACTAGTGAAAGTGTATGCTCGGAGTGTTGCCAGCTTGTTAATAGGGGCTCAGGCATATTGGACAACTGGTTGGGTAGGTTGCACTACCATATCAGCTCTCATAGATTTCATAAATTGCTTAAACATATCATTCATATTCTGGCAGCATTCAGCTTACACATTAGGCAATATTGGCTCGACATTTAGGGGTGAAGGATTAGGTGGGTTTGAAGAGTCTCCCCCTTACTTCCTTTCCGTGTGTCGAGGAGCCGGTAGCAGGCTCGTTTATATGGGCTTCGTTAGTCCCAGACATATCTATAACATAAAAAGATCGAATTAGTCAACAAGTCACAATATACAACTTATGTGGCAAAGTAACACAATAATAATATAATAGGCTTCTATTTAGTCCAAGAATTGACTAAACTCTAGCTCTAATACAACAAATGTAACATTCCCCACCCGACTTGGTCGAGAATCGAGTAAGAGAATGCTACCGGAGAACAAAACAATGACCAATGCGATAAAATCTCAATAGATATTTATCACTCAATCGATATTATACTTTACAAATGTTACCAAGTATAGACATTAGTCCAATTTTATCCAATATGAGACAATAATTCTTCAATTAAGACTGATTTATAACTTCTACAAACTTTAAAGACTAAACTGTAAATTCAATAATTTAGAGGTCCTTTAACGCAATTAACTATAAAAAATGAAATTCAATACAATGGCAATGATCTTGTAAATTTTCATGTCATTCCGATATCATTTAACCATCTAATTAGACTATAAAAAAACCAGTGACCATTTTGTAAACTATTCAAAACTATGTTCAATGTCTTTTAACGTAATTAACTACCACCATATAGAACACCTTGGTGGCGTATTGGTACGGGTGTACATGAATTTGAGCTCCAAATGGAACTGTCCAAACTCATTTTGATACGGTCGAGCACCGTATCAGTACCGCATGCAAAGGTGACAACCCAATTCCACGTAATTCAAGAACTCGTATCGGTACAGCGTGACCTGTGTCGATACGAATTGACTAACATTGAATTTGACCATGACCCATTTTGATACACCCCAAGACCATACCAATACATTTAAATGCCCCAACCTTACTGCCAAAACTTCTAACAATACACTTCAGACTTGTATCGATACACTATAGTTAAATCATGCTTTCTTGGGCCAAATATGCAAGGCCGTATCGATACAGCTTGACCTATATCGATACGCCCTGCATTGTAATGTCAATTTTTGTCTGGTTTTTTGTCCATTTGACCTAGCGATCAATTTCCAAATGCAATGAAACTTTACCAACAATATTTTAATACTGAAGTCTACTTGCATGCTAAATTTTAGGGTTAATCAAATCATTTACCAAGTTTTTCACCTTATGAGCCAAATAAGCCATTTTAACCAATTTTAGACCATTCCAAAAGGCCATTTAGTGCTCTAGGCATCCTTACACCACAACCATAAAACATACATATCAAAAGGGTCATACATGACTATTCTAAGTACTTTGCCACCCTACTAGGAGTTCATAAGTTTGATATACATTACTTTAAGCTTGCTTGTGACTTGTCCAACACTTCAACCTCTCTGATCTCCAACGATGAGTTCCTTAACCTGAAATGTATGAAATGAAATGCATTAGGCATACTTTGCCTATTGAGGTAGTCACAGCTAAACACTTTATCAATGAAATGCATTCCAAATCATATCTTGACAATAACAATGCAATGAGTCAATAATAGCAATGAATGATCATATTCAATAGCAATAACTCCATATTTCAACAATAACCCTTGAATTGATTCGGGATAGTGGATACGTGAATTCCTACGCCTCACCAAAACAATGAATGGTCTAGTCCCTCCGCCTCACCAATATGACCAATATCACAAAACATCCCTCTGCCTCACCAACATGACCAATATCACAACACATCCCTCTGCCTCGCCAAATCAATATAGGTCATAGCTCTAAGACCTTAGTCCACCAGTACACTAAGCTCAAGAATTATATGGCATGACAATTGTATCCAATGTTATTTCGAATCCAAGGTACGGTGGCAATATCAATAATCGATGTTCAATAACAATAGCTATGTTCAATGATCTCAATGACAATAACAATGCTTGATGCTTCATTTACAATGTTTCGATGACAATAACTTTATCGATATCAATATACAATGATGATAACAATGACGATGACAATAGAAATGACTATGCTCTATGTCAAATGTTCAATTCTTCAATAATTCAATGACTATATTGATGGCGAATTCAATGACAATGAGCGATGACAATGACTATAGCAATATCAATGGTCGATATTCAATGCAATGACTTACCTTAACTTACCAATGGAATCCACTTAAGTGGTTCAATGCAATAATCTTTGACAATAGTGTTAGTATACTATAATCAATGACATTGAAATCGGGAAAGGCACCTAACCTAATCCTGAGACTCTGAATACACCCACCTCGATAATCTGAAGCTCCTACGGCTCTCAAATAGCAATTCCTTTGTGCTTAGCCCTTGATGGAGATGGTGGATGCTCTTTATTCAATTATTGAGCTAGGTTAACAAAAAAAATTGGTTAGAATCGATAATACGGTGTCGAAATCAATATAATGATATCAAAATCAATATCAAAGCTTATGATAGCTATTGGCTATCGAATCCCATGGATGACCAAACCCTAGCTTAAGATTAAGCTTGATTAATCCATGGATTTCATCAATAGTTTAGGGATTATAGCTTACTCAGTCAATAGTAACGATTCGATGTCAATAAATCAAAGAAAAACTAAGCTTGAGCTTAGGCTCCAATGGAGTTGTGTGCTTGGATGAGGAAGACAATGATGAGCTGAGGTGCTTGCTTATCTTTTAACTGGGTAAGTCTTTTGGTTCATCCTTTCTTTCTTTTATTCCTTTAGTTTAGAAGCTTTCTTTCCCATGAAGTAGTTTCATCAGATCACCCTATGTTTGGGCGATTATAATTAAGGAAGGGCTAATAGCAAGGATAGTCCTTCAACTCTTAACACTCTATGATTTTGCCCCCAAACTCTTAATTTCTATAATTTAGCCACTAAAAGGTTTTTGATATGTTCATTAAGGTCCAAGATCGATAAATTGACACAATTAAAGTCTAATATGAATGCAATTGACCTCACGGTCAAAGTCAACATAATATTTGGCCCGTCCTAGTGTAGGGTTTTCCGATCGCCGGAACCTAATTCTGACTAGACCAGTTCTAGGGATGTTACATCTGGCGTGGTTCCTTTTCCTTCTCTCATAAGCCTTTTAGGACGCTTCAGTAGCAATTTCCTGGTTGACCAAAGTCTAAAAGTCCTCTAACTCCAAGGCAGTAAAGAGAGGACGTAATTCGTCACAAAGGCCATCGATGAATATTCTACATTTTTCCTTCTCGGTACGTATGATCTCCGCACCAAACCTTGAGTATTTGTAGAAATCATGTATGTATTATCCCACGAGTCTTCCTCCTTGTCTTAGATAGAGGAACTTCTTACGTATTTCAGCGTTATAATGCTCACTGATGTACTTCTTGTGGAATTCTTAAAGGAAGAAGTACCACGTAACTCTGTGCTCAGGTACTGTAAGTGTCACAGTGTCCCACCAGTTCTGAGCCTCTTCAAAAATCAATACTAGAGCACACTCCAGCTTGTGTTCATCAGGATACTTCATTTACTTATTCAAGACTTTAAGAGTGTTTTCCAGCCATTATTCTGCTACTTCGAGGTTGTCTTGTTCCTGGCCGGTAAAGGTGTAAATCGGGTATTGTCTGAGCTTGTCAATAGGAGCTCTCAAAATAGAGAAGGACGCTTCAACGAGTTGAGGTGGTTGCTCTTGCCTGAGAGACACGACACCTGCTTGATCATCTCATCCATTGACGTTAAATACTCTTGCTGAGCGGGCGACATCAGAGGAGGATTGGGTGGGTTATTCTGCCCAACCTGTTTAGGTCGAGTTTTAGCTCCAAGATTGTCCCCCTGTGTCGAGGAGGAGTCGGGATGTGTTTCTATTGCGTTATGTTTATCGTTGGGCACAAACATTCTTAAATCTAATCAAACTGAAAAGGTTAGATTGTGTCAGTTGCAATTCATGGATAATATACACAAATAAACTCCTAGGTGGCATATGCACATGCAGACTCATGATAAGCATCAGATTACTCTTAGAATCGAATAAACTCTAGCTTTGATGCCACAAATGTAACACCCCTTCCCGGCCTAGTAGAGAACCGAGTCGAAAAGTGTTATCAGAAGACATATTTAGAGATTAAAAGCTCAGTTAGAGTTCATAACTTATTCGAGATGTCTTATTAACCTCTTTTAAGACTTAACAGGCCTATTTATCAGCAACTTACTCGATTTGGGTCAATTTTAAACACTTGTAAACTTAGGGACCAAAATGTAAATTTTACAAGTTAAGGGCCTTTATCAGAATTTCTTTTAACTAACCTTCAATTGAACTTATCAATTATTAGCCTGTGAAATTTTATCACTAACAAAGGTCATTTACCTCTCCAATTAGACCATACAAGATTCAGTGACCATTTTATAAAATGGTCAAAACTATATTCAATACTTTTTAACAGAATAAACTAACCTCGTATCGATACACCTTGGGGTCGTATCAATACAGTTACACATAAATCCCATCTCTATTTTAATCTGCCAAATCCAGTATCGATATAGCTAAGCCCGTATCGATACGGGTTGACCTATTTTGACTTCATTCAAAAGTCCCTATTTCGATACAGCTAAGCCTGTATCGATACACGTTGACCGAGGTTGACCCATTTTGATACACTCTAAGGCTGTATTAATACAATTTATTTCCCAAACTTTACTACTAAAATCCATATCGATACGCTCTGTTTTACCAAGTCCAAATATTCAAGGCCTTATCGATACAGTTTGAGCTGTATCGATACACCTGTATTGTAAAGGCAGATTTTATCTATTTTTTTGTCTGTTTAACTTGTTGAATGATGCCCAAGTGCAATGAAATTTTACCAGCAAGTTTTTAATCAACATTTTTAATGGCATGCAAAATTTTAGAGCGATTTGAATCTGTTTACTCCATTTTCACCTTTTAGTACCTTTAAGCCAAAGTTAACTAGTCTCACCATTCTACAACCATACCAAAGTTCACAACTAACACCTAAACACTATTAGGACATTACACACATATCATAATAGACAAACATAGCATGTCTAAGCCTTATACCGCCATACTAGGAGTTCAAAAAGCAAAATACAAGCATACATAAGATTGACGGGAGTGACTTCCAACTTCAACCACACGATCAAAGCTCAGATTCCTTCAAGCTCCTGATATACATAAGACACACGAATGTTAGGCTTACATATCCTAGTGAGGTAGTTATAACAAATGTAAAATAAGCTTGTTAATGGCATGAATGACATGTAAACATGCTTGAATGACATATGTATATCATTAATTATGTATAGATCATACTCAAGCCAAGTGTTATGTTTCCATATATCAAATGTAAACCACAAATACATATCATCTCCTTGGACATTGTAACCAATAGATAAGCGAATTCCCCTGTACGCCACACACATCGAAGATATGCTTTAGCCTTGAGCCGTAGCTCCAAAGTCCCATACATAATCCATCATTTTCTCCCCATTTATAGGTCGTAGCCCAGACCGTAGTCTAATCCCTTATATGATGAGCTCAATTAAACCTATGGCATGCCAATTGTATCCTAGTATACAAGTGTCCAAGGTTACATATCTTATCATAAAACTTACCTTTGTACCCTTAGGCCATTTAACATCACATATTAAGCATTTGCTTCAAATAGCATAACATATCATGTTCATATCAAATTCCACACATAGCATATTTCAAATGTGACATATAAGCTTAAAATGTATCAAGGCAATATGATGGTCTTACCACACTTACCACTTGAATCCATACATGCTTGCTCTATTTGAGCCCTTAAACAAGATGTAACTTTAAGCACAAACAAATGCATCTGGGATGGCACCTAGACAATCCTATGACACAACTACACTCACCTAGCAATCGAAGGCTTCAAGGTTCTCAAATAATGATCCCCTTGCCTCTAGAAGGGCTTGGTATTGGATATGAAGAAGATGGATTGTCTTCCACCACTTGAGCTCGTTCAAAATTAGAGGATTACATTAGAATTGAAACTAATGATTCATAAATGTTCTTCAAGCTTAGTAAAGCTTATAGACAACATCAAAATAGGGAAATTGACTTTCTAGCACATGGCCTAGCTAGAACATTCAAGACTTAGATCTCGAAATTAAACTCTAGAGATTGAAGGAATCATCAGATTGACATAGGGATTTTACTTACCAAGCTATAAGATCTCAAATGGTATATTGAAATAGATCAAAGGTTGAAGATTGGATTGAGGTGTTTGCTTAAGCTTAATCTTGGAGATGACAATGAAGGTGCTTGCTTAGCTTTGTTAGGAAAACTATGAAAAGAGTGGGAATTGGTATTGATTCACTTTTAAACAATGTCCCCCTCTTTTTTTCTACTAGGATTAACCGAGTAGTTTAGTACTCTTTAACGGTTGCCTCCCAAGCAACTAATAACATAGTTTCCTAGCTTGGGAGAAAACCTTTTTAATCATCACTTAAGCTTTCTTTTCTATTTCCACACATGTTGTCATCTTTTCTTAATAAGATGACCAATTTCACATGTGATAAAGGCAAGCAAGGGGGTGATTCATACTACTACTTGGTATAATTACAAGGGTGGTCCTTCAACTTTCCAAAGCCTACACTTATGTCCCCAAACTTTGAATTTTCATAATTTAGTCACTAAAAGACTTTCATTACTTAGAAAAGGTCCAACAACTTCGATTAAGCCTAAATAACTTTTATTACTTCAAAATGAGGTACAAAGATTGAGCAATTACATTATTTGGGCATAGCCGGTTGTTACCTCTCCAAAAGTACTGTTTTAATGCCAATTTTACATTGCTTTTGCTTGTTTTAGGTACATTTAGTTGCATTAGGTTGTTAGAATCATGCATTTGTATAAGGAGTTTAGTATTTTGTCTATGCCAGTGTGAAGGGTTGTTTTGTGGCTATTTTACAGGTTTGGCATAGGAATAGGCATAGGAAAGCAACACATTTAGGATTGCCGAGGAGAATTCCAAGTGCTATTGCCATAGAAGGACCAGATAGTGACAAACACTTGTTGGCAGGGAAGTGACTTTGATGCCATGCCAAGAGGCTATTGAACACCAAAAAAATAGGACATGATCAAGCTCTTAAAAGATCGCAAATGGATCAACCTTTGAGAAAATAATGGATAAGGTGATGGCAAGCTATATTGGCAATGACATGACAAGTTTATGTGCCAAGGTAACATCGACGTGTTGACATCAGCCCTAGCTTGATAAGCTATCACACCAATCAGATAAGACTCTATATCTTATCCCTAGAGCATTTGAAATTCAAATGAAGAAGTTATCCTATTCCCATCCCTTGCACACCTATATAAATACCAACCGATCAAGTATTTAGAGAACACGCGCGGGGTGAGATCGTGAAGGACGAGGAGTGATCGAAGTAAGGTGTTAGAGTGCTCGATGAGTGATGGTCGGCTGTACCGAGGAAGGGTGGTTCAACCATTTGGCTGGGAGCCTGGATTTGAGGGCTGGATCAAGAGACCCCTCTCGCCTATTCTGTTTGGTTCAAGTTGTTTTTATTTTATTTTATGATGATGTATTTGAAAAAGGTTATGGTTTTGTTGGTTAAATCCCTCACCATGAACTAATTTCATAGTTGATGGCGGATGTTTGGTTTAAACATTGTTTCATGCCTTAGTTTTCTTTAATGAAAATTCTGTTTTGGCTAATGTTTTTATACTCACCATACTTCAACTTTTCCTAAGTAATCTGCCAAGCGAGAGCTGCCATAGTTGGCATATTGCTTCCCAATATCTTAACAGACTTGGGGTGGCAACGATTAAGTTGTTGAATACTAGGTAGAGAAGCTTCGAGAGAAGTCGTTCAAGTAGATGAACTTACTTCGGAAGTTATATCTACCCCCTAGGAGTATAGATTGGTTCTTAATGAACTCGGTTCTTTTAAAAACATTCACTATAGAGATATATGGTTTTTTTACATAATCGGTTTAGGGAAACGACCATCGAGAGAGGCATTGCTAATGTTGAATCTACTCGGCAAACAATGCCAAGATAGTTTGCCAACAAAGGCTAGCATGAACAACATTAAACTCACGCATTCCCTGCCAACACTCATCATTCACTAAGAAAACCTTCCTTGCCAATGTCTTTACTTCACTTTTATTTCTTTTCTTATTATAGTATTTCCAAAACAAACTTTCAAAACAAACATATTTTCTTCCAAGGCAAGTAACAATCGAATTTCAAGTCAATATCCATGGGATTGATACTCAGCTTAACAGTTGTATTACTTGCAGGCTGTGTATACTTGCATGCAAAAGACTCTTGGCATTTTTTTAATAACACATGCATTTTGCCCATTTTGCCAGCATTCATACTTTACACATCTTTTACATAGTCTACAAGTTTTTGGCGACGTTGCTGGGGATTGCAATAGATTTAATTGTTTACAAATTTTTACTTGTCTTCTTTTAGTTTTTACTTTCTTTTTGCTTTCATCGATGTATGACCAGAAACCACCCTATGGAGGTTAAAGAAAAAATACCGAGAAATAAATCATAGTAATCAAAGGAATGGTGCGGTGAACAATGATGGAGATCCACCAAATAATAATGCACCACCACCTCCTAATGTCTCAATTGTCAATGTGGAGGAAGAGAGGCCAATCTGAGAACATTCAGCACCTGAAATTGTAAATCTAATGCCAGGAATTATTGTCACAAAGATAAATGAACCAAAATTTGAACTTAAGCCGGTAATGATTCAAACTCTTTTGAATATAGGCCAATTTGATGGAGCACTTATTGGAGATCCGAGGCAACATCTAAAGCAGTTCATGGAGAATTGCCAATTATTTCTACAAAATGGAGTATCGGCAGACACGGTGAAGTTAAGGTTATTTACCTTTTCCTTGCGAGATAGAGCCAAGGCTTGGTTCAATTCCTTACCACCTGGCTCAATTACCTCATGGGCAGACCTCTTCCAGAAGTTTCTAACATGTTTTTAACCACCAACATTCACTGCCAAGCTGCGTGGTGAGATCATTACATTTCGACAGGCCGAGGATGAGACCCTATATGATGCTTGGGAAAGATTTAAGGATCTATTGAGAAGGTATCCTATGCATGGATTACCGAATTAGACCCAAAGCCAGACCTTCTACAATGGATTGAATGCACAAACAAGGACTATTGTTGATGCTTCTGTAGCCCGTTCATTACTAGACAAAAGCTACACAGAGGTTGTTGGCATTCTTGAGAGGATTTCAATTAATGACTTTGAATATCCTGTTGCTAGGCTTGGGACCGGAATCAAAACCAGTGGGAAATTGAAGGTTGATGAGCTAACGTCCATCCGTGTTGAGATTTCCAACCTTGTCAAGCATGGTGAGAACTTTTCAAAAGAACAAAGAGTCCTAAGAAGTTAAAGCATTAGAGCCATTTTGTACCATTTGCAGAGAAAACCACCATGTGGATGGATGCCCTGCTAACCCTGAGTCGGTAAATTTTAATGGCAATTCGGGTCGTTATTATAATACTAACTCCAATACTTACAATGTAGGTTGGAGACAGCACCCTAACTTAGCTTGGGGAAATCAAGGGGGCAACCAATATAACGCCCAGCGCCAGAATGCCCAGAGGTAGAATAACAATGCCATGCCAGCATTCAATTAGAATGCCATGTCACAGAATGCCCAGAACAATTTCCAGCAAGGGAAGAAACTTAATTAGGGAGGCACCCTAGCGGAATACATGGAGAGAAATGATGCCACAGTCCAGAGTTTGGCAGCATCAATGAGGAACTTGGAAGTCCAGCTTGGGCATATTGCTAATGCACTCAGCAGTCGACCACAAGGAGCTTTGCCAAGTGACACTAAAGATGCTCGGCACGAAGACAATGAGCAATGAAAGGCTATAACCCTTCGATGTGGTAAGCAGTGCGAGGCTGAGATGGATGCCAAGCAGCCAGTTAACTGCCAAAGTGAAAAGCCAGTGCCGATAGACAAGCCCATAGAAGCAGAGAAAGAGGAAACTAAAACAGATAATGCCAGTGCTAAGGCCAGTACCAGTGACAGAACCGATGCCAACAATGATGCGATACATGATGCCAACATTGATGACAAATAGACTGAGGCCAAACAACATATTGATGCCAAACTAGATGCCAGCACTACCTCGGCAAACCGGTAGTGCAAGCATATGTTTATCCACCACCACCATTTTCAGCAAGACTTTAAAAGCATAAATAGGACCAGCAATTTAAGCACTTCTTGGAAGTTCTTAAGAAATTCCAAATTAACATTCCATTGGTAGAAGCCCTTTAGCAAATGCCCAACTATGTAAAATTCATGAAGGACATTCTGTCCAAAAAGAGAAAGTTGAGAGATTTTGAAACGGTTGCTCTCACTGAGGGATGCAGTGCCATGATCCTAAACTGATTGCCACCAAAGCTAAAAGATCTAGGAAGTTTTACTATTCCCTGTACAATTGGCAACAAATTTATGGGCAAGGCATTGTATGACTTAGGAGCCAGCATCAACTTGATGCTAACGTCAGTTTTTAGGAAGCTTGGCATTGAAGCTAGACCTACTACCGTGACACTCTAGCTGGTAGACCGATCCTATGCGCATCCCAAGGGTAAGATTGAGGATGTGTTGGTGAAGGTAGACAAATTTATCTTTCCAGTTGATTTTATCATTTTGGATTATGAGGCTGATGTTAATGTTACGATTATTTTAGGTAGGCCATTCCTTGCCACGAGTAGGGCTCTTATTGATGTTCACAAAGGGGAACTAACAATGTGTATGAATGACCAACATATTACTTTTAATGTGTTTCAAGCTTTGAAATATGCAGATGAACCTGATGAATATCAAGCCTAAGAGATGATGGAGTCCATTTATATTGTGGACATGGCATAGTTATGCTAGGATACAAAATTTGATGCCAGCATGCTTGATGGCATAGCTGAATTATTTAAGGATTTTGAGGAATCAGCCTAGGAGGCTGAAGATGTAAGTTATTTTGAGCCACTATAGTTGGCTGACAGAGAGATAAAAGAACCTAAACCATCAATTGAGGAACCATATGAGTTGGAGCTTAAACCACTGCCAAATCACTTGAAGTATGCTTATTTAGGTAAACACTCAATCCTGCTAGTGATCATCGCCACTGATCTCACTAATGATTAGGAGGAGAGATTGCTGGCAATATTAAGAAATTATAAGCAAGAATTGGGTTGGACCTTGGCAGACATCTGAGGTATTAGTCCAACCATTTGCATGCATAAAATCATTTTGGAAGAGTACCATGGCAGAACCATTGAAGGCCAAAGAAGGTTAAACCCAAGCATGAAAGAGATCATAAAATGGCTTGATGCCGGGATCATTTATCCCATCTCTGTTAGCTCATGGGTTAGCCCGATACAATGTTTGCCAAAGAAATGTGGCATGACTGTGGTACAAAATAGTGAAGCTGAATTGATTCCCTCAAGGACCATCACCGGATGAAGAGTGTGCATGGATTATAGAAGTCTGAATAAGGCTACAGGGAAATACCACTTCCCATTGCCTTTCATCGACCAAATGTTAGACAGATTGGCAGGTAAAGCTTTCTATTGTTTCTTAGATGGTTCTTCGGGTTATAATCAGATTGCCATTGCCCCTAATGATCAAGAGAAGACCACATTCACGTGCCTTTATGGGACGTTCACTTTTAGAAGGATGCCATTGGGCCTTTGTAATGCGCCTGCAACATTTCAACGTTGTAGGATGTCCATTTTTTCTGATATGATCGAGCACAACATGGAAGTATTTGTGGATGATTTCTCAGTGATTGGAAAAACATTTGAGGAATGCATTCATAGTTTGGAGCAAGTCTTAGAGAAATGTATTGAAACAAACCTAGTGTTGAACTGGGAGAAATGCCACTTCATGGTGAAAGAAGGCATTGTACTCGGCCATAAGGTGACTAAGAGAGGAATAGAAGTGGATCAAGTCAAAGTGGAGGTAATTAAGCGATTGCCACCGGCAACAACGGTTAAAGGTATACGGAGTTTTTTAGGTCATGCCATTTTTTATCGGCGGTTTATTAAAGATTTTTCAAAAATTGCTAAACCTTTATGCTTGTTGTTGGAACATAATGTCACTTTTGTATTTGACGATTCTTGTTTGAGAGCATTTCAAGAACTTAAAGAGAAACTGATTAATGCCCCTATAGTCATAGCACCGAATTGGAATGAGCCCTTTGAGCTGATGTGTGATGCTAGTGACTATGCCGTTAGAGCAGTTTTAGGACAACGACATGGCAAGATTTTCCATGCCATCTACTATGCCAGCAGAACCTTGAATGAAGCACAACTTAATTACTCTACAGCCAAGAAAGAATTTCTTGCTGTTGTATTTGCTCTTGATAAATTTAGATCTTATTTAATTGGTAACAAGGTTGTGGTTTATATAGATCATTCAGCATTGAAGTATCTCTTGGCAAAGAAGGATTTCAAGCCCAGACTAATCTGATGGATGCTCTTGCTTCGAGAATTTGACCTAGAGATCATAGACATGAAAGGAAACAAAAACTTAGTAGCTGACCACCTTTCATGTTTAGAGCATCACATTGAAGATGGTAAGATTAAGGTTATTAAAGATGAATTTCCTGATGAATACTTTCTTGTAGTGTATGCTACGCCATGGTACGCTGACATTGTCAACTACCTGGTGAGCAATATTCTTCCACCAAACTTAGCATACAATGCTAAGAAAAGATTCTTGCGAGAAGTTAGGCAATACTATTGGGATGAACCAATATTGTTTAAACAATGTGTTGACCAAGTGATTCACCGGTGTGTGCCCGAGGATGAACAACATAACATATTACATTTATGTCATGCTGCACCATATGAAGGTCACTTTACCAGGATGAAGACTGCTGCCAAAGTGCTGCAATCTGGATTCTTTTGGCCGACTCTATATTGGGATGACCATGATTATGCCAAGGCATGGGACCGATGCCAACAAACAGGAAACATCTCCAATCGACACCAACTACTACTTAAAAATATTATGCCTGTGGATTTATTTGATGTATGAGGGATAGACTTTATGGGTCCCTTCCTGTTGTTGAGTATGTATCTAAGTAAGTAGAGGTTGTTGCCCTGCCAACAAATGATGCCAAGGTCGTTGCCAAGTTTTTGCACAAACACATTTTACCTGATTTGGTGCTCCTAGAGCAATAATTCATGATAAGGGTACTCATTGTAAATGTAATCTAATCTCTAAAGCTTTGTGCAGATATGGTATACAATAGAGAATTGCCCCAACATACCATCCACAGACAAATGGGCAAGGTGAGATTTCAAACAAGGAGATCAAGAACATTCTAGAGAAAAATATAAACCCAACAAGGAAAAACTGGTCTCTGAGACTAGATGAGTCCTTGTGGGCTTATAGGACTGCTTTTAAAACTCCTTTGGGTACTTCACCGTTTCGACTTGTTTTTGGTAAGCCATGCCATTTGCCAGTTGAACTTGAACATAAAGCCTAATGGGCCATCAGAAAACTTGATATGGCATGGAGAGTTGCTGGAGAAAAGAGATTACTCGACCTCAATGAGTTGGAGGAATTTAGGACACATGCCTATGAGAATACTAGGATCTACAAGGAGAAGGCAAAACGTTGGCATGATAGTAGGATAATGCCAAGGCAATTTGAGATAGGCCAGCATGTTCTATTGTTTAATTCTTGACTTAAACTGTTTCAAGGTAAACTCAAATCAAGATGGACGGGTCCTTATGAAGTTGCTACACCATACGCCCATGGGGCTATGGACATTAAGAACTTAAGGACGAGAGAAATTTTCAAGGTGAATGGCCAACATCTTAAGCATTACATGGAAGGTAATCGAAACAATGGCAAGGAGGTGATCCTCTTGGTAGAGTTAACATGAAACATCATCAGGTCTGAACTCTATGTGAATATTAGGATAGTTGTTTTTGCTTGTTTTAGGATTCATATTTTTGTTTTTGTTGTTTTTCAATTTTACTCCCTTGCTGTGTTGAGATGTTTCTTTTGAGTGTATGCAGAATTGATGCCATGCACAATGCCAATACAACTTGGAATGCGTCGGTTTACGTGCTGAAGAAGGAAGAGGAAACCCTAGTTTGATCAAATGAGAGACTACTTTTCTTGAAGTATTAAACGCTAGCCGCCCAAGTTAGGTTAGAATTAAACTCATCTCAATTATCCTATCACTTCATATTCTTACCCAATCATTTTCACTTATCCCTGATCACATTAAAATCTTTTCCAATTAAAACTCTTGAAATTTCATCATTATCACCCCATTAAAATCGGCTACCATCATTAAAACCTTTCAACACTCCATCTTTTACTTTCTTTACCCTAGCCGATATCCCAAGGACAAGAAAAACCCTTTTTTCATTCTATTTTCTCAAGCAAGATTCAAGAAACCAATAGTCTTTTCTCCTTCCCTCCTTTAAGCAGATTCAAATCTTTTCTCCATGGCATATTCATCTTCTCTCTTCAAACGTTTCTTCAATGAAGAAATCCGCAAGAAGTTTGAAACAAGCTTTGCCTCAAGATCCTTCTTGTATGAGATGCACTTCAACTTCCAAAACGAGACCACCATGAGATTCCTACCGGAGTTCATGGCCATTGTTGACATACACAAGTGGATTTTATTTTGCCAACAAAAAGGGGAGTTCATGGCCATTGTTTACATACAAAAAGATTCTCTGTTCTTGATGATTTGAGGTAAATGTGATGTTTTGATGAAGGATATGTTAACTCACTATTTTCTTTGAATGATATAGAAGATGAGCACTTTGAATATGCTAAATCTATGACTATTTCCAAACGTAAGAAACTATTGGCAGATTTGTGTGAGTCGGGCACAATTTGGATAGTTTCGTCGATGGGCCACCGGACGGTGAAGAGGTTGGCGTTGAAGCCAGAGATGCGCGATTGGAATCACTTCATGAAGGAAAATTTGTTGCCTACATCCCATAATGAGACCGTCTTAAAAGAGAGGCTGGTTTTGTTGCACTCTATTGTCAAAGGACGCAAGATCAACATTGGCAAAATCATCATCGATGAGACTTATAAGTGCGCTGCAAAAGGTAAAGGTAGCTTTTTTCCTTTTGCTTATATCTAACAATTGTGTGCGCCATGATGTGCCTAGGCTTGATAAATATTGAGGCTAAATTATAAAGGGAACGATAATCACGACTAGTATTTAGAAAAACTTTATCACTGTTAAGCCAAAGGAAAAGGGCAAGGGAAAGGTCAAAGTTGCCACGCCAAGGCCAAAGCCAAAGGTAGAGCCAGGCAGTGTGCCAGAGACCATGCCAACCATTTCATTGGTAATGTTGTCCCAAGTCTACCATCGGCAGGAGATTATTCTCATAAAGCTAGAGGCAACCAAGGATCTTAATGCTAAGATTAGGCATTACACCAAGGTGAGGGACACTATTATCAAGGAGGTGCTTGGAAAACTATCCCCTGAAGTGGTGCCACCATTCCCAGTTTTTCCTGCTGAGCCCTCGAGCAATGAAGATGGCCTGCCAGCCAGTCCAGCCAGTTCTAAATCAGATACCACAATTCTTGTATCCCTGATGCCAGTTTAATCTACCAACAATGATTCCTCATCTGAATCGGAGGAAATTCCAGTCAAAACATCCAAAGTTAAGCCAACCACACCGCCAGTTAAACCTGCCAAGAAGAAGGAGAAAGTTGGAGCCTCCACTGCTACAAAGCCACCAATGACCAGAATCAAACGCAAAGCTCCCGACCGTGGGAGCTTTGTCAAACGGAAGACTCGAGTCACACGGGCAGAAGTCACACGAGAGGAAGTCTCTGAGGGTGAGTCATCTTCTACTTAAACTCCTTTGCATTCCATTACATTACATTCACATGATCATGCATTTTATTTTTCTATTTTTACTTTGTATATATATGTGTTGTTTCATGCATTGAGGACAATGCAAATCTTGGGTTTGGGGTGTGCGTTTCCTCACATTTATGACATGCATTCATGTTTAATTTTTGTTGCCATGCCATATAGGTCATATAGTTAGTTGCATACCGAACCACTAAAAAAAATGAAAATTTTGCCTCAATTTAATTTTGAAGAATGTTAGCACTTGTTAGGCAAATTTAATTTGATCTAGGTATTTATCCAATGAGGAAATTTTAATCTTTATTTGTCATGCCATGCCAACAAGGTAGTTTGCCAAGATTACTTGGCAATTGATCTCCAGTTTAGAGAATTGAATTTACACTTAACACGTGATATGTATCTAGCTCCCTAGCAAACTTAGACTATTTGAAACTATGCTCAGATTCTAAAAAAATTGAAAAAAATGATGCCAGGGTAAAAAATGAAAAAAATAGGCTTAACCGTCAAATAGGTGCCCAAACTATGCCCTTTTTTCCAGTTAGGTGCCTAAACTATTTTTTGGGCCAAATTGTAACCTAAAGTTTCATTCTGTGACCCATTTAAGGTTCACCGTTAAATACCACGTGTCACCTCCAGAAAATCTAAAAATATATTAAAAATAAATAAAATTAATTAATTTTTAAAAAAATCTCTAAATTTTTTAGATTTTACAAAACAACCCCCAAATTTCAAAATCCCTAAACCCCAAAACCTAAATCATGATTTGGGTCGATTTTACCGACGATTGCCATGCTGCCACCCACCACATCATTCACTGGACCACCACGACCATTCCCCCCACCATCCCGTCGCCAGAAATTGACCGACATCGTGCGAATGGACAAAACTGTTGAATAGTTCTTTTGAACGATTCGCGACAAACGGGGCAGGAGGGGCTACAAACAGTGTGTCGATTGTTCGACAATGGGAGGATGCTTCATTTCGTCACCGGCAATGCGGCCTCCGCCGGCGGGAGTGGTTGGATTTGAGGGGTTTAGGGATTTGGGGACTATTTTGGAATATTTGAAAGTTTTAAGATATATTTTTTTAGTTTTTATTAATTTTATTTATTTTTAATATAATTTTTGGAATTTTTAGTAGATGACACGTGTCTTTTAATAGAAAAAATTAACGACGAACCTTAAATGGGCCACAGAATGAAACTTTAGGTCCTAATTGGCCCGAAAATTAATTTGGGCACTTAACTGGAAAAAATGGCATAGTTTGGGCACCTATTTGCCCATTAAGCCAAAATATAAGGCATCAATGTTCTGCCAAGGCAATAAAAATGAACTCTCCTCTACCTAGGGATAATAAGTTACTTGAGGCTTTGTGGTAGCTCTCTCTTAGTTCTCAAGTCCAAAACCCTATGGCATGAGTTGAAGAGAAAGCCTAGTGATGTCTGGATTAAGGTGGGGATTCATGGTATGCTCCCTCTTATCACTCACGCTAAACAATATCACGAAGCAAGCTTAAATTAATGCCAATAGAACCCTCGACAAGAAAGAAAAGAAAGAAAAAAATGATCTGAGTTTAGGTAGTAAAATTGGCTAAGGGAGTGAAAGGATATTGGATGCATATTGCCTACACATTGTGCACTCTTCATGAACTTAGACTAGAGTTATATTGTTGCACTTGAGTTATTACCCGCTTGGCATTATTGCACTAAGATATTGAGGACAGAAATAGAGCCAATTCTGCTTGCCAGCATCTGTTGGCATTCCAACCAAAATTTTGTCGAGGTAACATTTTCACAGTTTTTACTTTCTTTCTTTGTTGTATTACTTAAGGACAAGCAGGGAGTTAGGTTTGAGGGTGGGTTATCTATCTAAAAGTACTGTTTTAATGCCAATTTTATATTGCTCTTGCTTGTTTTTAGGTACATTTAGTTGCATTAGGTTGTTATAATCATGCATTTGTATAAGGAGTTTAGTATTTTGTCTATGCCAGTGTGAAGGGTTGCTTTTGTGGCTATTTTACAGGTTTGGCATAGGAATAGGCGCAAGAAAGAAAAACAGTTAGGATTGCCAAAGAGAATGCCAAGTGCTGTTGGCATAGAAGGACTAGAAAATGCCAAGCACTTGTTGGCAGAGAAGTGACTTTGATGCCATGCCAAGAGGCTGTTGAACCCCGAAAAAATAGGACATGATCAAGCTCCTAAAAGATCGCAAATGGATCAACCTCCAAGAAAATAGAGGATAAGGTGATGTCAAGCTATGTTGGCAAGGAAATGCCAAGCTTGTGTGCCAAGGTAACATCGGCATGATGATGTCAGCCCTAGCTTGATAAGTTATCACACCGATCAGATAAGACTCTATCTATTATCCCTGGAGCATTTGAAATTCAAATGAAGAAGCTATCCTATTCCCTTCCCTTCACACCTATATAAGCACCAATCGATCAAGCATTTAGAGAACACGCACGGGAGGAGATCATGAAGAACGATGAGTGATCGGAGTAAGGTGTTGGAGTGCTCGACAAGTGACGGTTGGCTGCACTAAGGAAGTGTGCTTCAACCACTTGGCCGAGAGCCTAGATTTGAGGGCTGCATCGAGAGACCCCTCTCGCCTATTCTCTTTGGTTCAAGCTATTTTATTTTTATTTTATGATGATGTATTTGAAAACAGTTATTGTTTTGTTGGTTAAATCCCTCACCATGAACTAATTTCATAGTTGGTGGCAGATGTTTGGTTTAAACATTATTTCATGCCTTAGTTTTCTGTAATGACAATTCTGTTTTGGCAAATGTTTTTCTATTCGACATGCTTCAACATTTCCTAAGTACTCTAACAAGCGAGAGCTGGCATAGTTGGCCTATTGCTTCCCAATATCTTAACAGACTTGAGGTGGCAATGATTAAGTTGTTGAATACTAGGGAGAGAAGCTTCGAGAGAAGTCGTTCAAGTAGATGAACTTACTTCATAAGTGATATCTACCCCATAGGAGTATAGATTGGTTCTTAATCAACTTGGTTCATTTAAAATCATTAACTACAGAGATAAAGAGGTTTTTACATAATCGGTTTAGGACAATGACCATTGAGAGAGGCATTGCTAATGTTGAATCTGCTCGGCAAACAATGCCAAGACAGTTTGCCAACAAAGGCGGCATGAGTAGCATTAAACTCAAGCATTCCCTGCCAACACTCATCATTCACTAAGAAGACCTTCCTTGCCAACGTCTTTACTTCACTTTTATTTCTTTTCTTATTTAATTATTTCCAAAACAAACTTTCAAAACAAACATATTTTCTTCCAAGGCAAGTAACAATCAAACAATCGAATTCCAAGTCAATCTTTGTGAGATCGATACTTAGCTTAACTGATGTATTACTTGTAGACAGTGTATACTTGCACGCAAAAGACTCTTGGCACTGTTTTAATAACACATACAGTTTGCCCTTTTTGCCAGCATTCATACTTTATACATCTTCTACAGAGTCTACACCAGTACAAAATTTCCGATCACCAGAACCTAATTTTGACTATACCAGTTTTTGGGGTGTGACAAGATTAAATGATAATGTTCGTAGCTCCATGTTCTTATGTTGAGAAAGAAAATTTGAACCATTGTCTTTTAAAGGTTCTTGGATTTCGCAAAACTTTAACATTATTTAAGAGTAAGCTTGCTACGGACCTTTTTATTATTAAGGTTTTCGGGAGTTCACAATGTTATGAAAACATAAATGGTTGGTGATTGGCCAAAGTCCACTTCTCTAGTGACGTGATCAGCATTGGTCAGGATTTGATTAAAAGAAAAAAAGAAAAGAGAGAAAGAGAGAAAGAGAAAAAAGAAAGAAAAAGAAGAAAAAAGAAAAAAGAAAAGAAGAAAAAGAAAACCGAGGTAAAAACCTGAAAGAACGCCTCAAGAGAAAGATAAAAAAGATAAAAAAAAAAACTAAAGTGAAAACCTGAAAGGGGGCTTTGAGAAAAGCAATCAAAAGTAGAAACCTGAAAAGGCACTTTAGAGCAAAAGATGCAGAGATCCTAAAGATTGAACCTGAGTGTGAAATGGGTACTTTGGCAGCAAAAGGAGTTTTTGAAAAATGAAGAAAAACAATCTAAAGTGGAAACCTGAAAAGGCACTTTAGAGCAAAAAATGTAGAGATCCTAAAGATTGAACCTGTGTGTGAAATGGGTACTTTGGCAGCAAAAGGAGTTTTTGAAAAATGAAGAAAGGAATTTTTGAGCCTGTAGGGAGATCAAAGCTCACCCAAGTGGTCTCAATTGACAACATACATGCATCATGTAGTTAGGCATCCATAAGATAGGGGCATGCTAACTCATACACACATGGCATTTTTGTAGGAATTTGCATAATCAATAAGAAAAAGCAAATATTTCACATCTACATCTTCAAGATTAGAAGGATAGACCCAGTTGTATACGCTCTAAGCATAAAAAGTCGATCAACAGAGAAAGAGGAGCAAAAGATCTCATACGAACTGCAGACGAAAAGATTGAAATTCTTTAAGCAGAATGAGCAGCGATCCTAAAGTCTCAGTGTTTTAAGTGGAAAATGAATATATTCCCCACTATTTCAAGAATTCTTATTAACTGATGATATTTCTTTTTGCATATCAGCTCTCCTAGCAAAGATATAACCCCTAATGAGAAGAGTTCGTACAACAAAGAAAGAACTCTTAATGTGAAGTGTTCATATAGTAAAGATGAAGCTCTCAATGTGAAGAGTCTACACAACAAACAAAAAGATCCTAATGTGAAGAGTTCGCCCAACAAATATAGAGCTCCTAATGCGAAGAGTTCGCCTAGAAAAGATAGAATTCCTAATGTAAAGAGTTCACCCAACAAAGAAATAATTCACAATAAGAAGAGTTCACTAGCAAATAATTTTGTGTTCCTAAGAGTTTTGAATAAGAAGAGTTCTCTAGCAAAGACATAATTCCTAATAAGAAGAGTTTGCCTAGCAAAAGTCCAAAGTTCCAAATGAGAAGAGCTTGCATATTCAATGCCTTTATAGAAATGAAGGTTAGTGTTCGCAAGAAAAACAAGGAGTTCCAAATAAGAAGAGCTCTCCAGTTCATCACCATTGTAGGGAAAGAGATCAACATCTCCAAGAAGATTGAATGTGTTCATGAGAATAGCTAGTTTAGATTTCACGGTCAGTTTTGGTAGAAGGATTAGGGGAGTTCATAATAAGAAGAACTTGTTCAAGCTTTCTAAAGAGGAAGAAGGAGTAGAAGTTCATAATAAGAAGATCTTACAGCTCAGAGCAAAAAGCTGGCAAGTTCGGACATAATTCGTGTCTTTTCAGTCTTTGCCCTATTCTCGTTCCACTGCAATGAGCAAGAAGGGGCAGCTATAATACCCGTATTTTGTCTTAGGTTAGTTCTGTATCAGTAGCTCGATATAAATATAAACAAAGTATATACTAAATAAATAGATATTATAGTCCATGAATAAATAATAAACCCAATGTCCGTTTATATGTACAAAAATCCATTTACAATACAAAAGCCCAAAATTCAGTTTCAAGGCCCAAACTCTTTCCTAATGAGTATTCCCGCCCACTTTGATATCTAGCAAACAAAAAAACCTGGATAACTCATTTTCCATCCCAAATTTGTCTTCCAAGGGACATGTGGCAGCTCCCGATTGGTCTATTTCCCCTTCACTCGGATTGTGCTTCTTTTGGCACCAGCTGGCATGACATCATCACCATGACATCAGTCGTGATGTCAGCTTGGTCAACTATATAAATAGGAGAGAGAGGATTTTTGTCAGATCATTAAGTGCTAATAATGATGATTAATAAAAATAATAATAGTAAATATAGATAATAAAGAGAGAGAGAGAGAGAAAGTTACCTCAGGGAAACTGAAGAGATCAGTGGAGATCGAACTGTCACCGAGAAAAATGAGAAGACTACCAAAAAAAGAGGCTGAAGTGAAGATCGAAATGCTATTTTTTTGTTGAAGGTATATATCTTTCATTTCTTGTTTCCCTGTAAAAGAAAAAGAATGTTAATGTTTATAAGGAAAAATAGAAAATGAAACATGTGTAAAACGAATTAAAAATAAGCAAAAAGTGAGATTGGAAATCTTAGTGGTGGTCGGAGAGTTTCTGAGCATGACAAAGTTGAAAATGAGAGACCATGATGGGTAGTTAGGTTTAGGTGGTTTGAGTTGGGTGGCTCTATCGAGCCGAGGTTAAATCTAGGGCTTTACGGTTGAAAAGGGGGAAAATCTAATTTTTTTAAGGCTTTGAAATGTAGCAGTCAAGAAATCTTTGTACGGTGGTCGAAGCAAAGTCAAAGACGATCAAAAGCACGTCGGTGTCCCTTGCGGCGGCCAACGAACGGTTGAGAATGGTCGGTGGTGGGCGGAGTTGGATCAAGCGGAGGAGTTTGTAACGGCTGTTGGTACGATATTATGGTATTCATCACATTTTGGATGAACGATGAAGAAAATCAAGTGAAAAGAGGGTTTTTTGATCCATTGAGGGTTAATTTTTTGAAAAATATGTGTTTATGGTTCGAGAGAAGTCAGAGAGTTTTGGGATAGTGAAGTTAGGGAGAGAGGTAATGTAATACCCTAAAATTTACTAAGTTGATTAAGGGTCATTTAGTACTAAGATAATAGCTTAAAAGCTAACTTAGTGACTAAAATGACAAAAATGCGAAAGTTGGGATTTCTTTAATTATGGGTTTTGGAAAGGAAATTTCTAAGGTTTAAAAGTCTCATGTGATAGATAGTGAATTGAATAACGTATTCTTAAAGTTTTGTTGATTTCCAAGGAAAATTGGAATGGGAATTGAAGTTTAAAAAGGTAGTGACCAAAATGTAAATTTTGAAAATTTTATGGCTAAAGTATAAACTTTGGAAAAGTTTGGTGACTAAAGTTGTCGCTTAACTTTTGGGAAAATAATTTACATTCATGCAATCAAGCTAGTATGATGTTAAAATCATGATATTGAGTTGGGATTTAAGTTTTACATGTTTTGATTATTATGAAGATGATTAGGATTTATGGATTCAAGCTTAATTTAAGGTTTGTGATGTTGAAATAATGATCTAGTAAGCTTGAATTGTTGTTTGGAAGCAAAACCCTAAGTTAAATTGTGTAGGGACCATTTCAGCAACTTAAAAAGTTGAAGGACCAAATCTGAATTTTTAGAATTTGGTTGTCAAAAGTTGTTTTATTAGTTATGTGAATCGAATGCGGAAGTATTGATTCAAATATTTACCTTCATAAATCCAATAAAGGGAATATTTGTTAGATCCTAATCTAACAATATCTTAGACGTATTGTTAATATAATCACCCGAACATAACATTTATAAATGTTTTCCTTTCTTCCTTGTATTGTTCAAAACTTATTACAGTCCTTAATGACTAATTTGAACTTCTATTAACCCTTTTCAAGCTTACTAATCAACCTTAGATACAAAGTGTATCAATTCTCATTTTGTTCTCCATTTCTAGAGTTAGATCAACTCTGTTTTCCTTCGAACTACTTTGTACATTTTGGTCCTGTAGCTCAAACTAATTAAGTGGAGCCTTACATCTTCTTCCAGACAATACTTCAAATGGCTTCATTCTGATGCTTTCCTGATAACCATTATTATAAGCAAATTCAGCTAAAGGAAGATACATTTATAACCAATAAATTTTGAAATTAACTTTCTTTTTGTCCAAACCATAACACCTTCTTCCAAGGTGAAACTTTTAAGGAATACTTTATCCTTAACTTCATATTAAATATATTTTCTTTCAGGGTCAACATATAGTTTCCATCATTGAGATAGAAATTCTTCCTTGATAATACAAATATCTATCAAACCTAACTTCCAAGTTTACAGTTTCACTCTTTTCCACTTGTTTGCACCTTGACAGCATTTCTCATCCTTTCTTTAAAGATATCTTATTTAATTCAATATGGTAAATTTTATTCTTAACTTGACAATCAAAGCACCATCTTCTTTTAATGCCAATCTTGCATTTATAGCTCTTAAGGCAACAATTGTCTTATGAATGAGAGCGTCAACTATCACATTAGCTTTTTCTCTGGATGATAGTCAATGACCATATCATAATTCTTAAAAAGCTCAATCCAACTTCTTTACGTCGAGTTTAACTCTTCTTTAGTAAGCATATACTTTAAACTTTTATAACCTATATAAATATAGCATCGTTCACTGTATAAATAATGGTGTTATATCTTTTAAAGCAAATACAGCCACTGCTAGCTCCAAATTCTAAGTAAGATAATTCCTCTCATATATCTTAAGTTGTCTCAAGCATAAACCATTACTTTTCCTTCTTGCATAAGTACGCATCCCAAACTGTTATAAGAAGCATTGCTATACACCACATAATCTTTACCCGATTCTGGTTGTACTGGTATCGTGGCTCTATTAAGATCTCCTTTAATGTCTCAAAGATTTCTTAGCATTGATCTGTTCAACTGAACGATATTTCTTTCCTCAATAGCTTGGTCAATGAGGAGACAATCATCAAGAAATTCTGAACCTCTAAAACATTTTTCAGAGGTTTCCATTCAACTATAATTTGTACTTTCTTGAGGTCTATTCTTATTCCCATTGCCCAATCCACATAACTAATAAAATAGCTTTTGACAACCAATCTCATACTTTAACAATTTAGCATATAACTTCTTTTCTCGAAAGGTCTGAAGAACAATGCAAAATGGGCATCTTATGCTTCCATTTCCTTTGAATTGACCAAAATATACTCAATGAACTCTACCAAAATTTGGTCCAAGCACAAGTAGAATACTTGGTTCATTAGGCTTATAAATGTCGTAGGTATCATCACAAACTCATAGTATTCTTACCGAGTCTGAAAAGCTATCTTTAGTATTTCTTCTTCCTTGATTTTTTTAACTAATCAAAAGATCATCAGTCTTCAAAAGAAGATATTTATTCTTTACTATTACCTTCTCAAGCTAATGGAAATTAGTCTTCCTCTTTCACAATTAACATTGGTACCCCCCCAAGATGACACACTTGGCTTTATAAAACATCGACCTAACATTCCTTGCAATTTGTACCTTTAAATCTCGAAGTTCGGTCAAAGCCATTTTATACGGGGCTATTAATTTAGGCGCAATGCCTGGTAACTTCTTTATTTTGAATTTCACCTCTCAATCTAGAGATAATTCCGAGTAACTCATCTGGGAATACATCTGGATATTTTTGGACAGTCGAGTTATTTTCCAATTTAACTTCAACAGCCCGAGTATCCACTACATTTGCTAAGAAAATTTAACAACCTTATAACAACAATTTCCTTAATAAAAAAACTAAAATTACATTATAAAGGGGATTTACCCTTTTATCAACTACTACTATTTTTGTGCCTTCCATGTTTTTCAATATTAATCACTTTATACGACAATTCATCATGACCTGATAGGAAGGTAACCAATCCATGCCCACAATCATCTTAGACTCCTCAAAAGATAATTCCATTAAATTTATCGGGAACTCTATTTCTTATGTTTTTATCAAGCAATTCTACATGTTCAGGTCACCCTTACATTACAATCCAACAAATTTGTGACTGCTATATTACTTGAAATGGGTTCTAAAAGGATATTTTGTTTACCACTCAACTTCGTACTTATATACGAATGTGTAAAGCTAGGACCCATCAACATCAATATAGGTTTATCCAAAAAGTTGAGATGTACCTTCTATGATTTTTGAACCATCCCAATCTTTATCAGTCCTGATGTTATAAACTCGGACTGATATGTGCAATCCTGACTATGAAGAAAATTCAAATGGTTTTCTAATCTAGCTTAAATCTTGGAGCAACAAAATAGCTCATCCAATTTCTCGGTATCCGTCCAGTGTAATCCTTAGATTATTCAGTTATAAATCAACAACCATTGGACCTTAATTTGCTTTTCCTTTCAATTTAGGTGTTTCTAAACTTTTTAGTTCCTTAATCCGGCACATGCACTTCTTGTTGTACCTGTGCCCCTTTCTTGTTCCAATTTATCCGAAGGGTTATTATTAACCTTATTGTTACCACTCTTGATTCCTTCCAAAGCTTCTAATTTACCAGTTCATCACGCTTTCTTGGCTCAAATATTTCTTATAATTCGTCTCAATTTACATAAGGAGCGACATCAATCGGATCATAAAAATATCAGATCAGTAATATTGATATTCTAGTGGCATGTATACTCTTTTTAACATAAAACCATTTCCATTTAAGCCGAGAATCGGCTAAACCTATAGCTCTGATACCAATAATTCCGCATTCGATTCACACCCTTAGGTGATCTGTTTATTTATGAATAAAAACCCTTAACTTTTGGGAAATTACAACTTTAGTCCCCAAACGTTTCCAAAGTTTATACTTTAGCCATAAAATTTTCAAAATTTACATTTTGGTCACTACCTTTTTAAACTTCAATTCCCATTCCAATTTTCCTTGGAATTCAACCAAACTTTCAGAATACCTTATTCAATTCACTATCTATCACATGAGACCTTTAAACCTTAGAAATTTCCTTTCCAAAACCCATAATTAAAGAAATCCCAACTTTCGCATTTTTTCATTTTAGTCACTAATATAGCTTTTAAGCTATTATCTTAGTACTAAATGACTCTTAATCAACTTAGTAATTTTTGGGGTATTACAGGTAATTTTGAAAAAATGAGAAAAAAGAAAGCCGGTTTTGGGTTAGAGAGGTTTAAGTACACCGACCCGCACGTGGACCCGAACCCGACCCAAGGTCCGCGCGTTTCAACTTGGGTCAGGTTGGTAGATCCGTGTTTTCTTTAAATAGGGTTATTTACCCATTTGATCCTTGGCATTTTGATGTGTAAATAAATTTGATCACTATATCCAATAAAATCAACATTCGAATTTTGCTTTTCTTTCAATTAAATTGTTTAATTTAATTAAATGCACTTAAATTATTGGCATGTTGCATGTTTTAAATTAAGCATGTAGTATATATTTGTCAGATAGCTATATCACATAAATTTAATTAATTATTAGAGCCTTTAGATTTTAGGTTCTTTAATTAAGAATTATATAATTAAAATAGGAGAGATCATTGTAGCAAATAAATGTGTGTTAAATGGAAAGCTTTTAAGTTCTATTTTGAATAGTGTCTCATTGCAATGGGATGTTATTCAATAGGGTTTTTAAGTATAACATTTGATATTCATTTTAACCTAGAATATGAAATTAACCTAATTAATTGAATTAAAGCCTTAATTAGGGCTAGAACTTAAATAATTATATTCATCAATTAAATTAGGAATATTATTAAAGTTGAGGTTTAGTATGAATAGTGCTCAAGCATTTGAGTGTTATTTCATAATTGCCTTAAATTTGATAATATTCATAGTTTTAAATAAGTTAATTAATTTGAGCCTTTTAAGTTAGAACTTAAAATCAACAAGACAATAACCGAACATGCATCAAAATCTTTTATGTTGAGAAATATTTTTGAACATGCATCAAAATCAAATTTCCGTGGTTAATTAAATAAAAAACCTGATTTAATAAGAAAACTAAATTTTCAAGATAAAATGAATTAAAATGGTCAAAACCCTATTTTTCAAAATAAATCGTTGCTATTTTCATACCTCGGTTAAAAAATGGTCACAACAGATAGATATGGGCAGGTCGTTGATGCGTTCATATCGGCCAATCAATCTGTTGATGGTTCACGGTTTGGTTTTGTTAGAATGGCGAATCAAGCGGATGCGTTGCGCGTAATAGAGCGATTGCATGATCGATGGTTATACGGTTCGCAGATTAGTGTCATTGGCGCGAAGAGGTGGGGGAGACTCATTTTGGAGTCGTAAGAAAGGATTCACAAAACAAAAAGCACTGGATGGAAGGGATATTCATGGTCAAAGAGGAGAATGCAACGAATATAAACAAGTTGAGGGGGGCTCTGGATGTGGCGACGAAGGACCTGTCGATCACAAGTGCATGGGCTGGTGTAAGAACTAATTAGGAGGGTTGTTGTTAGCAACAAAAATGAAAAATGCTAATATAAAGGGTTGTTCCATTGTGCGCATTGCTGGTAGGATAATTCTTTTGATGTTTTCGAGTGGGGAGGATAGACGGCTTGTGTTGGAGCAAGGAAAATTGGAGCGGTGGTTCGATCGGGTGGAGAAATGGGAGCCTAGTTTGGTATATGACTCGCGTTGTGCTTGGTTATCGATTGTTGGATTACCGGTGCAGGCGTGGTCGATAGACACATTCCGAAACATTGCTAGGGTATGAGGATCGTTTCTTAGATTAGATTCAGCGACTAAGAATCCTTTATCGTTTGAACAGAGTAGAATTTTGATTAAGACTAGGGTTTTGGAGAGGATAAAGGAAACAATAGAAGTAAAAGTCGATGGGATGGTGTTTCGAATTCGGGTTCAGGAAGTAGAGGTCATTCATTCACATGATATTGTGTGTACATGTGAGGATAAAGGGTCCGAGCCAGACTCTGAGTCAGAATGTAGTGAAAATTGAGATCATGAGGGATGTAGGGAGGACCGTTCTGGAGAGGCAACTATTGGAAAACAAATTGTTTTAACATTGCCCAAGGCAGTTGGGCAAGAAAGGAGGGTTGAGGTCCATAAGCTGCAGTGGCAGGAAAATATGCTTTGGGAGGCAAACGCTAGTCCGACAGTGGTTGGTGAGGTTGATCTAGAAGTTCTGGCTGGTGTGGTAGAACGCGAGGAAGAAGTAGGGACTGGGCCATTGGAAGAAGGGGACTATGTAGGGTAGCTGGTGATACACTCGCAAGAGAAGCTTTTGGCATTGACAACTGGGGTTGATATCGAACATGGTTTGGAGCATACGAATGCTGAGTTGGATTTGGATTTGGATTTGGGAGAGGATAGGACGATGCGAGAGTCCCAGTCAATTTGCAAATATCCGTTGAGGGAGATAGAGGATAATTTGGTTGAGATTCAAATCGTAAGGGACCCTGAATTGCAGTGTTCGGAGCAAGCAATTGCGGGTGAAGCTTATGTGCCCTTAAAGTAGTGTATTGCAACTGAGTCAACGGGTAAAAAAAAGGGGCAGACCGAGAAAACAAGTCTCGTAGCAGAAGGACAAAGTGAGTTATTAAGAGAGGCAAAGGCTACGATGAAATTGGGATAGCTGGTTGGGGTTAGCACGTTTGGGCGAGAGGAAGACATCATTGGGGAAAGTATGTGGTTTGGGGAATGCGGCTAAAAGAAGAGTACGTGATATTCTGCGATAACAGCTGTGTGACATGGTGCTATTGCAAGAATCCAAACTTGAGGAGGCATCGGTAAGTGTGATTGGTAAGTTGTGGTCCTTGGATAATGTTTCGTTTGTTTTTCTCCATATTTTACAGCTTCGAGGGGATTATTATAATGTGGAATGAGGCTCGTTTACATTTAGAGATGTATGCTGTGTTTCGTAGCTTTGTGGTTGTGCAAGGAACATGGGTGCAAGATGATTTCTTGTGTGGGATCATTGCTGTTTACGCACCCTGAGGACTAGAAGAGCAAAGGTTATTATGGGATAACATTCGGGTATTCATTGGGACAAATGTGGGAGTGCCGTGTTATCTTGGAAGTGATTTTAATGCTATTCAGAGGACATGTGAGAGGTTGGGATGTGTGTCCGTACCATATGGTATGGAAGACTTCTCGGATTTTATTAAAGAAGCAAGGTTAATTGACTTATCTTTACATGGGAAAAGGTTTACGTGGTATGGTTTGGGGAATAGATGTAGCAGATTAGATAGGTTTTTGGTGTCACCTCTTTAGGTGGATCGGTATCAACGTTGACAACAATTAAATTTACCTCGTTCGATATCTGATCATTCACCGTTGGTGCTGGTGGGAGATGATAGAGATTGGGGGCCGAGGCCTTTTCAATTTTGAATTGCTGGTTAGATTCTAAATCTAATTTGATTAGTATGGCGAGGGAATGTCAACGTATATCTGAGTTGAGCAAGGATCATGTGTCTGTTGTGGAGAAATTGCGCCTTTTGAAACAATTTCTATGTATTTGGAACCGTAGAGATTTTGGCGATGCGGAAAAAGCAATTACTCATCTAAAAGAGAAGATTAAAGGGGTCAATGCGATTGCTGAATCGGGAGAGGTGCTTGATGTTTTGATTGATCAACGTCGCCAATGGCTGTAAGAACTTTGGCGAGCGATTCGGAGGAAGGAGATGTTGTGGCAACAAAACTTGAGAACTGCATGGTTAAAGGCTGGTGACCGAAATACAACATATTTTCACTGGACAGCAAAATTCAAGGCTTTGCAGAACAATATTGTCGGTTTACAAATTCATAGGCGTTGGGAAAACTGATGTGAATAAGCTGCGCCATTTTTTTGTTAAGGAATTTAAAGCTCACTTTACACAGGATACACGTTTGGGAGGATGATAGGTGATAGGAAATTTCAAGAGACTTGAATTTTGCGATGTAGAGAGTGTAATCACTTATTTTTATCTGTAAATACATATTAGTGTTGCATGTATACATATTATATTATATGTTTATTATGTGCATGAGTGTTATTAGTTTATGTGTGCATGTATATTATAAATTATGTATGTATACGTATTAAATACGGTGTATGTGTGTCGCGTATGCATCTATATTTAGTACGAGCGTATTTGTTTTTATGGTTAATTATGTGTATAATTGTATATGTATGTATACTGGTATGTTATAATTAATGTTTGCATAGGTATATACGTATGTATTGTTGTATGTGTATTGCTGTTATAATTATACTATTGGGCTAATATAAAATGAAAATCCAAAAAATATATTAAACCCAAATAAATGAATTACAGTCCAAGTCCAATTACAAATCTAATATTATTACAAGGCCCGGTTGGCCCAAACCCAAACCTATTTAATTCTAATTATTTTTAGTGCAGGTGACTATGGGCCGTTGGATCAAGATCTGATCCAATGGCCACGATCCAAGCAAGGAACCAAAATATCTGCCAGCCGCGTGCACATCACGTCTGGACCGTTCGAGTGCCACGCGGGCGTGCCGTCCACGCGCGGACTCTTTGATATCCCACGCGTGTGTGAGCCCCACGCGCTCTGACCCCTCGACTGCTGAGCCCCACGTGGCACGATCTGGAGCTGTTTCACCAACCGAGGCTTCATCTGGGTCGTTCATCCTTCAAGCCATCCCGACCGTTAGATCAGATCTGATCTAACGGCCGAGAACGCCTCTGGCCGAAGACAGAGCCCACACCGCCACCATGCTGCACCATGCCGATCTTCAACCACCGCGCTCAGAACATGTCAAAACACAGCAAGAAAAGAAATATGTCAGTCCAGATCTGAAAAGAAAGCAAATATTATACTACTTGTACCAAAACCAAAGACAGACATATATATGTACGAAACAAATATTTTTGTAAGGAACAAGTTGTAATCGAAACAAGCAAAGTTGTAATCGAAAGGAAAGAAATACAAAAAGTCAGTCCAGTGGTAAATACTCGTCCCTTTTTTATTTTTTGCATGCATACACAAAAGATAGAAAACAAAAAAGAAAGGTTAGAAATCTTACCATCGCCGTCGGTGGGTCTCCCCTCACCAGTGATAAGCCTTTTCGGCTTCCCCAAGCCAGATACGGTGAACTGAAAGGAGTGGGAGACCCCTTTTGTTTTCGTTTTGAGTTAAAAAAATGGGTTTTTATGTTTCGTATTTCCTAGATCTAGGGCAAATGGAGGCTTTTTCTCTGAATTCAACCTCGGATTCGTGTCTAGGGTAAGATGGGGGTTATTTTGGTATGTTTTTTTAGGCTCGCCGGCGCCGGTTAGCGGCGGCCGGCGGCGGAGAATACGGCGGCCGACCGCCGGATTCTGGGTTTCAGGGGAGGTTTGAGAGAAAACGAAGAACAGAAGCTTATTATCAAAACTGAAAAATGAAAGAAATGGCCGAAAATTTGGTTTTGGCCTAAAAGAGGGGTTTTTATAGCTGTTATTATTTTGTGAAATGGGTAAATTACGTAATAAATCCCCTCGCGCTTTCAATATTTTCACTTCTGTCTCGCCGCATGGTATATTTACAACTTTAGTCCCCCTTGTATTTCAAAATCTTGCAATCCAGTCCCTAAATTACACCGAATCAGTTTTCAAATGGTAAAATTACCCCTTTAACAATCCCGCGTTTTTGAACTTTTCATTTCGGGTCTGCCCCTTGGTCCAATTACAGTTTTGATCCTTTTAGGTTCTGTCTATTTCACATTTTTGTCCTTAAATTACATATTATTGTTCTTTAATTTCTGCCACTGACTTTTATTTTTTTTCATTTCAGTCATGTTTCCATGTTAATATTCATGTTCGTATTATAATCGTATATGTTAATGTAGTCTTTTGTCTTATTTTATATCCCTCGTATATGCCTTGTATTTTTATGTTTACATGTATATGTGTGTTAAGTTTATAATGATTATGTATCTTTTTGTTCGGTTATTCGTATTAAGCATGTTATGTTCTAGTTGACTCGTACACGGCATGTTTTGTATTTTTGTATATGTGTATGTTCTCTTGGCTTTTTAGGTTACATGTTAGTGTATTTTTTTTATGTATAATATATTGTTCCATATATGTTGAAATATGTTTTATTTCTAGTATGTATGTCTTCTTGAAATATATGTTCGTCTACACACGTATTTATTCCTGTCTTGTTATTGTGACATGTTAAATTTGCTTTTATTTACTGTTAAGCTTGTTATGTATATGTGTGTTTTAATTACATATTTTATTTATGTTAGATTAGTATCCTGTTATGTGAATATTTACTGTTTTTAAATTATCTGCTATGTCTTATATTTTTGTCACTAAGATTGCATATGGTATATAAATTGTTAATGCGGTGCCCTTTTATCCAAGCGTAAACGGGGCCAGTATCAAGCGTAGTGATAGTGGTTGGGCGTTTACTCTCGGATAACGGGCCCTTAAAATTTATTCGCAATTATGACTGAATTTTAAAATAATCGTCACTTTAATCCGGAAAATCCAATATTAATAAAGCGGTAATTATTAAAGTGCCAATTTTGGGCGGTGTGGGGGTGCTAATCCTTCCCCATCCGTAACTGACTCCCGAACCCATTTTTTTTGAATCTCTGGTTTTATGGTGTCCGGCCTACCTAAGTGGCCGGTGGCGACTCCATTTTTTTAAAATGCTTTTTTTTAACCCCACGGAATAAATATTTTATATCCAAAAAAATCACCAACACCTTCGAAAACCCACGTTTTTTAGCGAAAAAGGACATCGCTACAGAGAGAATGGTATTCCTATTTACTAAGGAGGAGGTGTGAGCTGTGATTTGGAGTTGCGACGGCTCGAAGGCACAAGGTCTTGATGGGTTTAGTTTCGAATTTTTTTGAAAGGCTTGGGAGTTCGTTAAAAGGAATGTGATGCGTTTTATGGGGTAGTTCCATGCTACGGGTCGGTTACCAAAGGGTTCGACTCATACTTCTTGATCTTGATTCCAAAAAAGGATAATCTAAGAGTGCTTGGGGATTTTAGGCCTATCATTCTGCCTAACTCTGTGTATAAAATATTGGCGAAGGTTCTGAAAAGTCATTTACAGGGGGTTTTAGATGCGATTATCAGTGGTACCCAGACGGCTTTTATACAAGGGAGACAAATTGTGGATGGTGTGTTATTAGCAAATGAAATTATACACTCTCTTTGCAAAAGTGGCTCTCGGTAGACGAGTTTTATTTTGAAATAGTATTTCGCCAAAGCGTATGATTGCGTTCGGTGGTCGTTCTTGATAGACATCATGACTCGTATGGGCTTTGATGGTCTTTGGTGCAAATGGAACGTAGCTTTATTATCTAAATGGGCATGACGGTATGCGTGGTGGATTTGCATATTAGGGGGCTTAGGCATGACTCGTATGGTTTGTCGACCTCGTTGTCTAGGGGGATTAGGCGTGGTGGATTTGCATATTAGGAACGTAGCTTTATTATCTAAATGGGCATGACGGTATGCCACAAAATTCTCTTCTCTTTGGCGAGCGATTCTCACATCAAAGTATGGTGAAACATTATCGTGTTGAAGATTTAATTTGACTGGGTTGAATGCGATGTCCCTAGTTTGGAAGCAGATTGTTAGTATCGTTTCGCATCTGTTGGTGAGATCAAACATGGATGTGACGAGCTTTATTTGGAAAATAGGAGCGGAGGATATGGTTTTATTTTGGTTTGACCTGTGGTGCTTGGATGAGCCACTGAAGGATGTTCTTCCACGGCTATTTGATCATACATATTGGGATGGATTTTTTTAGAGAGCCCTCCGAAGCTTCGAACTGCGGTCTCTCTAGTCACTTTTGTTACCGTTTAGGCTGCATGTTGACGTACAAGATCAGCTCATTTGGAAGTTGGATGCTGACAAGTGTCGTATTTGTTAAATAAATAGTCCTTAATCTCAAAATAAATAAATAAAAAGTGTAGTAAAGAGAAGAAGGGTCGATCCACAGGGACTAAGGAGCTTCTAATGTGAAAAGGTTTTGATTCTGACTTTAGCAATTAAGTAAAGAAAGTGGGGGGTTTAATGTAGAAAGTAGATGTAAGCAGTAAATGCGAGTTTGAAAATAGATTTGGAGAAAATGATGAAAGTAATCTTTGAAGAGAAAACATGATTAAATGAAATAGCCTCAAGCTTAGCTTAGCCTCAATTCAAACTGAACATCAAAAAAGATTTTACACCGGATACATGCCTGTTACAGTTTACAAGGCCCAACCCTTGTAACTTACTTTTCACTTTTGTAACCAACAATCCAAAGGCAATCTTTGGAATTCGGTTCTTACTTGGATTAGCCACAACTATCGTTGCTAGCGCCAATATAGTTTAAGTGTTAGAAAAGCTCGACTCAGATTATGTTGTCTCAGAGAGAATCGAATTCGATATCAATTTCCCTTAGCAAATCCGTTGCTAAGTTTGTTCATAGGAAGTCGAATATGCTACAAGCCAATCCATCCTCCCAACTTTAAATCAAAACAACATTCAGACCAACGCGCGCTTTTTGAAATGAAAGTGTAAAGATTTTAAAAGAAAGGCGATTGTCAATCTAAGTTTTCAAAAAACTGAGAATGTTATCCGAAGATATTAAGTGCTTTTCAATTCTCTTAAAATGAATTGAGTCATTGCTTTAAGTCTTTGGCTAATTGGAAAATTAGCTAAGCATGATAGAGATCATACTTAGCATATTTTGAAGAAAGTAAAATGAAAGGTAAAGAAAATAAATTGGAAAAGAAAACTTTTATTAAAGTAAAAAAAATCCTAAGAACAAATAAAAGCTAAGTAAATCTTTAAGCTTCACCCTAAGGGGGTATTTATAGCTTGAGAAAACCCTAAAAATATTTAAAATAAAATACCTAAGATAATTCTAAAAATATTCAAATAAATTCTTAAAATGATAATTCCCAAATATAAAGTGATAATTCTCAAATATTTAAATTCAAACTTAATCCTAAAATCCTAATTAAATCTAGTATGCCCGACCTTTTAGATGATGTTGACTAGATCGCCTTCTAGAAGCTTTTGCTAACTGGACTGCCAGAATCTGCCACGTCAGACCTCGTCATGCCCCAAGTCATGCCTATGTTTCCAGCCATGATTTCATAAAATAAAATAAAAAACTGTAGAACATGCTCTTTTAACGCTGCTTTTTGGAATTTGAAGTCCTGTGCAGAAATGAATAAAATCGACCCAAATTAGCAATATTAAAGATTCAACAGGGAGTAATTAACAGTAAAATAATAACAAAATAAAGCACTCATCAAATTCCCCTCACTTATTCAATGCTTGTCCTCAAGCATGCCTTAGTCAAATAAAAGAAATCTCAAGTTACCATTCTTCATCTCACAATATATAAAATAAAACCAAATGAGTCAAGATTTCAACAAGTATCAAAAACAAAGTAACAATCAAGTAAAAAACATAATTAGGAACGAGTGCAAGCAAGACCAAGATATCCTAGTAGTCCCTCAATTTCAATGTAACAAAACTTAATACCTCACAAGGATTCGCTCATTGTCACTCAAAGTGTTTATGGTAAAAGAAGTTTCTCAAGCCGGAATCAAATGACATTACCATATGCTTGTAAGAAAATCAAGTCTCCACCACTAAAATGAACAAGATGCATTAATCAAAGGGCCTTTAAAGGTTGTAACAGGGCTTACGTAAAGGTAGGGAAGAGGCCAAAAATATGGGTTAACATCAAGATATGAGATGTAAAAATATATGAGTTCAAGCCACGAAATAAACAAGTAAACAAATGCAAAGAAGTGTAACAAAAATTAAACAACCCAATTTTTTGTTGTTTTTTTTTTGCTTTTTCTCTTTTTCCAATCTTTTTCTTGTTGTTTTTTCTCTGTTCAAGAACAATTCGAACCAGATTTTTTCTTGTCCGAAATGTTTCTTCTTTGCTGAATTGTTTTCATATGTTTTTTTGTTCATGGAACATATCAATATTTGTCTTGACAAAGGTTATAAAAGAGGGTAAAAATAAAAGGTTTTTGGTTTATAATGTGGTCAAAGCAAAGAAAAGGGTAAATGCACAGAAATGGTTCACTAATAGATACAAACATGTAGGCAATTTTGGGTAGAGAAGTGGGTTAATCCTAAGTGCCTCAATCATATTAAAGCATCAAGTTCAAAACATGTAGTGTCGATATGCATTTACTCACAAGTTCTAGAATATCAATATTAGTCTGGCACACTCAATCAAACAAATGATCAAAAATGAAAAAGTTTGCTCGTTTAGGCTCAAATCTCTCAAGAAAGTGTATTATGTATCAAGTCAAGAAATATATCAATCGACAAACGCATGGGATATCAAGCAAGGTTTAAAGAAAAACTCTAATCATGCCATTTCACTATCATGCACCCTAATTCTGATTAAAGTGGAATCACAAACTCATAAGGTAATCAATGCATTAAGGTAAAAATCAAGATTGGCAACAAAACATCTCAGGTATCAACTAAGGCAACTCAAATCAAAACATAGAAACAAGCGAGAGAGAAAAATAATGCATCAAATCTCTACCTCCTCACTTAAAACATATTGTCCCAATATGAAAATTGAAAGCGTAAGAGAAGGAATAGAGATACTCCCCATGTTTAATGATGATCGCGGATCAATTTTGCCTCCGGTTCAAGAACACTGGATCGTGGCCAGGACCTTGGCGTCTTGTGTGGACCATCACGACGGCCGGAGTAGGGTGGCGACGATGCTGCAGAGGTGCGCGAACTAAAGGGTAGAAAGAGGTGGTGGTTGCGATTATGGTGGCTATGCAGGGTATACGGCTAGTGGTTAGTAGGGAGGAGCGAACGGGTGGTGGGCTTGGGAGAGAGTTCGGCTACGACTACATGTTTGGGGGGAAACCGTGAGGGTTTTGATAGGGAAAAATGAACACGGTTTACCAATTAGGTGTGGGTTACATAGGGTTTAAAATATAAAGAAAAGTGGGTTTAAAGTAAATATAAAGATAATGGGATAAATGGATAGGATAATTGGCTGAAGAAACTATTGAAATTATGGGGAAAAGGTGAGTGACAAGAAAAATATTGGGAAATGGGTTAAGCTAACCTGTGCCTAGGTGGGGGAGAGATTTTTCTAACATGCACCATTTTATAAAATGGTTCCTCCACTGTTGATCCATGCGTAAAGTACTTCCATAGACTAGATGTTATGCCATGTTTGATCAAAAATCACCGCAATTATCTTCATGAAAGTTTGATTCAAAATATTTGGGGTACCTGAAAATTCAAATAAAATAAATCTGAGAACAAAATAAAATAAAATTGAAAATGAATAAAAATTAAGCAAATGAAAAATAAAATAAAATAGGTTGCCTCCCATTAAAGCGTTTTGTTTAGCATCATTTAGCTCGACGACTTGATTTAGACTACAAGTACTGCGACAAATATTTCCTCCAATTCATGTGCTTTATCCAACTAAGAACTTCCTTATGAGAAATTTTACGATCATGGAGTTCCTTCATTTTTTCTGATAAAATATCTCATTTACTCTTTAATTTATCCGGCGGCAATTTTAACTCCAAATTTGGTGCTTGCAAAATGGAAGTTAATATTTTAGATTTCGAAGGAGTTTGAAACACCCCTTATCACAGGTTAGAAGAAACCGGTTCAGGAGTGTTATCAAGACAAGACAAGGCAAGCAAACAAGAAGTACTCATTCTATTAATAAGTTCTTTAACTAACAAACAACCTAGCATACATTACTTAGCTAACAAGAAACGTCATTTGATTTCAAGACAAACCAAATATGTGATCCAATTTTAACTTTTCATTACCATTTATAATTCATAGCATTCGAAAACTTAGACATGCACTAGATGATTAAGTTTGACTACTTTACTTCATATACAAGGTAATTCGATTCATTAGACTTAACTTAGATATGAATTGCATTATAGATCATTACATTCAAGGCTAGAACTTAGACAAGAAACATGTATCCTATTTGGCAATCAAGTTTGGTTTACAAGACATATGCCATTCAAGCATTCTCATTTCAATCATACATGATACTTGATCAAGCAAGTTAAGTTACATATAGAAATGTTCTCAATTAACACAAGATATGTGATGCAACCATTGACAATTATACCAAATTTAGAGTGTTTACATACTAAGGTTTTAGTATCATACTTGTTTACATGATAGGCCCATCAAGATCATTCATATACAAGCATTCAAGGTACAAAATGCATGATAGACTACCTCTATTTACAATACTAGTGCCACCTCCTAGGAGACTACAAAAGATGTATGAAACCATACTTTGCTTCTTGCTTGTGAAGTTGCTTCAAGGACAAGTTTTCTAGCTTCCAAGACAAGCACAATCAATAGCTTTAATCTGTTAAGGGGGAAGGATGGAAAACAAGAGTGATAAGTACAAAGCTTGTACTTAGTGAGGTGACTCCTAAAACTAGTCAAGTTTCAAGTATACAAGTCTTTTAACAAGTCAACTTATCTAAGGCTTTCAAGAGTAGGAGCAATAGATAGTCATAAGATCATGTGGCCTTATTTTGCATATCAACAAGCAAACAAGTGAAGATAGCATAGGTTTCCATTCGATCAAACAAGAAGTAATAGGCAAAGCATTTCATTCGAACATCAAGGAGCAATAAAAAAGGAATTCCAATTCTAGCATTAACTTGGTAGGTTACCAAGCTATCTTACTTGAGTAACAAAAAAATAATAAATTCATGTCTTTGATAGCAAGTAACAAGCAATTCATGATCAATTTTTATCTTTTTTTTTATAATTCAGCACAACCCTTGGTTCTTAGTTTGCTAGGTATTCGAGTCTCCAACTGTCGCCACAATATGCACCGTAGTGCTGGTCAACCCTCCTATTGTCGCCAAAGACCACATACGTATCCTCCGTCTGTCGCCAATTAGTGGCCTTAGCCCTGGACCTTAGTCCACCCTTACACAAGAGCTCTAGACTCTAAGGCATGCCTTCCTACCCATACAACTAGTAACCAAGGTTGTCCAAGCTTACATTTCATGTTTCAAGTTCACATATTCAAGATCAAGACAAGCAAGGCTTATTCAAGTGTTCATTCGAGTAAGATCATGGAGATTTCTTTCATGTTTAAGGTCCTTAGACCATTAGAGCCTTAGCTCAAAGTCAAGCATTTTCTATTTCAAGTGTACTAGCATTTCATCTTTCAATTTTACAAGAACAAGTCTCTCAACATGTTATAATCACCAAGCTTTCATTGAACCAAGGTACATGCTAGCATTTCAAACATGGATCAGAACATTCCGACATGGATCAAACATTCAATTTAGCATCATACTTCCCCAATTTATTAAGTCATACTCATGTATGTATATATATATATATATATATATATATGCATGATGCATCATGTTAAAAATGCCAAACAAGATTAGTTAGGATCTAGTCCTAACCCTATAGTTAGTTACACTCACAATACAATCCAAGCAAGCTAGCAATTATCTTGTATAGCTATTCTTTTGTTCTTAGCCTTTGGATGATTTCCTTTTTCTTCCTCCACCAAGTTCAAAGCTGGTTCTAAGACATTATACTAGCAAATGCATATTAAAACAAGTCTCATATGACCATTCAAGCAAGGCAATATTACTAGTACTTATCATACTCAATTCTGGCAGCAAGATTATTGCTATAAGTACAATTCAGCCAACATTTCAATAAACACAGCTAGGAAGAATCCATTTATCCCAAACTGTTACAAAACAGTCCAATAAAACTGTGCACAAAACAGTTTCAAACTAGCTATACAGCTGCTTCCTGGCAGCTTGCACACTTCATGTTTAAACAGGCATATCTTTCAATTCCTACGTCAGAATTTCAATTAATTTATACCGTTGGAAAGCTAACAAAATTTTCTTTAAGACCATAGTATTCTTTCATTTTAATTTATAGCCAATTAATACAGTTTATTGTTCAAAGACAGGGCATTTACACTGCCTGGACAGTTTGCACTGTCCAGCTATTTCTATTTACAGTTTCCAGTATAGGACCCAGTTTTCAGTTCTGTTTTCACATAATGAAAGTAGACATACTAAGGATCATGTAATTAAACTTTCAGCCCTGAATTTGATCTACACAATATTTGGTGAATTTTCAAAGTGACTGCCCAGAACAGAGCAATTCTGGGCAAATTGCACCTATTCACATTTTAATTCCTTAAATTCATTCTAACCAATGTTTTGGCCCTATAATTCATTTCATATGGAATCCTAAACGTGTTTAGTCAATGTTAATTCATTAATAAAGGCATCCAAAACAGAGCATTTGATTACAAAGCTCAATTCTACATGTTTACACAATTTCAATTCAACAAAACAGTTTCTTTGTTATAAGACTATGCTCATATCTTTACCTTTCATTTCCAGCATATAACCACAACAATTCAACTTGTGTAACACCTTAATTACATTATCTATTCATGATCATATGCAATTCATTCATCAATCTCATCATTTAGGCAATTATCCAATTCGACTATGTCACTAGATGATCCAATTCATTGTTCACAAATTCTAGCATAACACCCATGCTTCTTTCTTTCAATTCATCCATATACAACACTAAGTAAATCATCAATTCAGTTCATACAATAACAATTTCTACCTTAACACATCAAACAACCAAATTCAACTAACATATAAGCTATTCGAATGAAACAAAGGTTCAATCATACTCATTTTGCTTCCTAGCTCAATTTCAATGGAAAATCTCTACACATGCAAGCTCAATTCATGCTTCAATGGTGTTTTCTCAAGGTTTCTCTCTCAAATTTCCTTTCTCTCTTTCTTTTTTCTTCAAATCGGCATGTATAATGAAGAAGATGATGACAATGTGGATATCCACATTAGTGGATTTGTGAGTTTACTAAATTAACTTTAATTAGTTATTATTCATATAATTAGTCAAGGGCAATTGAGAGAATTTAGGAAACTTGTCATGCAAGCTTCATCTTTCTTGTTTATTTCGAATTGGTCCTTTGAAATTGATCACTAAATTCGTTCTCTCTTTCAATTAAGCCCTTTAACTAATCTAATTAGCTAGATACAAGGTTCAATTAGGCTATTATCTTAAGCAATTGGTTCTATTACTACTAAGCTAGGATTTGGGGTATTACAGAGTTAGGCACAAGTTATAATAAATATTTTCCAACTCCCAAATTTCTTTTCCGTGATCCACTAATTCCCTACACAAATCATTAGATAAGTTAGTTTCCACAAATTCATCAACTAAAGGTTCATAAATACCAACGAAGCTAACGTTTGCCATAGAATCTGGATGTTTCATCACCTTATAAACGTCAAATTTAACAACCTCACCGTCAAATTCCATGGTAAGAGTGCCACTTCTAATGTAAATTTTGGTATGCGTCGTGCTTAGGAAAGGGCGACCAAGAAGGATATCGAATGAAGACTTGGTTCGTTCATTTTCCATGTCGATGACATAGAAATCCGCCAGAAAAATTAAATCATTTACCTTAACCAGCACATTCTCAAGGAGTTCTTCAGGATAAATGATGGATCTATCGGCGAGCTGGATTGTCACTCTTGTTTCCTTCAAAGGCTCTGCACTAAGTGAATTGTAAACGAAAAGCGGCATAACATTTATGGAAGCACCCAAATCACACATAGCACATTTAATTCCTCCTTTACAAATTGTACAAGGAATAGCAAACATACCTTGGTCTTTTAGCTTAGGTGGAAGTCTATGCTAAAAAACAGCTACTACGTTTTCACCCAAATTTACCTTTTCATTGTCGGTAGGTCTTTTTTTGGTTATGCAAAGGTCTTTCAAGAATCTGCCGTATCTCGAAACTTTTTTTATTACCTCAAGAAGAGGTATGTTTATCTCCACCTTTCGAAAAATATCAAGTATCTTTTTTTTCCTTGGCTTGTTTACCACGTTTAACCAACCTCGAAGGAAAGGGAGGTGGAACGACATAGGGAGATGATGTGGGAGTAGTTTGCGATTCATCCTTCTTTTTTCTTTGGAATCTTGCGTCAACTTCTTTCTCCCTCTAGGAATTCGATTCATATTTTTTTTGGGATTGTGCGACAACATCCTCAGGGACTGGTGGTGCGATAACAGTGCCACTCTGAAGGGTGATTGTACTAACGTTTTCACGTGGGTTCTGTAACACCCCAAAATCTGGCCTAGTCAGAAATAGGTTCTGGCGATCGGAAACCCTATATCAAAGATGTCCAAATATTGTATTGATGTTGACCACAAGGTCAATTGTATTGATATTGGACTCTAATTGAGTTGAATTATTGTTTAAGGACCTTAATGAATGTATTAGGAACCTTTTAGTGGCTAAATTATCGAAATTGGAAGTTTGGAGACAAAAGTATTAGGAAATGAGAGTTAAGGGACTAATCTTGCAATGAGCTCCTCCTCAATTATAAATCCTATACGTGGGATAACCGGGAGAGCTTACTTCATTGAAAGGAAAGCTCCCAATTAAAAATCAAGTGAATAGCTAGAATTGGAAAACTTACCCGAAATCACTCTAAGCAACCACCTCGCCAAGCTATCGTCTCCTACCTAAGCAAGCACCTCCATTGGAGCTTGATTTCAAGCTTGACTTTTCTTCAGTTTATTGTTATCGAATCATTGCAAGTGATCGGGTAAGCTATAATCCCCAAACAACCCTTGAATTCCATGGATATATCAAGCTTAATCACAAGCTAGGGTTTGGCCATCCATGGAGTTTGATAGCTAATAGCTATTTTAAGCTTCGATATTGATTTTGATATCGTTATATTGATTTCGGTATCGTAATATTGAATATAATCGAATCTTATTGTGCTTACCTAGATCAAGAAGTTGGTAGAGATCATCCACCATCACCAACAAGGGGATTGCTATCCGAGAGCCTTGAAAGCTTCGAAATATCAAGGTGAGTGTAGTCAGAGTCTCGAGATTAGGCTAGGTGCCTTTCTCGACTTCATCGTTAATAGAATTGCCATTGCTAACTTCATTTTTAAGGATCATTGCATCGAATCCCTTATCGGACATTATGGTAAGTATTGGTAAGTTATCGCATCGAGTATGGAGCATTGTCAATGTCATCCTCATTGTTATTGAACATCGGACATAGCTATCGTTGTTATCTTTGAGTATTGTTATTGCCATTATCATTGCCATTGTCATTGAACCATGAAAGTATAGGATTTTGCTATAACATTGATATAGCATTGATATAGTCATTGATCATTGATGCCAACATCGTTATGGTTATCGAAACATTGAAAATGAATCATCGACTATTAATGTTGTCTTTGAGAATATTGAAATATTACCATCGACATTGATGCTATTATTGAACATTGATATTGAATCATTGCTTATTGATAAAGCTATCGAACATATTGAATATTGTCATTGCTATTGAACTTCGATCATTGATATTGTCACCGGACCTTGGATGCGAAGGACATTAGATACAATTGGCATGCCATAGAATTCATGAGCTTAGTGTATGGGTGGAATACGGTCCTAGGGCTACGACCTATATTGATTTGGCGAGCTGGAGGGATGTATTGTGATATTGGTCATATTGGTGAGGCTGAGGGACTAGACCATTCATTGATTTGGCGAGGCGTAGGAATTCGCGTATCCATTATCCGAAATCGATCCAAGGGTCATTGACGAATTAAGGATTCATTGTTATTGAATATGCTCATTGCATTGTTTCTATTGATCTATTGCATTGTCATTGTCCAGTTATGAGTTAGAATGCATTTCCTTGACATTGTGTTTTAATTGTGACTACCTCACTAGGCAATTTATGCCTAATGCATTACATCTCATCCATTTTAGGTTAAGAGATTTACCGTTGGAGATCGAAGAAGTTGAAGCATTGGACAAGTCACTATCAAACTAAAGTAATGTATATCAAACCTATGAACTCCTAGTAGGGTGGAAAAGTACCTAGAACAGTCATATAAGGCTCTTTTGAAATGTATATTTTGTTCTTGTGGGATGTTATTGCACAAGGCTTAAAATGAACTTTTCACATGGCTTAAAAAGGACTAAAAGTGCATATTTGGCTCTAAAGGATGAAAACATAGTAAATGGATTCGAATTAACACGAAATTTGGCATGCTAGTAGTTTATAATGATTAAAACTTACCCGTAAAATTTCATTGTATTTAGACCTTGGTTGATAGGTTAAATCGAATAAAAACCAGCAAAAATTATGTCATTACATGGCAGGGTGTATCGATACAGTTGAGGGCATATCGATACGGCCTTGCATATTTTTTCAGGTCAATGATGGTCAAAAAAGGACGTATCGATATGGCCTAGGTGTATCGATACATATTTTGGCTACTGGAATTTCGGTGTAAAAAAGGTATCGATACGAAGTCAAAGTGTATCGATACTAAGTTAACCAGTATTGGTACGACCCTCAACCATATCGATACAGTCCTATTACCTTTAAATTTGGAATTTGGGAATTAGGTTTAGCGTACCGATACGGCCATAAGGGTATCAATATGGTGACAGTTATTTCTGTTAAAAGTTAAAGAACCCAGTTTTGTATTGTTTACAAAATGGTCACTATTATCACATGGCTTAATTGAATAGGCATATGAACTCCGAATAGTATGAAATTTTGTACACTCACTGTTTGCATGATGAATTTAATTGTAGTAAGATAGGATTTAGAATCAGACCACTAAAATACTAAAATTACGATTAAGCCCCTAAAACTTATAAATGTTATAATTTGGTCCTAATTGGATAATCATAGACTCGTAATAGATTAATTGGAATTTTGTATTGCTCATTCTTGAATGTTAGGCCTAATATCATCACTTATTGTATGAAATGATCGTATCGATCACGGTTTAGTTCATCGGTAGCATAATCTAACCCGGTTCTTGACCAGGCCGGGAAAGGGATGTTACATTTGTGGTATCAGAGCTAGAGTTTAGCTGATTCTAGGACTAAACCGAAGCTTATTGCATTGTTATTGTGTTACTTTGCCACCTAGGAGTTGAACATTGTGTATAATGTGACTTGTCAACTAATCTGATATCTTTATGTTATAGATATATCTGAGACAAACGAGGCTCACATTCACGAGCATGCCACCAGCTCATCGACTCATGGCGAGGAAGGAAGGGGGACCCACCGAACCCACCTAATCCCCCACCTCAGCATACTGAGCTAGTAGTGCTTGATGCACAGGCAGAATGTTATCGGAACATGGCTGACATGTTCAAGCAATTCATGGCATCAATGAGGGCCGAGACGCTGGTGCAACCAACCCACCAGTTGTCCAATATGCTCGAGCCCCTATTGATAAGCTGGCCTCGCTCTGGGCATAGACTTTTACTGGTCAAGATGATGATAATCCTGAGGTTCCCGAGTACTAGCTAGACAACACGTTGAGGATTTTGAATAAGCAATTGCAGTGTTTCGACGAACACAAGTTGGAGTGCGCCCTTGCATTGTTAGCCGATGAAGCACTTCAGTGGTGGGAGACCACTATTCTCACTTTTCCAGAAGGAACTGTCACTTGGGAGTTCTTCCTCCAAGAATTCTGAAAGAAATATGTTAGTGAACACTACATTACAGAGAGACGTAGCATCTTCCTTCACCTGAAGCAAGGCGGTCGACCTATTGAGCAGTACATTCATGACTTCTGCAAGTACTGTCGTTATGGTGCAGAGTACATCAAAAAGGAAGAAGACAAGTGCAGGATGTTTATTGCTAGGTATAGTGATGAATTACGCCCTATGTTTACTGCCTTGGGGATCACTGATTTTCAAGATCTTGTGAACCAAGTCAAGGCCACTAAAGATGCTCAGAAGACCTTGAGATCAGGAAAAACTAGCAGGACCAAAAAGACATTTAGGGATGATTCCCGACCTCCCAGGTAGAATAAAAAGAGCAAGAATTCAAGGCCACAAACAAAATGTGTATTTCCAACCTTCCCGTTCTGGGAACATCGGGAAACCTCAAACAGTGACCTAGTCTTTTGCCAAGACGGCCTTAGTTGAAAGCACTAGAGGCTCCAACCGAAATACATAGAATCTAGTTTGCAATTTCTGCCAGAAATGACATCCAACAGGTCAGTGCCACAAGCAGACTGGGGCATGCTTCTATTGTGGTGAACAAGGACATTTTATTCGTGATTGTCCCTTGGGTGCAACCAAGTCTATGGAGACACCGGCAAGTACTGCATCCCCTACTCAGTCTTTCCGAGGTAAAGGGTCAAGACAAGGTTCTTCAGGAGCTATAAGGAGACCCAGTGGCTCTGGCAAGGCACCAAGTAAGCAAGAATCCAAGACTCCTTCTCAAATGTATCATGTAAGGAGCAGGGAGGAGGAGGATGAACTTGATGTCATTGTAGGTATCATTGAACTATATTTCTATTCTTTATATATATTGATTGATCCTGACTCTAACTATTCCCCTTGGTGATTGTGTCACCATAGAATTTGTATATAAGAATTGCCCTGTGGTCATTCAAGGGATTCCATTCGTGGCTGACCTGTTGGCTCCACCGATCCATGAGTTTGATTTAATACTAGGTCTAGACTGGCTTAGTGAACATCAAGTGTGGGTAGATTGAAACAAAAGGAAATTGTATATTCGAGGCCTTGGCAAGGAAAGCATTGTGCTTATGAATTTAAGAAATCCTTCCTTGTACGCTTTGACAATTGAAGCTAAAGATGGGCCACAGTTATCGGATGTTGACACTGTGTGCGAATTTCCTGATGTCTTTCTGTAGCGATGTTTTTTTTAAAACTCTAAAAGATTATAAATTTGGGCTCCTGGTTATCCTCAAAATCATTTCTTTGTAATCTTGGTTTAAAGGGATTTCTCTTGAAAATTCCTTTCCTTTTGAAAATCGATAAAAAAACTTGGAGTCGCCACCGGCCACTTGGGTAAGGTAGGCCGAACACCACAAAACCATATCTTCATTTTGAAAAGTTTCAGGAGTTGGTTATGTGTGGGGAAGGATTAGCACCCCCATCACGCCCGGAAATTGGTACCAAAATATTTCTTACTTTTAATTGAAGGAAATTGTCAGAATTTGAAAGGAATTTAATTTGGTGACCTTAATTGAAAATTAACCTTAATTGAACGGGCTTTATCAAATTGGTGGGTTCAAATTAATTGCACATTTAATTAATAAGGTTGGTGATACATCGGACCATAGACTAAACCAACATCATATAAGCCTGACTACTATGTTAGTTTATGGTTCGAATCTCGCACATCACTTTTATGCATGATGCAAGCAATTAAGGAATGATGAAATGATCTTGTCAAGTTTTAATTTTTATCGGTGTTGGTAGGGATTAACCCAAATATTCAGTCAAACATCCATTGAGGTAGGAGTGTTACGACACGAATATCGGGATTAATAAATACCTCATGTTCTATGATTTAAATTAATTAATGCAAAATTAATGGATCATATGAATGACAATTAGGGAATGACAAACAAAGTCACAAAAATAAACACAAAAGTCCCAACTCAAGACCTAACTTATAAAGGCCCAAATTGTGGAAAACCCAAATGATGAGCTAATTACTAATTATGTGATTCTAGTATTTAATCCTAGGTTGATTACCCTAAAAGACTAAAACTCTAACAAATTATGATAATTAATTTAATGTTAATCTAAACTTTGAAGTTCATTTTATTCTAAAAGTTATTAATGAATATTTGATTAATTTAATGAATTTAACATTTACCCAAATGAGCCAAAAGCAAATTTAAATTCGCTAAATTAATTCGAACCCTAATCTAGCTAAGGCTCTAAAGAATCTAAACCTAGAATTAACTTAATTAATTTAAGAATCGTGCCCCTATGAGACGAGCATATGACCTAAATTAATCCGCTTAATCTAATCTAAAGCCCAAAAACTATTAGCTAGGCCCAAAGCCTAAGGCCCAAACTAAAACTATGTCAAACCTCAACTGTTTCAAACAATGCCTAAACTTAAAGCCCAAGCCCACATGCCATGAATATATTAAGAAAGTATCATATGTATCAAATTAAGTATTTAAAAAAATCAAATTAATCTATCTATTAAAATATAAATATATATATATATACAAAATATTATGAAAAAGAACCTTTTAGCACATATATATTAAAAAGCTATATATATATATAACATATATAAAAAAACCTTATAATATATACTATAATCTTTATAAAACTATATATTAAATAATTTTAGAAAAAATGTTATATCTTTAAAGAAAACTATATATTTAATATATGTTAGGAAAACTATATGTTATATATCTATTATAGAAACCACATATTATATATATTTATTTAAAAAGAACTATATATAATGTACTTTAAGAAACCATATATATATATATATATATATACAAACTATATACTATATAGTACTCATATATTAAACATCAAACCAAGCATAAAATCACAACCATAACTAAATAAAGCAACAACAATATCAATATAAATATAAAGTCGAAAAATAAAGAAAATGCATATGCAACAATAAAAATAAACATGATAAAAAGGGGGAATTCAAAATGGAAAAAGGACCAAGATGAACAAATAAAAGGATAGAGGGCCAAAATAAAAGAAGAAAAAGGGACCAGATTAAAAATTGTTGGAAAATCTTGAGGACCCGAGAGGGAACACGGAATGGCCTAGGACCGTGATTTTCCTATACGAAGGGACCGATTGTGTGATTAAAAAAGGTGGAGGTCTTTCGGGCAGAATTTCAACGGGGCGGAGGGACTCATTACGGAATTAAACCATTTTCTAACAAGGCCGAGTATAAAACTTAAGTTAAAACATTTTGGCTCTCTTTTTTTCTTTCAAAAACCAAATGCCCTTTAGAGCTCTCAACCGACCTTCAAACACTCATTTGAGTTTATTAAAAACCCAGAATTCGGTGACCCTCAGCCGTGTTAACCACCGCAAACTGTCACCGTCCATCGCTCGCCGGCACCGGTGACCACCCAAAACTTCAAGAAAAATGCCCCTTTTCGTTTTAAAATCGAACCCGAAAACTATTTTTTCTTTAAAGTCACGAAAAATACCTTTTGTTTCAAGAAAACAGAGATGGAAAACTCCCTTTTGCAAAACACAGACACAACACCGGTCTGCTTTTTGACCATCACTCCTCTATTTCACCATGCACGACCCCGATGAGGTCGGAAGCCTTGTTAATGGGATTCTAAGCGGCAAGGAGACGAGCGGACGCAAAAGGTAAAACCCAAAAACCCTTAACCCTTTTTTGTTTTATGCTTTTTACTTTGAATAATGAAAAGAAAAAGGGAAGAGATGTACCTCTGGAGGCTTTTTTTCTATTGCTTTCAATCTGAATATTCCCTGATTAATGCTTGGGGTTACAAGGGTTGGGGCTTTTGATTTATACAGCCCGATTTACATGAATTTTTGTTTACATGAAATTGAAACGAAAAAAGCTATTGGTTGCTGCTAATTCTCTGAAATTCTTGTTTGTATTCGTCTGCCCTCTTCTGCTGCTGTCAATTTATTGGGGGGAAATCACTTCTGACATTTTGTGTTTGTTGTGCATGTGAGGAGAGGAGGGGACCAATGGAGACGACTGGGCTTGGTGGAAGAGGAATTGGCATGGCTCGTAAGTTGAGGAGGCAGCGCGGCTTGGGAAGCCGAGAAGTCGTGGTTCTGACCCGCACACGCGCGTAGAGGAGATGAGGCATTGCGCGTGCGACACGTGGGGAATATGGTGAGGCAGGCGTGGATTGCACGGACGTTGGGTGCAATATTTTCCGTTCGATATGCCCCTGATCCAAGGGATATGCTTGATGCGGCGCCAAGGCAAAAAATAGCCAAGTTAGGGCTTCATCCGATTAGTGTGATCTGGACTGTGGATCAACCTTGATCTAATGGTCACCACTGGCTGTGCAAAAGGAAATGGGACCAGATTAGGCTTAGGGTTTCCCTATTTAATCGATATCAGGCCCAAAACTGGGCTTGTAAATGTATATGGATTCTTTAATATTATGGGTTGTTATTTAATTTAGTTGTTGGGCTTTTATTATAACATTTGGATTTCATTTATTTCTACTGGGCTTTATTTAAATGTTTACAATCTTTTTTTGATTTTGAGTTTAGTTATAATAATAATAATGGAAATAATAATAGTAGTAATGATAATAATAACATGATAATAATAATGATAATAGCAATAGTAATAACTATACTCGTACTACTAACAACAAATGGAAGATAATGAGATAATGACTATAATACTAATAACAAATAAGTTAACAATAGAATATAATAGTAACACACATGTATATTACTTAGTAAAAATTTTTGGGTTTTAAAATTGGATAATAACATAGTAGATTATAACAAAGATATGGTAACATATATATGTATATATATAACTTAATAATTTTTGGTTTTAAAAACATAATGTATGATAATATGATAAATAATAGTATAATATAATAACAAATAACAACCTAGATATATATAAATGTCTAATTTAAAAAACTAGCAATCAACTAAAATTTTTTGTTCTTTAAGTAGCAACACGCACATATACATGGTTAATAAGACCTATACTAATAGTAGTATTTTTGCTCTTTTTTTCTTGGTCTTAATAACATCCACATATAAGGATTAAGTAACAGTCCATATAAGCCCATTATTATGAAATGAAATAAAAGAGGGTTATCCTGGATAAAATTAGTGATTACAGCTGCCCCTCTTTGCTTATACTTGTGGAACAAGAATAAAGCAAAGACGATAAACACTAATTTTGTCCTACTTCCATGTTTGAAGATTCTGAGCTGCGAATTCCTCCTATATAGAATTGTTCGCCCTTCCTCTCCCTACAGTATGGAGCTATGAGTATCTGCTTCCTTTGCCCCTAAAGTCCTTGAGTTGCGGGTATCTACCCTTTCTGCTCTAAAACCCTAAGTATGAGTATTTGCCCCATTCGCTCTAAAAATCCTGAACTATGAGTATCTTCTTCCTCCGCTCGATAGTCCTAACACGACGAGTTTGAAATCCATCGCCTAAAATCCTTGAGCTATGAGTATCTACCTCCTTCGTTCTGAAAACCCCGAACTATGAGTATCTGCCTCCTCCGCTCGGTAGTTCTAATACGACGAATTTGAAATCCTTCACCTAAAATCCTTGAGCTATGAGTATCTACCTCTTTCGCTCTGAAAACTCCAAACTATGAGTATCTGCCTCCTCCGCTCAGTAGTTCTAATATGGCAAGTTTGAAATCCTCCGCCTGAAATCTTTGAGTATCTGCCTCCTCCGCTCGGTAGTCCTAATATGGTGAGTTTGAAATCCTTCGCCTGAAATCCTTGGGTGTTGGTTTTGAAATTCTTTGCTTGAGAATCCTTTCTTAGGTTTTGCTTTGTTGTTCACACCTCTTCTTAAGAAGTATCTAACCTGTCTTCCAAATCTTCTTTCTCCTTTTGGTCCCTTGACTTCTTTTTTATTTGCGATGGCGGTGCCCCCTCTCTCGTCAGGTTTACCCTTTATGTCTTTTCTTTTTATTAACTTTCTTAATCTTTTGCTCTAATACGCATTTACAGCTTTTCTCTCTAGAGATTTTTTCTTTTTTCTTTCTTCTTTTTCTTTCTTTTCTTTTTTCATTCTTTCTCTCTCTTTTTCTTCCTTTTCTTTTTTCTTTCTTTTTCTTTTTTCTTTTTTCTCTTTTCCTTTTTTTCTTTTTTTTATTTTTCTCTCTTTTTCTTTCTCTCATTTTTCTTTCTTCTATTTTTCTCTTTTTTTGTTTTTCCTTCTTTCTTATTTCTTTTCTTTTCTTTTCTTTTTTCCTTTGGGTTCCCTTACGGGTTTTCCGTCTTTAGTTCTTTGGATTCTAAAACAAAAGGCATTCGCTGTCCTTTCTCGACGAATTTTGTCAATTTTTGCATCTGATGTCCTCCTGTTTTAGCTTTGGTAGATTCCTTTCCTGTCTTGAAGTGAGTGCTAGCTTGACTTTTGCCTTAAGATCGCGAGTTATTTCAGAACTTCTCACTTTTCTTTAGCTGATTCTTCAAACTATGGGTTTCTCTATGCCTCAATTTCTATTACGTTAGCGCTTTGGCATCATTTTCAGATAGTTTACTCAAGGCCCGAAAGTCTTGATGGGAGAACATACTAGATTTCGAATCTTAAAAGTTGCTCTCTTTGCTATGAAATTCTTTGATCTCTTACCGAAGTTTGAAGCCTAGAGTTGTGCTTCTCATTCCAAATTTCTCCAACCTTCGCAAATGCTAGCGAAGTCTTCTTATCATGGATTCTTCTTGAATACAAACAGGTTCTTCTTATTACGAACTTCTCATCTATCAAGGCTGATGTCTAAACATTTCTTCTTATCAGGGACTAGTCATATCCACTAAGATCTACTTCTCCAACCGGGAAGTTTCAGGTCAAAATCTCTTTCAATCTTTGTATCTGTCAAAAATAATCAAAATGATTTGATGATATGAGTTAGCATGTTCCTAAACTAGGGATGTCTAGCTAAATATGATGCTTGAATGATGATATTTTTAGAACTGCTGGGAAGATCTTGATTTTCTGGTTGATCACCCTTAATCTCACATGGGCCTCCTGTCTTTGCCAAATCTTCATTTTTTTTCTTATCTTGAAAGGATATGGCTGGCCCATACCATTCTGACTAAAATCTATGACCTCTTGAGATACATCTTTGGAACACTGCCCCACTCAACTTGGGTTTCATTAGTTTCTCTTTATTGACTCTTCATGGTAAGTCCTTTTTACTCTCGTCATTGGGGTGAACTCATCCCCCAAAAATCTTTCAACCCTTCACTTCTCTAAGGTCTGATCTTCATTTTTCTTTATTGAACCTTCTCCTCTATTTCTTCCTAAACAAGGACGTTAACTCACATCAGTCAGAATGACGTTACCTTCATTTAGCCTGAGTTTAACTGTTGGTTCTTCATGGTCTCTTCATGATGAATCTTCTATACTCTCCTTTTTCGGGTGAACTCGTGTCCCCCAAATTTCTAGATTTTTCTCATTTTCAATTCTCTAAACGGTCTAGTGTAGGAGATCTTGTAATTATTCTCCCCATAGTCATCGACAAATCATGCTAGGTTAACTATGTAAACCCTCGATCTCATCTGGGTGCGTAGGCATGCTCCCATAAAAGGCGAGACTGTCCCCATGACTCTAAATTAAACCTTTGCCCCAATCTTCACTCATTCCTTCTAGGATTCTCGGTCGTAAAGGATAATTCTAGGACTTCAACGACTTAGCGTAAACCCATTCTTTATGAACATTCTTCTGATTGAGCAAAGCAGAATGCTCATCAACTATAAACGTTTGGTCATTCTCATTAACAGAAAGTGGGATTCCAAAACTGAAAGACGGCTTGGAACGATAGCTAATTAACTTGGACATCCCTCCAGCGTACAATGCCACCATAATTCTCACAGAATTGACTTTGCAACAACCGACCCCATCTTTCCCAAATCGATTTTGAAACTCGTAACTGGCATTGTTGTAAGTTTACGTGAGTATACACCACTTGCTTGATGAACTGTCACCTTGCACGCCTTTGTTAGCTTCTGACCAACGTCGGACGACTAAGTCAATGCCCACATTTTTTTGACCTTAACAACATTTTCATTTCTTTCCTGGGTTCAAAGATTATTTATTCTCGACCTTCTGGTATGGTCTTTCTTCTGCCTTAAAGTTAGGCTAAAAACATGCCCCATGAGTCTCTCAATTTTCAATAGAACTCAATCTTAATCTTTCTGAACCAACTAAGGCCTTGCAATAGATACTCATTTCGGGTTCTTGAACCATGTAGCATGAAGGCTTGCTGTTATTCCCTTCAAAAGAAATGGCAGGTTTGCATTAGGTCGATCATGTACATACTTGACCTTGCATCCTAAACTTCATTCTAAAAAGCACGGAGATACCTTATTCTTCTATTTCTCTTTTTTCTTCTTTTCATTTCCTTCATTTTTTCTCTCTCTATCCTTTTGTCTATACATCGGTTTGCTAATTATCATTTCAACAAAGGATACCCCTTTTAGGTTAATATACAAAATTAAAATTAATAGACAAAAAATGCCTTGGATATCAACTGCAAGAGCGTCTTTGATTCAATCCCTTTGGCAATCAATAGTTTGCCTTTGAAGGTTGTGGTGATATTTGTGAAATTCCGTTCAGATTGCTCAGTTCATCCTTATGATTATGGTACTTGCTTGATCTATCCGAAAACTACTCCTTTTAGTTCTCAATATTTTTCTCCATTAAAAAAGGTTTAAGCTTTTCGACTTTTGTTTAGCCCATGGAATGTAAATAATGTCACTCTAAGAATCCTTAAGTATAAGCTTATGATTATAATCAAAATTGTGTCAGTGTCCTCAAGGATTCATCTCTGACGCTAGGGTATTGAACAAGTGGAGCATAGCTCCTTATTAGATTTGTTCTCCTCCCACAGCTCCATCAGGATGCTCTAGGACTTATTCAATTCATTCATTCATTTTCTTTTTCTTAGGGGAATTCAACCCATCACGGTCCTTTGTCTCGAGAATAATGATGGAGCATACAACAATACCCCAAGTTACTCGGCATAGTCATGATTTGAAAACTTACTCACATAGCCAAGACTTTTGATTCAATTAGAATAAGTGGGACAAAGCATCCTTATTTAGCCTTTTTGCTATAGCGGAGTACCCCTCTGATCTTCTATTTTTTGTTTCTTCTTTTTTTTTATTTTTTTATTTTAATTTTTCTATTTTTAAGCACTCTATTTTTTGTCTTGAAGCACATTTAAGCGACTCTATTAGGATTTTCTAGGAGATTTTCTTATCATTAAACATCCTCGAATGAGTAATAATCTTGCTTCTTGTGCTTTACCGACCATAGCAAATTGTGAGAAATCGTGCATCATCGTTATCACAACATTCAATTGATCTTTTTCATTAGAATCAATGACACATCATGCACGTAAAATCTGGGGGTCTACGACGGTAAGAAAGAATATATACATATACATAATTAAGAAAAGAGCACTTTTTATTGAAATAGCAAAAACAAACATAACATAAGCCATTGCAAAAGATCACAATTACTACCTTTGGGTAAACAAAAACAAAGTTAACACACATAGAAAAATAGATAAAATGAAAACAAAAAACATGGATAGGATGCCCTAGAAATCCTCAACCCTTGCGACATTGGTCCTTCATCCCGACGCTTCAAACCTTCGCAAGAACTTGGCCTCTTTTTCAAACTTAGGTCTTCCATTCTTAAAGGAAAGCACTCCATTCTTAACAATTTTATAGATCTTGCCCTTTAGAAACTAGCACTCTTCCGTTGTATGGCTGAAGTCTTCGTGATGATATTTGTACGGAACCCTGGCACCAAAGACATTGGTATTGAAATAAGCATACCATTTCGGGGGAGGTGGTCTCAAGAGTTTGTTCTAAACTAATGGAGGTAACAGCTCCAAATTTATCATTAGAAGTATCATCTTTGTCCTCTTGTCACTTCCTCTTGCATCATGCATTTTAGCTTTCCTTTTCCTTAAATAGGGCTCCCTTCTTTGAAGACATCACTATTGTCAAGGAATGTCGCTTTGTGGACTTTTTCAGGATTACTTCAGACCTTTTAAGCGGGTTCAGAATTAAGCTTCCTGTAGAACGGTCGTGATTGTGATGGCTGCTGGCGTTTTTAGATTTTGTCGATGTCGGCAACTTTGCCTCATCATCTCGACCTTCTTATAATTTCATAGTACCGGCCATGTTTCGAAAATTAATCTTCAGACTTGGACTCATCATCTCAAACTCTAATACCCCGATATCTAGGAGATGTTGAACTTTACGCTTAAAACTTACACACCTCTCTATGGAATGCCCAATGAATTTCGGTATGGTAATCGCAATGATCTTTCTCACTGAACCAACTCAGATATGGAGGTGACAGCGCTTTGACAAAGCAAGGTGCCACCAATCGAGCGTGTAGCATCTTCGAATACAAATCTCAATAAGTGAAAGGACTGGGAGTGAACTGGATGTCCTTCGATTCTTCCTTATTTTCTTGAGCCTTGGAAGCTTGGCTAACTGAAAGCTGATGAGGTCTTGGAATCACAGACATCAAAGGCTGATCATGTGTTTGCAGGAACAAAAATTCAAAAGATAGTGTAGTCGACATCCTCATCCTCTCGTTGCATATTGTACCTTTCTCATCTTGTGGCTCTGACTTATTTGGTTCTTCATTTGCTGGCTTGATGGGGCATTTAGAAGCAGGGCATGCTACCTCATATTGGTTAATAACGGCTTGGTCTTCATCAAACAACATATTCTCTAATGTGAAGTCGTGGTCCCGATTCTTACTTTCCTCTTACATGATGTCTTCCTTCACACTCATTCCCTTGGTCATAACGGTCATCATACCCCTTAGTTCAATGATTTGCCCCCTTGTTTCCTCTTGGAAATTTTTCACATAGGATATTGTCTCCTTCTGATTCTAAACCAATTGTTCCTGAAGCTGTTCAAGCTTATCCACTCCAGCCACTAAGTTATTCATTTTTCTGAAGTTGGACTGGTCAGAAATCATTCCCTCCTCACTTCCACTTTCTGAGGCGAATGTTTCTCTTCGATTAGAGATGCATATGATGAATGTACAAAAATGCATTATTTGAATGAAAATGTGTCACAAGATAATGAATGAAAACCACTTGGTCAGGAAATGATGCATTACAAAATAAAGCTACTATGAACACGTGAATGAATGCAAAGAGCGACACAGAGTTTGGCAAATATCCTTGTTAAACAACTTGCATTAATGGGAATTATTGCTTCGTTACAATAATAAAAAAACCTTACTAGCATCTAGGTTGCTGATCTCTCTCAAAATTCAAACGATCCTTTCTCCCTTCTTAGAAGCTCGGCAGTGTCTTCCGCTAGGAATTATAACTTTCGGGCGATCCCTTGTATCCAAGTCATTAAATGTGCCCCTTCTTAGCCTTGTCTCCATATGGTGTAGGCGACGAATTTTAATTGCTCCAATGTCGGCACTTGGTACACTCGACTTGCTCTTCGAATAGGGTCCTGCCGAATTTGGTCTTTGAGGTGTGCTGAAACTAAAGTCAGAATTCCTTCCCACTTGAAATGTTCTTTCCTGTTCTAAGTGAGACTGAATTGTCAACCCCCAACGGTAAAGTGTTCGAGGAGCTTTTGATCTTGCCCCGGAAAGCTTCGTTCTTGTTTGGTATGGTTCTCGCTAATCTACTTACAAGACTTGGTATTCCTCAATTGTCAGGGTCAAATCAAAGTTTCCGATCACGAAACAACTACTGACTGAACTCAAAAATTCTACCAAGGCTTAGTGATTAACCGATCAGAACATCTATGCGAATATGCGATGTCGCCATACTCATCTTTGGAAGCACTTCTCACCTCGTTATCCCGACCATCATCAAATGAAGGTTTCAACCAACATTGATGACCTGAATCTGACATGAATGTTGTCCCTGTTGTATATTTGTTCTTCTGACCATGTTTGTACATAAGGATTCTTTGCATCATTGTTACGAACCAAAATTCCAATTAATCTAGTCCTTAATTTCAGACTATTTCCATCTCAATGTTCTCTTCATGATATGGAAAACAATAGGTAATAGGAAAATAATATACAACAAATAGAAGGCTGTTAGTCAAATGAGGAATAATAAATTGAAAGCAATAAAGAGTAAGCACAAGAAAAATAAGCATAAGGCAAGCATGTAAAGCAAGAGCCCTAATCGCATGAATTCTAGTTTGCTAAGGGTATCCGCATGGCTCTAATGGGGCGGGTTTCTTAGATTCTCACACATGGGTTTGGTTCTAATTGGGGTAACCAAACCTATCTTATCACCTACTAAGGTAACAAGAACCCCAAATATAGCCCATTACAAGCTTACAAATTGGTTTCGGTTTCGGGTAAAGCATGACCTAGTGACGTTGAGGGTTGCTCACATATCAAAAGGCATGGATTCTGGAAGTGAATTACCGGCCTGGCCTGTGGAGGGATGCTCATGTGGGTATGGGCGTTTTGCTCCCACTTAAGGGACGAAGCTCGGGTATAGAGCTTGATGATATGGTGCAACACATGACGGTGATTCCTTAGATATCAAATGAGAAATTAATTCAAACGCCACCAATTATCAAATCCCATACAATCTTAATCACATTTTCAAGAAAGAATCGACCTCGTTAAAGTTGATTACAATTCCAATAACTTCCACCATTTAAAAGCAACAAAAATTTTCTTGGCCTAACTCACATTTTGTTTCGTAAAAACAAAATTGGTCCCCAATGGAGTCACCAAGCTGTAGCGACGTTTTTTTTAAAAAAAACCCTGAAAGATTATAAGTTTGGCGCTACGGGTTATCCCCAAAATCATTTCTTTGTAATCTTGGGTTAAAGGGATTTCTCTTGAAAATTCCTTTCCTTTTGAAAATCGATAAAAAAACTTAGAGTCGCCACCGGCCACTTGGGTAAGGTAGGCCATACACCACAAAACTAGAGCATCATTTTGAATGGGTTTGGGAGTTGGTTACGTGTGGGGAAGGATTGGCACCTCCATCACGCCTGGAAATCGGTACCAAAATATTTGTTGCTTTTAATCGAAGGAAATTGTCAGAATTTGAAAGAAATTTAATTCGGTGACCTTAATTGAAAATTAACCTTAATTGAACGGGCTTTATCAAATTGGTGGGATCAAATTAATTGAACATTTAATTAATAAGGTTGACAATACATCAGACCATAGACTAAACCGACATCATATAAGCCTGATTGCTGTGTTAGTTTATGGTTCGAATACCACACATCACCTTTATGCATGATACAAGCAATTAAGGAATGATGAAATGATCTTGTCAGGTTTTAATTTTTACCGGGGTCGATAAGGATTAACCCAAATATTCAGTCAACATCCATTGAGGCATGACTGTTATGACACGAATATCGAGATTCAAAAGTACCTCATGTCTAATGATTTAAGTTAATTAATGCAAAATTAATAAGCCATATGAATGACAATTAGGGAACGGCAAACAAAAGCACGAAAATAAACACAAAAGGTCCAACCCAAGACCTAACTTATAAAGGCCCAAATTGTGGAAATCCCAAATGATAATAATTATTAATTATGTGATTCTAGTATTTAATCCTAGGTTGATTACCCTAAAAGACTAAAACTCTAACAAGTTATGATAATTAATTTAATGTTAATCTAAACTTTGAAGTTCATTTTATTCTAAAAGTTATTAAGGAATGTTTGATTAATTGAATGAATTTAACATTTACCCAAATGAGCCAAGAGCAAATTTAAATTCGCTAAATTAATTCGAACTCTAATCTAGCTAAGGCTCTAAAGAATCTAAACCTAGAATTAACTTAATTAATTTAAGAATCGTGCCCCCTATGAGACGAGCACACGACCTAAATTAATCCTCTTAATCTATTCTAAACCTCAAAAACTATTAGCTAGGCCCAAAACTTAAAGGTCCAAACTAAAACTATGTCAAACCTAAACTATTTCAAACAAGGCCAAAACTAAAAGCCCAAGCCCACATGCCATGGATATATTAAGAAAGTATCATATGTATTTAAAAAATTAAGTATGTTAAAAGAAAAAATATATATATATTACACAAATATTATGGAAAAGAACCTTTTAGCACATATATATTAAAAAGCTATATATATCGTATATAAAAAAACCTTATAATATATACTATAATCTTTATAAAACTATATATTATATAATTTTAGAAAAAAGTTATATCATTAAAGAAAACTATATATTTAATTTATGCTAGGAAAACCATATGTTATACATCTATTATAGAAACCACATATTATAATATTTAAAAAGAATTATATATCATGTACTTTAAGAAATCATATATATATATATATATATATATACAAAATATATACTATATAGTACTCATATATTAAACATCAAACCAAGCATAAAATCACAACCATAATGTAACCACTCATTTTTACCTATAAATACATATTAGTGTTGCATGTATACATATTATATTATATGTTTTGCATGAGTGTTACTAATATATATAAGGTGTGGTGTGTGCATGTATATTATAAGCTATGTATGTATACGTATTAATGGTGTATGTGTGTCGCGTATGCATCTATATTTAGTACGAGCGTATTTGTTTAATGTGTATAGATGTTATGTTAATTATGTGTGTGATTATATATGTATGAATACTGATATGTTATAATTAATGTTTGTATAGGTATATACGTATGTATGTGTATTGTTGTTATCATTATACTATTATTAATATTATTGGGCTAATATATAAAATGAAATCCAAAAAATATATATTAAACCAAATAAATAAATTACAGTCCAAGTCCAACTACAAATATTATTACAAGGCCCGGTTGGCCCAAACCCAAACCCTATCTAATTACAATTATTCTGTGCAGGTGACTGTGGGCCGTTGGATCAAGATCTGATCCAACCAAGGAACAAAATATCTGCCAGCCGCGTGCACATCACGTCTGGACCGTTCGAGTGCCACGCGCGTGTGCGGTCCACGCACGGACGCTTTGATATCCCACGCGTGCGTGAGCCCCACGCGCTCTGACTCCTCGACTGCTGAGCTCCACGTGGCACGATCTAGAGTCGTTTCACCAAATCGAGGCTTCATCTGGGCCGTTCATCCTTCAAGCCATCTCGACCGTTAGATCATATCTGATCTAACGGCCGAGAACACGTCTGGCCGCAGGCAGAACCCCACACCGCCACCATGCTGCACCATGCCGATCTTCAACCACCGCGCTCAGAACATGTCAAACACAGCAAGAAAAGAAATATGTCAGTCCAGATCTGAGAAAAGCAAGTATTATGCAACTTGTACCAAAACCAAAGACAGGCATATATGTGTACGAAACAAATATTTTGTAAACGGAGAGAACAGAACAGAGAGTTGTAAACGGACAAAGAGTTGTAATCGAAAGAACAAGTTGTAATCGAACCAGTCAAGTTACAATCGAAATACAAAAAGTCAGTCCAGTGGTAAATACTCGTTTCCCTTTTTTTATTTTTGCAAGCATACACAAAAGAAAAAAAAAGAGAGAGTTGTCTTACCGTCGCCGTTTGTGGATCTCCCCTCATCAGTGACAAGCCTTTTCAGCTTCCCCAAGCCAGATACGGTGAACTGAAGGGAGGGGGAGACCCCTTGTAGTTTCGTTTTGGGTTTAAAAATGGGTTTTTCGTTTCCTATTTCCTAGATCTAGGGCAGGTGGAGGCTTTTCCTCTGAACCAACCTCGGATTCGTGTCGAGGGTGAGATGGGGGTTATTTTGGTAGGTTTTTGAGGCTCGCCGGTGCCGGTTAGCGGCGGCCGGCGGCAGAGAACACGGAGGCCGGCCGCCGGATTCTGTGTTTCATGGGGGAGAGTTGAGAGAAAACGAAGAACAGAAAGTTATTACAAAACTGAAAAAATGAAAGAAAATGGGGGAAAATTGGTTCCGGCCCAAAAAAAGGGTTTTTATAGTTATTATTATTTCGTGAAATGGGGAAATTACATAATAAATCCCCCCGCGTCTTTGATATTTTCACTTCTGTCTCGCCGCATGGTATATTTACAAATCTGGTCCTCCTTGTATTTCAAAATCTTGCAATCCAGTCCCTAAATTACACTGAATTAATTTTTAAATGGTAAAATGACCCCTTTAACCATCCCGCGTTTTTGAATTTTTCATTTCGGGTCTGCCCCTTGGTCTAATTACAGTTTTGATCATTTTAGGTTCTGTCTATTTTGTATTTTCGTCCTTAAATTGCATATTATTATCCTTTAATTTCTGCCACTGACTTTTATTTCTTTTCATTTCAGTCCTGTTTCTATGTAAATACTCATGTTCGTATTATAATCGTATATGTTAATGTAGTCTTTTGTCTTATTATATACCCCTCGTATATGCCTTGTATTTTTATGTTTACATGTATATGTGTATTAAGTTTATAATGATTATGTATCTTTTTGTTCGGTTATTCATATTAAGCATGTTATGTTCTAGTTGATTCGTACACGGTATATTTTGTATTTTTGTATGTGTATATGTTCTCTTGGCTTTTTAGGTTACATGTTAGTGTATTCTCTTTTTATGTATAATATATTGTCCCATATATGTTGAAATATGTTTGATTTCTAGTATGTACGTCTTCTTGAAATATATGTTCGTCTACACACGTATTTATTCCTGTTTTGCTATTGTGACATGTTAAATTTGCTTTTATTTACTGCTAAGCTTGTTATGTGTATGTGTGTTTTAATTACATATTTTTATTTATGTTAGATTAATATTATGTTATGTGAATATTTACTGTCTTTAAATTATCTGCTATGTCTTATATTTTTGTCACTAAGATTGCATACGAGATATAAATTGTTAATGCGATGCCCTTTTATCCGAGTGTAAACGGGGCCAGTACCAGGCGTAGTGATAGTGGTTGGGCGTTTATTCTCGGATAACGGGGCCCTTAAAATTTATTCGCAATTATGACCGAATTTTAAAATAATCGTCACTTTCATCTGGAAAATCCAATATTAATAAAACGGTAATTATTAAAGTACCAATTTTGGGCGGTGTGAGGGTGCTAATCCTTCCCCATCCGTAACCGACTCCCGAACCCAACATTTTTTGAATCTCTGGTTTTATGGTGTCCGGCCTACCTAAGTGGCCGGTGGCGACTCCATTTTTTAAAATGCGGTTTTTTAAAACCCCACGGAATAAATATTTTATATCCAAAAGAATCACGAACACCTTTCAAACACCTTCGAAAAAACCACGCTTTTTAGCGATAAGAAAAAGACAATCGCTACAGATGGCGACTCCGCTGGGGACAATTTATTGTTTTTTTCAAAAAACAAATGAGAGTCAAGCTTTTAAAATAATTACCGCTTTATTAATATTGGAAGTTCCGGATTAAAGTGACTATTAAATTAACATTCGATCATAATTGCGCGTTTATTTTAACGCATTTAAAATATGGCATATAAACCCGTTTTTTTTAAGTGGGGGGAAAACGCTAATGCTTTCGTGGAGATATCGTTCTCCCGTATGGGCCTAGCAAGTACCTTCGGGGCTCGAGTACCTTATGCTTTCGTAAGGATATCGTTTCTTCATACGGGCAGAAGCGAATGGGTCCCCCTGAATTGAACCCGGTTGAAAGGAACCTATAATGGGTGATGATCGGGGGCCTTGCTACTCTTAGTAGATGACAGCAAGGACAATTCGGGTACCTCCTAGAACCAACACTGCATGTAGAGAACATAGAAACCCACCCTTTAGAGCCATGCGGATAACCTTAGGTGTTTTAGACGGGATAAATAGGGTTGTTTTGTGTGTTTATTCTGTTTAATTTTGTCCTTTTATTTACATATTTATTAATTTTATCTGGTACTGACTTATTTTCTTTTCGCTTTTGTTTTTTTTTCATACATCATACATTTGCATTACATAAAGGTACTGGATCAAGTGGTTTGCCTGATCAGAAAGTCTTTCACCATGGAAAAAAGGTGTATTAGGAAAGAATAGCTTAATTTGTTAGTCAGACATTGGTTAAAGGTCAACCAGAAAATCCAAGGGGATAGTTTGCCGAACGAACGCGTAATAGCAGGGTACACCTATGTGAGTCTCCAACAGAACAACCTATGGGATCTTCAAAGCATTTGGGAAAGATGGGACCGAAGACTACAAGACTTGTTCTGCGATAGTTATGGCGACATTGCACCGCTGTTATATGTTCCGATTAACCAGCCCCTACTCTGAGCTATAGTCCAGTTCTGGAATCCGGTTTTTTGCTGCTTCACCTTCAATGGGCAGGACATGATGCCTACAGTAGAAGAATACACTGCTTTACTTAACCAGAAAAACATTCAGGAAGATTGGCTCTACGCGAAGCCTCCGAGGAATCAGAATTACACTGCAAAACTCAAAACCTTTGCGGGAATGAGTGACGATTGGGTTAATGGCCTGCTTCAGATCCGAGGAGAAAATACAGTTTTGCATGGGAAAATATTCGGGACATCATACCGACACATCCGCATTTAGGCAAAGAAAATGGACTGTTCGCTTTAGGAATATATGGCTTGGTGATCTTTCCAAGAGTACTGGGAACATTGACATAGCCATTCGGATTTGTTTGAGCTGGTGAAACGGAAAGCAAACCCGATGTCGAGACTTTCATTTCCTTAAATGCTAGCCGAAACATGAAGAAGGATGTTTTTCGAGGATGCGCACAATTTGTTACAAGTATGGATTCGAGTCACATGTGGAAGACACGGGGTCCCGCCGGGATATCCTTCCAAGGTTTTTCGCCTTTACGGGAGTACTTAGCAAAGGAATGGCGAGAGGATTTGAAAACAAAAATGTGGACTAGTTTCTTCAGGAACATTCAAGATGAAGACATAGCATGGAGGGTCCCATGGCTCGGTAAAGTTAATTATTTTCTATACAGTTGTGGTGATTTCAACTGGCTGATGATGTTGGGATTGCATGGAGGGATCGCCTGTGCTCCGCTTTTAGTGTCTCGACAGTTTGGATCACGACAGTTCATTCCCAATACCGTCAGATTAAGCCAAACTGAATTTCTTTTCAAAGGGGAGTTCAAAGGAAAAATTTAGACCATCATGAGGGCCTGGGACCATTGTTACCGGATCAGGGTGGAAAGAGATACCGAGCACATAACTACCCCGGACTACGATCTTTGGAGACGTTTGAGGGTTAATAATGTGATTCCCGAATCTGATCAAGGACCAGCCGTGTCACTCGAAGAGCTTACAAGGGTGGTACCGTCTGAAGCTGACATCTTAAGGAATGAACTCGAAGAAGTTAAAAGGAAAATGGACATCCAACAGACCCAACATGCGAGTGAGCTCTATAAGGCAAGCTTAGAGGTTGACGAGCGGGGCGGGATCATTAGGCAGTTAAAGAAATTAAATACAGATTTGAACGACAAGAATGCTCTTTATCAAAAAGATGCCCTTCTACTACAAGCAAAAATACAGAAGGCCAGCCGGAGTCAATTCATAGCCGTGGAAAGAGAAAGGATGAATGGTATCCGTTTGGCGGAAGAAGAACGAGAAATCAGCAAGAGGACAATCGAGAAAGAGATAGAAAGCTGCCGGTTGGCTATGGAAGAAGAAAAACGGTCCTCCAAGAAGGCCATTGATCAGGAAAAGGAAAGACTCAGGCAAGAAATCAACAAGGGAAAACAAGCTGTCCATCATGAGAAAGAAAGCGTTGCCGTATGGAAAAGAAAGTCCATGAGTAGCCGAAATAGACTGTTAGAGATGCAAAAATTGTACGATGACACTATTCAAAGTCTGGAGCAAAGCCAAAGTCAGAATGGCGAATTAAAAGGAAAGGTGACGGAAGTTGAACACTCACTTCGAATGTACTGCCGCAGAAATGGTTTCACTGAGCTTCAAGAAAGAGAGCGTGAAGTAAGCATGTTACGAGCACGAATTGAGTCCCTCAAAGCAACTGTTGAGGATTACAAGGAAAGAATTAGTGTGTTCGAGGAAGCTACAGCCGGAGGGGACACCTATTGGCAAAAGAGGCTGTGCGACGCCGCCCGGATGGTACAAGACAGGGACCAGTATTACGCAAACTTGATGGTGGACATACAGTGAGTCGCCAGGCATGTGAATGATTTAGCTGTCGAGGCTGAGACACTTCGACCTTTCATAGCCCCGGAAATGGAAGAAGCTCCTAGGTTCCTCAAACTGCTCAGGGCAATTGGAAAATTAGGAGATAGAGCTAGGGCTTATCTATAGGACTCTTTGTTGTAATTAGATCTTTTGTATTATGGATCTTTATTTTGTAATACGAACTCTGTTGTAATCTAGACCCTTTAATTCCCGTGGAAGTAGTTCAAAAGGGTGATTACCAGCGGAATCAGTACCTTATCTGCATACATTCTTGCATTTGCATCATGACATTCGCATCATTATACATGCATTTATTTCTTGCGACCATATTAACATTATGAATATTGTGGCGTTGTGTGTAGTTAACCCGCAATCATTCATCACCCATACTTTACCCGGTTACAAAGCAAGCTCATGGAAGACAGGATAATCAGTCTAGAAAAAGGGCAAAAAAAGCTCGAGACAAGACTTGAAGAGGCCCAGAGAAGCCTCAGTGATCAGATTGCGCAGTCGCAAGCATCTATAGTATCTGACATAACCGCGTTGTTGGCTAAGAGTCTTGGAAAAAGAGTGGAAGGAGAAACCATTCAAGAGCCAGAGGGTACCCCAGCTCACTACAAGGTTCAACCAAGTGCACCAAACCCGGCTAGGAAGGTGTATATCGACCCTGCAGGAATGTCATCTAGTTTTCAAATAGGGGCACCTGAGACTCAACCCCTCGATGCTGAAGCACTCTATGAAGAAGAGGTGCCAGACCTGAACATGGTTGAAAGGATCAGGACTGAGGTAGAGAAAAAGTGGGAGGAAAGGTTTCACCTCATGGAGGAAAAATTTAAAACGTTACAATCTAATGAAGAATCAGGAAATGACGCTAGCGACTTAAGTCTGGTGTCCGATCTTGTCCTACCGCCAAAATTTAAAACGCCAGAGTTTGACAAATACAATGGAACCACATGTCCTTCCGCACACATAACAATGTACTGTCGAAAGATGGCGGCCTACCATAAGGACGAAAAGCTACTGATCCATTGTTTCTAGGACAGCCTAACTGGAGCGGTTTACGGTGGTACACCCAGTTGAGCAAGGCAAATGTTAAGACATGGAAAGGTCTGTCAAGAGCATTTACTGAGCAATACAAGTATGTAACAGATATGACCCCCAGCAGAATTATGTTGGAAAATATGGGGCAGAAGTCCAACGAAAGCCTGTGGCAATACGCCTAAAGGTGGAGAGAAGTGGCCGCCCAAATTCAGCCACCCATCCCGGAACATGAAATTACGCCGTTATTTGTTAATACTCTGAAAGGGGCACTTTTTGATCACCTCATTAATAACACAACACAGTGCTTTGCTGACTTAATCAGGACTGGGGAGTCCCTTGAACTGGCAATTAAGAGTGGTAGAATTGATGGCGGGGAAGGGTCTCGGAAGTATAACAAGAGAAATGAAGTAAACACCACCAGCACTTATACCGCCCCGAAGAACTTTACAGTCTCACAGCCACAAGCACCTGTGGGAAAAACACAAAACTCGAATCAAAGAGATGAGAGAATCGCCAGAAAAGAGAAAGAAAGAAGAACTTTCACTCCCCTACCTGTTTCGTACTCAGAACTTTATTCCCAGTTGTATGAAGCAGACCTGGTCCGTCCATACATCATTACTTCTGTCAATCCGCCCTTCCCGTCTTGGTATAATCCGAACGCGCATTGCGACTATCACGGCGGTACCCCTGGACATCCCACTGAGAACTGCCTTGCCTTAAAAACACTTGTGCAGAACTTAATCGATTCCGGGATATTGAAGTTTGAAGAGCCGAGTGTAGCCAACAACCCGCTACCTAATCATGGGAACAGAGGAGTAAATGTTATTGAAGAATACTTTACCATGAGGATTAAGGATGATGTGTCAGAAATCAAATCTCCTTTACGGTGGGTATTTCAACAGTTATGCATGGCTCGTGTGATCGACAAAGGCATGATAACAAGGCAGAAGGGATGTGGAGTGTATTGCGAATTCCACCAGACTGAAGGGCATGATATCCAAGAGTGCGATGAGTTCAAGAGATTGGTACAGCAATTGATGAATGAAAAACAAATAGAATTCTTTGAGGAGCCCATGGGGAAGAAGGGATCAGACGTACACATGACGGATAGCCCCAAATCTAAATACGGGAAGGATAGACCTTTTATCATCTCCCCCAGGCCAGGGAATGCAGGTGCCTCCCAAGGAGAAACCAACAAGATAAATCCCAAGATCATCATTTCAGCACCATCTCCATTCCCATTCAAAGATATGGGCCAAACCCCCTGGAATTATGATGTAAATGTGACCACGCCAGAAAAACCAGAACACGGTCAGGTAAAAGAGCCTACACTGAAAGACCAACAAATCCAGAACGATGTGAACGTTGGTGAGGCCGGCCATTTCACAAGGAGCGGTAGATGTTATTCCTCTAAGACTTTGAAAGCAGCTGAAAAAGATAAGGGGAAGAGTACAACAGTTAGCCCTACGCAGATATTTGGAGAAGAACCTCCCCCAAAGATGAATGAGCCGGAAACTGAGGCCCAGGCCAAAGAATTTCTGAAGTTCTTAAGGCATAGCGAGTACAACGTGGTGGAACAACTACGAAAGCAACCGGCCAGGATCACAGTACTGGAATTACTCTTGAGTTCAGAAAAGCACCGGGAGACGCTACTAAAAGTACTGAATCAAACTTTTGTGCCCCATGACATTTCTGTGACAAACCTGGACATGATAGTGGGGCATATCACTGCCTATAATCATATAACATTCAGTGATGATGAGATCCCTAAGGGAGGAATAGGGTCCACCAAAGCCCTTAACATCACTACCCACTGCAAAGGGTATGCATTACCAGGCGTACTGATCGACAACGGGTCAGCATTGAACGTCTTGCCTATGGTGACCCTGCAAAAATTGCCAATCGATGGTTCTCACCTAAAGCCCTGGCACAATTCGGTAAGAGCCTTTGATGGTACGCAAAGAGGAACAATGGGGAAAATTGAGGTGCCCCTATTGATCGGACCAACTGAATATGTGATCGATTTTGTGGTGATGGACATAAAACCATCTTACAGCTGCTTGTTGGGAAGACCATGGATCCACTCCGCAGGAGTTGTCCCCTCATCATTGCATCAAAAATTAAAATTTGTAGTCGAAGGCAAATTGGTCACAGTAGAGGCAGAGCAGGAAATTGTTGCTTCCGTAACATCAGACGGCCCCTACATTCAAAATGATGAAGATGCTGCAGAATGCTCGTTCCGAGCATTGGAACTAGTAAATGCCACATTCGTTTCGGAGGGAAGTCGGATTCCCTACCCCAGGTTATCTAATTGTACCAAGATGACCGTCGCAGAAACTTTAGGCCGAGGAGCCAAAATAGGAAAAGGGCTGGGGAAGAAATTACAAGGAAACCTAAGACCCAAGAATATGATAACCAAGAAGGATCGTTTCGGGCTGGGTTACCAACCAAGTGCTCAACAGAGAAAAGAGGAATATAAGAGAAAGGAGGAGCAAAGAAAAGCCAGATCTAAAGGAGAAGACATTCCGTGGAGACCGATGTCCTTTCCTAGTTTGAAAACCACTTTTGTCTCCTGAGGGTTCTACCAGCCAGGTCAAGATGTTGGAGAGGCAATGAAGAAAAATGAAGTACTCAACCAGGAGAAGATACTCAGTGAATTATTTGAAGGGATGTACATCAACATGATAGCTGAAAAGGACCGAGGCAGCAAAATGTTGACCAACATCCGCCCTTGTCATCCCGGGGAAACACTCGATAACTGGAGCTGCATTGATCTACCTGTAGTTTTTAGGAATAGATCAGAGTAATGCTCTGAATCAACCTTTTGTTTTTGCCCGTAAACAATGGGGATCTCTTGTACGGGGCACCTATGTTAACTTTTTGATTGAAATGAAAATATCCCCACTTTCCTAAAATAACCAAAGTTTCATTTATTTCATTCATGCATTCTTCATGTTCATTCCCTTCATATAAAGCCGTCTCTTTCCCAATACAATTTAGTCTCATTTAATGCAGGTCGCTCATGATTGACGATATGAATGATACCGGATCCAATCCTGGAGTGAATTTCGAATGCCCTGAGGTCTCAGAGGGAATTGAGGAAGGATATGATGAGATAGAAAGTGAGGTCCCGGAAGAGTTAAAGAGAATGGTGGACAACGAAGAAAGGCAGATCGTGCCCCATCAAGAAGAAACAGAAATTGTAAACTTGGGGACTGAAGAAGAGAGAAAAGAAATAAAAGTAGGAACGACGATTTCCTCGAAAACCAAGCATGAACTGATAACCCTACTTCAGGAATTCAAGGATGTTTTCGCCTGGACTTATCAAGATATGCCAGGGTTGAATACCGATATAGTGGTGCACAAATTGCCAACAAAATCGGAATGCAAACCAATACAGCAAAAACTTTGGAGAATGAGACCAGATATGTTGTTAAAGATCCGAGAGGAAGTGAAAAAGTAGTTTGATGCTGGATTCTTGGAGGTAGCCAAATACCCCGAATGGGTTGCAAATATTGTACCAGTACCAAAGAAAGACGGAAAAGTTTGTATGTGTGTAGATTATAGGGATCTGAACCGAGCCAGCCCTAAAGACAACTTCCCTTTACCACATATTGACACGCTGGTTTACAACACCGCAAGACATTCATGGTTTTCCTTCATGGACGGCTTCTCAGGGTACAACCAGATAAAGATGGACCCTAATGACATGGATAAGACCACATTCATAACCATGTGGGGCACTTTTTGTTATCGAGTGATGCCATTTGGGCTAAAGAACGCAGGGGCAACATACCAAAGAGCAATGGTGACTCTTTTCCATGACATGATGCACAAAGAAATAGAAGTATACATGGACGATATGATTGCCAAGTCCCGAACAGAGGAAGAGCACATACAGAACTTGAGAAAACTATTCCAAAGACTACGGAAGTGCCAACTGAGGCTCAATCCTTCCAAGTGTACCTTCGTCGTTACTTTTGGAAAACTCATAGGGTTCGTGGTAAGCAGAAGAGGGATTGAGATTGATCCAGATAAAGTGAAAGCCATCCAGGATCTCTCACCACCCTGCACTCAGAAGGAAGTTCGCAGTTTCCCGGTCTTCAGACTTCTTAGAAAGAATAATCCTGGTGTGTTGGATGAGGAATGTCAAAGAGCCCTAGAAAAGATCAAAAAATACCTGACAAATGCTCCAATTTTAGTCGCACGAAAGACACAGTCGACCATTAATTCTCTACCTGACAGTTTTTGAGAATTCAGTGGGATGCGTATTGGGGCAACACGATGAGTCAAGAAAAAGGGAGCAAGCCATCTATTACCTAACCAGGAAATTCAATGATTGCGAAACGCGATACCCGCCGGTGCAGAAGCTGTGTTGTGCTCTAGTTTGGGCTACCAAACGGCTTAGACAGTACATGCTATACCATACTACTTGGTTGATATCCAAGCTAGACCCATTGAAGTTCTTAATGGAAGCGCCAGCACTAACAGGAAGGATGGCCCGATGGCAAATGCTCTTATCCGAATTCGATATTGTATACGTCAACTAGAAAGTCGTAAAGGGGAGTGCCGTAGCAGATTTCCTAGCTAGTCGTGCTTCGGATGACTATGAGGCATTGAACTTTAATTTCCCAGACGAAGACTTGATGTGCATTACAACCGAAGAAGAGGTTTCAGATGATAAATCATGGAAGCTTTACTTCGATGGAGCCTCTAACGCCCTCAGACATGGGATAGGAGCAGTGCTAATTTCTCCTGAGGACGTTTATTATCCTTTCACCAGCGGATTGGAATTCTTCTGCACTAACAATATAGCTGAGTACGATGCTTGCGTTATGGGACTGAACTCAGCTATTGAGAAAAAGATTAAGGAACTTCGAGTATTCGGAGATTCATCCTTAGTAATTTACCAATTGTGCGAGGAATGGGAAACTAGGGACCCGAAGTTGGTCAAATATTACGAATTGATCCAAGAGCTCACCAAAGAGTTCAAAAAGGTCAGCTTCAATTACCTGTCCCGAGAAAAAAATCAGATGGCAGACGCCTTGGCAACCTTGGCATCCATGTTTAAAACAAACACCGGGGCAGAAATAAAGCCCATTGAGACGCAGACGTTTGAAAGGCCTGCTCATTGTTGTAATGTACAGGAAGAGATTGATGGAAATCCATGGTACTATGACATCTTGCAATATGTCAAGCTTTGAAAGTATCCAGAAGGGGCAAACGACAATGACAGAAAAACGCTCAGAAAAATGGCAACAAGATATGTCCTAGATGGGGAAATCCTATATAGGAGAAGTCATGATCAGACATTGCTGAGATGTGTGGATGCCCGGGAGGTGAAGGAGATTTTAGCCGAAGTACATGACGGGCTCTGTGGAACGCACGCCAACGGGCTATCTATAGCCCGGAAAATTATGAGATATGGTTATTTCTGGTTGACCATGGAGGGAGATTGTATCAATTACGCCAGAAAATGCCACAAATGCCTAATCTACGCTGAATAAATTCACGCACCCCCATCGCCTTTACACACCATGAATTCTCCGTGGCCTTTCGCAGCGTGGGGCATGGACGTCATCGGGCAGATTCATCCGAAAGCTTCCAATGGACACCGTTTCATTTTGGTCGCCATAGACTACTTCACTAAATGGGTAGAGGCAGCGTCTTACGCCAACATCACAAGGACTACAGTATGCAAGTTCTTAAAGAAGGAGATTATTTGTCGATACAAATTGCCAGAAAGGATCATCACTGACAACGCTTCCAATCTGAATAACAAAATGATGACAGACGTGTGCACTCAATTCAAGATAACACACCACAATTCCACAGTCTATCATCCTAAAATGAATGGAGCAGTGGAAGCAGCAAACAAGAACATAAAGAAGATCATAGCGAAGACTACGGATACCTACAAGGATTGGCATGAGAAGTTGCCTTTTGCCCTTTTCGCCTATAGGACGTCCATTCGCACATCAACGGGGGCAACACCCTACTCCTTGGTGTATGGTACTGAAGTAGTACTCCCAATCGAGGTAGAGATCTCGTCTCTCCGGGTCTTAAACGAAGTAAAATTAGAAGAAGCCAAATGGGTGCAGGCCAGATACGACCAGCTAAATCTCATTGATGAAAAGAGACTAAAGGCCATTTGTCATGGTCAGATGTACCAAAAGCGGATGGTGCAAGCATACAACAAAAAAGTGCGCCCAAGAGAATTCAAAGAAGGGGATCTGGTGCTCAAGAAAATCCTCCCTATCCAGAAAGATTCTCGAGGAAAATGGATGCCCAACTGGGAAGGACCGTACGTCGTAAAAAAGGCCTTCTCATGAGGAGCCCTGATCCTAACAGAAATGGATGGAGACGAGCTGAAAAACCCTGTAAATTCAGATGCCGTTAAGAAATACTATCTTTGAAAAAAAAAGGAAAAAAATAATGAAAAAAGAGAACAAAAATGGAGAGCTCATGGTGAAAACCCGAAACCGGGCGTCTTGAAGCAAAGGGAGGACCCGAGTTGAAAACCCGTAAAAGGCGGCTCGAGTAAATTGAAAAGTTGAATATCCGAAGAGAAGGGTATCCCCATGAACATCATAAAGAGGAGACTTCAGAAAAAAATTCTACGCCGGTCGACAGGATCATGTATCATTCATATCGAAGATAATGAGGGATCTTGTATTTCATACTTAACTTCTCTTCTTTCTCATGTGTGTCATACCTTTTTTAAGATATCCTAAGCCCTTAATCGTAATAAAATCGTGTTTTTGAGCATCCATTCCATGCCTTCTTGTTAATTTCAGTCAAATAAGTTAACAATAGGCTTATAGTGAAACAAGAGATTTCAGAGCATTACTGTGATTTAACCTTAAAAATGCAGGTGATCAAAGAAAACGACGTTAACTCCGCCCTCTAGTTCCCTACATAATGGCTATTAATAGGGAAGACGGAAAGCTTCAAACAACCGGATAGGATGACCAATGGCGTATGTCCTGTCTTTTCAAGGAAGGCATGCAAGAGAGATCTCTTGGGTGAAAACCCAGAAGGGCACCCTAAAAAAAACTCTCTAAAGTGAAAACCCGAAAGGGCACTTTAGAATTCCAAGTCGTAAATGGAGAAAAAGAAAGGTTGGAATGGTTGAACCTGACAGTGAAGCAGGGTATCAATGTCCGTGAGAAAGGAGAAAGTGAACAACGAGATCGAATAAGGACCAAAACAAGCCCACCAAGATATTGACACTCATGCATCATGAATAGTCAGACATCACTAGGTTTAGGAGCATGTCAATTCATTTGTCATAGCATTTTGTTTTTATCTCAGACAGGTATCTGCAGATTCAAAGAGACATCGATGGCCATCGTGGTGTGAACCCCAAATGAGAAGACAATGTTTTACATACAAAAGGCATATGTTTCCAAGCTCCAGAGAGAGGTTCTGTATAGGAAGAATCCTCCGCTCCGAGACTTCAGAAGCTAAAAGTTCTATATAGGAAGGACTGACAGCTCCAGGGTGAAGACTAGCAGTTCTATATAGGAAGGACTCCCAGTCGAAGGAACTCACCCATGACACACAAGATTATATAGGAAATTCTGCTGTGTCGAAAGCGAAGAGTTCTATATAGGAAGGGCTCCGAGCTTCAATGTCTTAGAGTAAAAGATTCTATATAGGAAGAATCCGTAGCTCCAAGATTCCAGGCGCCAAAAGTTCTACATAGGAAGGACCGACGGCTCCAAGGTGAAGACTCACAGTTCTATATAGGAAGAACTCCCAGTCGAAAGAATTCACCTATGACACACAAGGTTATATAGGAAACCTGTTGTGTCGAAAGCGAATAGTCTTATATAGGAAAGGCTCCGAGCTTCACTGTCTTAGAGTGAAAGGTTCTATATAGGAAGAACCTGTAGCTCTGAGATTTCAGACACCAAAAGTTCTATATAGGAAGGACTGACGGCTCCAGGGTTTGAAGACTAGCAGTTCTATATAGGAGGAACTCCCAGTCGGAAGAATCCATCAGCGGCGCAAAAGGTTTTATATAGGAGAAACCAGCGTTGAAGGCGAAGAGTTCTATATAGGAAGGACTCCAAGCTTTACTGTCTCGAAGTGAAAAGTTCTATATAGGAGGGACTCATAACTTGAGGCTTTAGAGCGAAGGGTTCTATATAGGAAGAGCCTGTAGCTCCAAGATCGGAAGGTGACGAAGCTCTATATAGGAAGAACTTACGAGCCTGAAGATTCAGCTAAGGAAGAGCGGAGATGTCCAAAAGAACACGTTTTTCCAACGCTACAAACAGGGAAGTCTGATAAAAATGAGTGCTTATGAATCTTTGCTTTGTTTCCCATTCCATGAGAACAAGCAAAGAGGGGCAACTATAATCACTCATTTTTACCTATAAATACATATTAGTGTTGCATGTATACATATTATATTATATGTTTTAAATGAGTGTTACTAATATATATAAGGTGTGGTGTGTGCATGTATATTATAAGCTATGTATGTATACGTATTAATGGTGTATGTGTGTCGCGTATGCATCTATATTTAGTACGAGCGTATTTGTTTAATGTGTATATACGTTATGTTAATTATGTGTGTGATTATATATGTATGAATACTGGTATGTTATAATTAATGTTTGTATAGGTATATACGTATGTATATGTATTGTTGTTATAATTATACTATTATTAATATTATTGGGCTAATATATAAAATGAAATCCAAAAAATATATATTAAACCAAATAAATAAATTACAGTCCAAGTCCAACTACAAATATTATTACAAGGCTCGGTTGGCCCAAACCCAAACCCTATCTAATTACAATTATTGTGTGCAGGTGACTGTGGGCCGTTGGATCAAGATCTGATCCAACGGCCACGATCCAACCAAGGAACAAAATATCTGCCAGCCGCGTGCACATCACGTTTTGACCGTTCGAGTGCCACGCGCGCGTGCGGTCCACGCGCGGACGCTTTGATATGCCACGCATGCGTGAGCCCCACGCGCTCTGACTCCTCGACTGTTGAGCTCCACGTGGCACGATCTGGAGCCATTTCACCAAATCGAGGCTTCATCTGGGCCGTTCATCCTTCAAGCCATCTCGACCGTTATATCAGATCTGATCTAACGACCGAGAACACGTCTGGCCGCAGGCAGAACCCCACACCGCCACCATGCTGCACCATGCCGATCTTCAACCACCGCGCTCAGAACATGTCAAACACAGCAAGAAAAGAAATATGTCACTCCAGATCTGAAAAAAGCAAGTATTATGCAACTTGTACCAAAACCAAAGACAGGCATATATATGTACGAAACAAATATTTTGTAAACGGAAAGAACAGAACAGAGAGTTGTAAACGGACAGAGAGTTGTAATCGAAAGAACAAGTTGTAATCGAACCAGTCAAGTTACAATCGAAATACAAAAAGTCAGTCCAATGATAAATACTCGTTTCCCCTTTTTTATTTTTGCATGCATACACGAAAGAAAAAAAAGATAGAGAGTTGTCTTATCGTCGCCGTTTGTGGGTCTCCCCTCATCAGTGACAAGCCTTTTCGACTTCCCCAAGCCAGATACGGTGAACTGAAGGGAGGGGGAGACCCCTTGTAGTTTCGTTTTGGGTTTAAAAAATGGGTTTTTCGTTTCGTATTTCCTAGATCTAGGGCAGATGGAGGCTTTTCCTCTGAATCCAACCTCGGATTCGTGTCGAGTGTGAGATGGGGGTTATTTTCGTAGGTTTTTTAGGCTCGCCGGCGCCGGTTAGCGGCGGCCGGCTGTCGGATTCTGGGTTTCATGGGGGAGAGTTGAGAGAAAACGAAGAACATAATGTTATTACAAAACTGAAAAAATGAAACAAAATGGGGGAAAATTGGTTCCGGCCTGAAAAAAGGGTTTTTATAGTTATTATTATTTCGTGAAATGGGGAAATTACATAATAAATCCCCCCGCGTCTTTGATATTTTCACTTCTGTCTCGCCGCATGGTATATTTACAAATCTGGTCCCCCTTGTATTTCAAAATCTTGCAATCCAGTCCCTAAATTACACTGAATTAATTTTTAAATGGTAAAATTACCACTTTAACCATCTTGCGTTTTTGAATTTTTCATTTCGGGTCTGCCCCTTGGTCTAATTACAATTTTGATCCTTTTAGGTTCTGTCTATTTTGTATTTTCGTCCTTAAATTGCATATTATTATCCTTTAATTTCTGCCACTGACTTTTATTTCTTTTCATTTCAGTCCTGTTTCTATGTAAATACTCATGTTCGTATTATAATCGTATATGTTAATGTAGTCTTTTGTCTTATTATATACCCCTCATATATGCCTTGTATTTTTATGTTTACATGTATATGTGTATTAAGTTTATAATGATTATTTATCTTTTTGTTCAGTTATTCATATTAAGCATGTTATGTTCTAGTTGATTCGTACACGGTATATTTTGTATTTTTGTATGTGTATATGTTCTCTTGGCTTTTTAGGTTACATGGTAGTGTATTCTCTTTTTATGTATAATATATTGTCCCATATATGTTGAAATATGTTTTATTTCTAGTATGTACGTCTTCTTGAAATATATGTTCGTCTACACACGTATTTATTCTTGTCTTGCTATTGTGACATGTTAAATTTGCTTTTATTTACTATTAAGCTTGTTATGTGTATGTGTGTTTTAATTACATATTTTTATTTATGTTAGATTAGTATTCTGTTATGTGAATATTTACTGTCTTTAAATTATCTGCTATGTCTTATATTTTTGTCACTAAGATTGCATACGAGATATAAATTGTTAATGCGGTGCCCTTTTATCCGAGCGTAAACGGGGCCAGTATCAGGCGTAGTGATAGTGGTTGGGCGTTTATTCTCGGATAACGGGGCCCTTAAAATTTATTCGCAATTATGACCGAATTTTAAAATAATCGTCACTTTAATCCAGAAAATCCAATATTAATAAAGCGGTAATTATTAAAGTACCAATTTTGGGCGGTGTGGGGGTCTAATCCTTCCCCATCCGTAACCGACTCCCGAACCCAATATTTTTTGAATCTCTGGTTTTATGGTGTCCGGCCTACCTAAGTGGCCGGTGGCGACTCCATTTTTTAAAATGCGGTTTTTTAAAACCCCACGGAATAAATATTTTATATCCAAAAGAATCACAAACACCTTTCAAACACCTTCGAAAAAACCACGCTTTTTAGCGATAAGAAAAAGACAATCGCTACACATAACTAAATAAAGCAACAACAATATCAACATAAACATAAAGCCGAAAAATAAAGAAAATAAAAATGCAACAATAAAAATAAACATGATAAAAAGGGGGAATTCAAACTGGAAGAAGGACCAAGATGAACAAATAAAAGGATAGAGGGCCAAAACAAAAGAAGAAAAACGGACCAGATTGAAAATTGTTGGAAAATCTCGAGGACCCAAGAGGGAATTAAGAAACACATAATTGCCTGGGACTGTGATTTTCCCATGCGGGGAGGGACCGATTGTGTGATTAAAAAAGGCAGAGGTCCTTCGGGCAGAATTTCAAAGGGGCGAAGGGACTCATTACGGAATTAAACTATTTTCTAAAGGGGCCGAGTATAAAACTTAAGTTAAAACATTTTGGCTCTCTTTTTTGCTTTTAGAAACCAAATGCCCTTTAGAGCTCTCAACCGACCTTCAAACACTCATTTGGGTTCATCAAGAACCCAGAATCCAACGACCCTCAGCCGTGTTAACCATTGCAAACCGTCACCGTCTATTGCTCGCTGGCATCGGTGACAACCCAAAACTTCAAGAAAAATGCCCCTTTTCATTTTAAAACCGAACTCAAAAACTATTTTTTCTTTAAAGTCACGAAAAACACCTTTTGTTTTAAAGAAAATAGAGATGGAAAACTCTTTTTTACAAAACCCAGACACAACATCGATCCGCTTTTTGACCACTACTCCTCTATTTCACCATGCACGACCCCCGATAAGGTCGGAAGGCTTGTCAACGAGATTCTAAGCAACAAGGAGACGAGCGGACGCGATAGGTAAAACCCTTAACCCTTTTTTGTTTTATGATTTTTGATTCAAATGATGAAAAGAGAAAATGAGGAGATATACCTCTTAAGGTTTTTTTCTATTGCTTTCAATCTGAATATTCCCCGATTAATGCTTGGGGTTACAAGGGTTGGGGCTTTTGATTATATAGCCCGATTTACATGAATTTTTTTTACATGAAATTGAAACAAAAAGAAGCTATTGGTTGCTGCTAATCTTCTGAAATTCTTGTTTGTTTTCATCTACCCTCTTCTGCTGTTGTCGATTTGTTGAGGAGAAATCCCTTCTAACATTTTGTGTTTGTTGTGCATGTGAAGAGAGGAGGGGACCACTGGAGACAGCTAGGCTTGGTGGAAGAGGAATTGGCATGGCTCGTAAGCTGAGGAGGCGGTGCGGCTTGGGAAGCTGAAAAGTCATGGGTCGTGACCTGCACACGCACGTGGAGGAGATGAGGCATCGCACGTATGATGCATGGGGAATAAGGTGAAGCGGGCATAGATTGCACGCGCGTTGGGTGCAATATTAGCCATTCGATATGCCCTCGATCCAAGGGCTATAATTGATGCAGTGCCAAGGCAGAAAATAGCCAACTTAGGGCTTCATCCGAATAGTGTGATCTGGACCATCGATCAACCTTGATCTAATGGTCACCACTGAGCTGTGCAAAAAGAAAGGGGTCCATATTAAGCTTAGGGTTTCCATGTTTAATCGATATCGGGCTTGTAAATGTGTATGGACTCTTTAAAATTATGGGTTGTTATTTAATTTAGTATCTAGGCTTTTATTATAACATTTGGATTTCATTTATTTCCACTGGGATTTATTTAAATGTTTACAATCTTTTTTTGATTTTTAGTTTAGTTATAATAATAATAATAATGGAAATAATAATAGTAGTAGTGATAATAATAACATGGTAATAATAATGATAATAGCAATAGTAATAACTATAATCGTACTACTAACAACAAATGGAAGATAATGAGATAAGAACTATAATACTAATAACAAATAAGATAACAATAGAATATAATAGTAACAAACATGTATATTACTTAGTAAAAATTTTTGGGTTTTAAAATTGGATAATAACATAGTAGATTATAACAAAGATATGGTAACATATATATGTATATATATAACTTAGTAATTTTTTTGGTTTTAAAAACATAATATATGATAATATGATAAATAGTAGTATAATATAATAACAAATAACAACCTAGATATATATAAATGTCTAATTAAAAAAACTAGCAATCAACTAAAACGTTTTGGTCTTTAAGTAGCAACACACACATATACGTGGTTAATAAGACATATACTAATAGTAGTAATTTTTCTCTTTTTTTCGTGGTTTTAATAACATCCACATATAAGAATTAAGCAACGGTCCATATAAGCCCGTTATTATGAAATGAAATAAAAGAGGGTTATCCCGGACAAAATTAGTGATTACACTTTCCAGATGAACTCTCAGGTTTACCCCAACCCGTGAGGTTGAATTTGGCATCGACGTGCATCCTGGAACTACTCCAGCATTTGTTGCTCCTTATCGAATGGTAGCTATTGAACTAAAAGAGTTGAAGGCCCAGATTCAAGATTTGCTTGATAAAGGCTTCATTCAACCGTGTTCTTCGCCCTGGGGAGCTCTGATTCTCTTTGTGAAGAAGAAAGATGGTTCCATGAGACTATGTATTGATTACCGACAATTGAACAAGGTGACTGTTAAGAACAAATACCCATTGCCCAGGATTGATGACCTATTCAATCATCTCAAGGATGCCACTATGTTTTCCAAGATCGACTTAAGGTCTGGCTATTATCAAATGAGAGTTAAAGAATGTGATGTGCCAAAACTACCTTTCGTACGAGATACAGTCACTACGAATTCTTGGTGATGCCATTTGGGCTAGCCAATACACCAACAGCTTTCATGGACCTAATGAATCAGGTTTTTAGACCATACCTCGACAAATTCATGGTAGTGTTCATTGATGACATCCTAATCTATTCCAAGAATGCAGCAGAACATCATGAACCTCTCCGCATTGTGCTTCAAACCCTCCGTGAGAAGCAATTGTTTGCCAAGTTCTCAAAATGTGAGTTTTAGCTTACTGAAGTTGCCTTCCTTGGGCACGTAGTATCGGCTTCGGGCATCCAAGTGGACCCAAAGAAGATTCAATCCATTCTTGATTGGCATCCACCGAAGAATGTTGGCGAGGTAGAAAGTTTTCTTGGTCTTGCTGGCTACTATAGGAGATTCGTTAAAAGGTTCTCTATGATAGCAGCCTCTTTGACTAAGTTATTGTGAAAGGAAGCTTCGCTTGTTTGGACTACAGAGAAACAGAGGAGCTTCGATCAATTGAAACAAGTTTTGACTCATGCACCAATTCTAATCCAACCTGAGCCTGGAAAGGACTACACGGTCTACATTGATGCATCACATCTTGGGTTAGGATGTGTATTGATGCAAGAAGGCAAGGTCATTGCATATGCATTGAGACAACTCAAGCCGCGTGAAATGAACTATCCCATTCATGATCTAGAATTGGCTGCAATTGTCTTTGCATTGAAAATTTGGAGACATTATCTCTACGGGGAGAAATGTTACCTTTTTATCGATAAAAAAAGTCTTAAATATCTCTTAACTTAAAAGGAGTTGAATCTTCGTCAGCAAAGATGGATGGAACTCCTCAAGGACTATGATCTTGTCATTGACTACCATCCGAGCAAGGCCAATGTTGTAGCTAATGCACTCAGCCGCAAACCTCTGCCTGGTAAGTATTGTTATTGATCCTCAAGTTTAATGTGATGATTCGTACACCAACTCATTACCAGTTCTTGCATTGTAGCTCCTCAAGCTATCAACGCCCACTTTCGTCTTAGGAAGCACCGCTGCTTTGTAGCTGAACTTCAAGTTTAGTCTACCATTGCATCGAGAATTCAAGCATTGCAGAAACAAGATTCTAAGCTCCAAACTATTATTTCCAAGTTGCAAGATAACCCTGATTTCAAAATGAATTCTAAAGGACACTTATGTTTTTGCGACCGAGTCTGTGTACCTGATGATGAATCTCTTCGCACTAATATCCTCAAGGAAGCCCATTTGAGCCCTTTCTCTATTCACCTAGGGTTAGTAAAGATGTACAAAGACCTATAGGAGCTTTATTGGTGGCTGGGCATGAAACAAGCCATAGTTGAGTTCATGTCTAAGTGCCTCACGTATCAGTGTGTTAAAGCTGAACATCGTGTCCCTACTGAATAACTACAACCTATTGATCTACCACGATGGAAGTGGGAAAAGATCACTATGGACTTTGTTAGTTGTTTGCCTTTGACTCCTGCTAAACACGATGCTATTTGGGTCATCGTGGATCGTCTAACCAAGTCAGCATATTTTCTACCTATTCGAATAGACTACGATCTTCCCAAGCTGGCTGACTTGTATATCAAGAAAGTCATTCGACTCCACGGAGTACATCAATCTATCATTTCTGATCAAGATCCCCAATTTCCATCTCAGTTTTGGGAGTCATTGCAAGGAGCTCTGGGCACCAGAGTTAATCTTAGTACTGCCTTTCACCCTTAATCTGGTGGCCAATCAGAAAGGGTAATACAGGTAATCATCAGGAAATCCTTTCTGCGAATCATTGATTAAGTGTACTGTTATTGAATCCTCCTTTACAGATCTTGGAAGACATGCTACGAGCATGTATTATTGATTTTGGCAGATCATGGGAGAAATCCCTACATCTCATTGAATTTTCATACAACAATAGCTACCAAATTTCTATTAAGATGGCACCCTATGAAGCATTGTATGGAAGGCATTGCTAAACCCCATTGTGCTGGTCTGAGCTTGGTGAAGGCAAGATGTTAGGCCCTGATTTACTTTGGGAAACTGAAGAACAGGTTGCCATTACCCATGACCTTTTGAAAGTAGCATTTGACCGATAGAAGGCCTATGTTGATCTTAAGCCTAGGGACATTCAATATGAAGTTGGTGAAAAAGCCTTCATCAAGGTTTCACCATGGAATAAGGTTCTGAGGTTTGGTAAGAAAGGGAAATTGAGTCCCCGATTTATTGGCCCTTTCGAGGTTACTAAAAAAGTTGGCCATGTGGCTTATCGCTTATTGTTGCCCTCAGAAATGAGTAAACTCCATGATGTATTTCATGTATCCATGCTTCAGAAGTATCGTTCGGATCCCCCGCACATCATTGAGCCTGAATTAGTATAAATTCAATCCAGCTTATCCTATGAGGAGGAACCAGTTCAAGTTCTTGCAAGGGAAGTCAAGAGACTTCGCAACAAGACTATTCCATTGGTTAAAGTGCTCTGGAAGAGCCATACCACTAAGGAAGCAACATGGGAGCTAGAAGAGACAATGTGGAAACAATATCCTCATCTCTTCAATCCAGGTAAAATTTGAGGATAAATTTTTCTTAAGGGGAGAGTTGTAACACCCCGAAATCCAGCCTAGTCGGAAATAGGTTTCGGTGATCAGAAACCCTATATCAAAGATGTTCAAATATTATATTAATGTTGACCACAAGTTCAATTGTATTAACAGTGGACTCTAATTGAGTTGAATTATTGTTTAAGGAGCTTAATGAATGTATTAGAAACCTTTTAGTGGCAAAATTATAGAAATTGGAAGTTTGAGGATAAAAATATAAGGAAATGAGAGTTGAGGGACTAATCTTGTAATTATCCCCTCCTCAATTATAAATCCCATACGTAGGATAACCGTGAGAGCTTCCTTCATTGAAAAGAAAGCTCCCAATTAAAAATCAAGTGAATAGCTAGAATTGGAAAACTTACCCGAAATCACTCTAAGCAAGCACCTTACCAAGCTATCGTCTCCTACCTAAGCAAGCACCTCCATTGGAGCTTGATTTCAAGCTTGACTTTTCTTCAGTTTATTGTTATCGAATTGTTGCAAGTGATCGGGTAAGCTAAAATCCCCAAACAACCCTTGAATTCCATGGATATATCAAGCTCAATCACAAGCTAGGGTTTGGACATCCATGGAGTTTGATATCTAATAGCTAATTTAAGCTTCGATATTGATTTTGATATCATTATATTGATTTCGGTATCGTAATATTAAATCTAACCGAATCCTATTGTTTTTACCTAGCTCAAGAAGTTGGTAGAGATCATCCATTGTTACCAACAAAAGCTAAGAACAAGGGGATTACTATCTGAGAGCCTTGAAAGCTTCGAAATATCGAGGTGAGTGTAGTCGGAGTCTTAGGATTAGGCTAGGTGCCTTTCCCAACTTCATCGTTAAAAGAATTTTCATTGCTAACTTCATTGTTAAGGATCATTGCATCGAATCCCTTATCAGACATTATGGTAAGTATTGGTAAGTTATCGCATTGAGTATTGAGCATTGTCAATGCCATCGTCATTGTTATTGAACATTGGACATAGCTATCGTTATTGTCATTGATTATTGTTATTGTCATTGAACCATGAAAGTATAGGGTATTGATATAGCATTGATATAGTCATTATCATTGATCATTGATGCCAACATCGTTATGGTTATTGAAACATTGAAAATGAATCATCGGCTATTAATGTTGTCTTTGAGAACATTGAAATATTACCATCGATATTGATGCTATTATTGAACATTGATATTGAATCATTGCTTACTGATAAAGCTATCGAACATATTGAATATTGTCATTGCTATTGAACACCGATCATTGATAGTCACTAGACCTTGGATGCGAAGGACATTAGATACAATTGGCATGCCATAGAATTCATGAGCTCAGTGTACGGGTGGACTACGGTCCTAGGGATACAGCCTATATTGGTTTGTTGAGGAGGAGGGATGTGTTGTGATATTGGTCATATTGGCGAAGCGGAGGGACTAGACCATTCATTGATTTGGCGAGGCGTAGGAATTCGCCTATTCATTATCCAAAACCGATCCAAGGGTCATTGATGAATTAAGGATTCATTGTTATTGAATATGTAGGGTGGCAAAGTACCTAGAACAGTCATATAAGGCTCGTTTTAAATGTATATTTTGTGCTTGTGGGATGTTAGTGCACAAGGCTTAAAATGAACTTTTCACATGGCTTAAAAAGGACTAAAAATGAATATTTGGCTCTAAAGGGTGAAAACATAGTAAATGGATTCGGATTAACACGAAATTTGGCACGCTAGTACTTTATAATGATTAAAACTTACCAGTAAAATTTCATTGTATTTGGACCTTGTTTGATAGGTTAAATCGAAAAAAAATTCCATCATTATAGGGTAGGGTGTATCGATACGGTTGATGGCGTATCGATACGGCCTTGCATATTTGGTCAAGTCAACGATGGTCAACAAAGGGCGTATCGATACGGCCTAGGTGTATCGGTACAGATTTTGACTATTGGAATTTGGGTGCAAAAAAGGTATCAATACGGGGTCAAAGCGTATCGATACTAAGTCAACAAAGTCAACCAGTATCGGTACGACCTTCAACCGTATCGATATAGTCCTATTAGCTTTGAATATAGAATTTGGGAATCAGGTTTAGCGTACCGATACGGCCACAAGGGTATCAGTACGGTGACAGTTATTTCTATTAAAAGTTAAAGAACCCACTTTTGTATTGTTTACAAAATGGTCATTGATTATCGCATAGCTTAATTGAATGGGCATATGAACTTCAAATAGTATAAAAATTTGTACGCTCACTGTTTGCATGATGAGCTTTATTGTAGTAAGATAGGTTGCAGAATTAGACCACTAAAATACTAAAATTATGATTAAGTCCCTAAAACTTGTAAATGTTATAATTTGGTCCTAATTGGATAATCATAGACTCGTAATAGATTAATTGGAAATTTGTATTGCTTATTCTTGAATTTTAGGCCTAATATCATCGCTTATTATATGAAATTATCGTATCGATCACCGTTTAGTTTATTGGTAGCATATTCCGACCCAGTTCTCGACCAGGCTGGGAAAGGGATGTTACAGGTTCACATCGGTTTGTGACGATAGCTTCCCTTTCGATTCTAAACGACTTACGGCCTGAGCTAGTTAACTTATTTACTTATCTAACTCTTGAAAGTGTGCTTCGATCTTTAGTTGAAACTTTTCCTGGGATAGTGCCAAACGTTTGGCAACTAACTCTAATGACGGTTTTTGCGATTGATACTTATGTAGTGTAGGTGGTTTATAAGCTTGATTTGGTCTGGGATTTAGTCCATTGTTGATGTTTGGATGGTCCTTTCACCCCGAATTATAGGTTTTGTCATGAGGGTTGTATGGCCTTTGGGGAGGTCCCAAAAAATTACGTACTGTATTTACTTGTGCGGCAACATCTTCATATAACATTGGAAAACAATCCGTAGGGTGGTCCAGCTTTGTGCATATTCCGTAAAGTCTAGATGTACCTATTTTTCCTGCAAAAAGAGATTGAACTATATCAGCTAACTTATCAATTTTATTTTCTAAAGAAAGTGTACTTACCTCGTGAACTCGTTGAGTAGGTTCACTAGAAAGGCAAAACTGTTGAGAGTTAGCGGCCATATTAGAAATTAAATTCCTTGCCGCAGTTAGAGTATGTTTACAAGTGCCCCTCTACTTGCTGCATCGATTATCTTCATTTCCATAGAGGTTAAGCCTTCATAGAAGTGTTGAAGAAGTGTTTGTTCCGTCAGTTCATGTTGTAGACAATTTGCGCATAATTTCTTGAACCTTTCCAAGTAGTCATATAATGACTCAGTATCTTTTTTTCGGATACTCAAGATGCTTCTCCTTAGTTCACTCGCCTTGGCTGCAGGGAAAAACCTATCAAGAAAAAGTCGAGACATATCAGTCCATATATTAACCGAATTAGACGGTAAATCAAATAACCAATCCTTAGCCAAATCGGCTAAGGAAAAAGGAAAAGTGCAGAGTTTAATTTGGTCTTCAAATACTCATGTGGTTTCGTGCTTAAACAAATCATATGAAATTCCTTGAGATGTTTGTGCAGATTTTCACTGGCAGACCATGGAAAGTCATTAGAAGATGGATTAGACCCGTCTTTAGTGCGAATGGAGTTTCTCCATTCGGGAATGTGATGTACAATAGTTGTTGCTCATCAGGTGTTGCGGCAAGTTCTTGAATAGTTTGGTCTTCGTCTACCATCAGAATCTGCTCTACGTTGTCGAATTCAAAGTGTGTTTCAGCGTCAGAAGGATTTTTAGATCTGGTTCCGTTTGTTGTTTTCGTTGCTCTTACTTTTGTAGCTGTATTCTTTCTCGAAGTGTCTGTGCGTGTAGTTTTCGGGCTAATGCTTCAATCTCTGGTTCAAAATCTAGTAGTTCTCCCAAATTATTCCTAGTCATAAATCAAATCAAAACAAAACAATATCAGTAACTTTGCCAAAGTCCCCGGCAACAGCGACAATTTGACAAGCATCGTAATTGTCAAATAAATTATCCTTAATCTCAAAATAAATAAATAAATAAATAGCATAGTAAAGAGAAGAAGGGTCGATCGGCAAGGACTAAGGAGCTTCTAATGTGAAAAGGTTTTGATTCTGACTTTAACAATTAAGTAAAGAAGGTGGGGGTTTAATGTAGAAAGTAGATGTAAGCAGTAAAAGTGAGTTTGAAAATAGATTTAGAGAAAATAACGAAAGTAAACTTTGAAGAGAAAACTTGATAAAATGGAATAGTCTCAAGCTTAGCTTAGCCTCTATTCAAACTGATCATCGAAAAAGATTTTACATCAGATACATGTCGGTTACAATCTACAAGGCCCAACCCTTGTAACTTACTTTTCACTTTTGTAACCAACAATCCAAAGGCAAACTTTGGAATTCGGTTATTACTTGGACTAGCCACAACTATCGTTGCTAGCACCAATGTAGTTTAAGTGTTAGAAAAGCCTGACTCGGATTATGTTGTCTTAGTGAGAATTGAATTCGATCTCAATTTCCCTTAGCGAATCCGTCGCTAAGTGTGTTCATAGAAAGTCGAATATGCAGCAAGTTGATCCTTCTTCCCAACTTTAAATCAAAACAACATTCAGACCAACGCAAGATATTTGAAATGAAAGTGTAAATATTTTGAAAGAAAGGTCGATTGCCAATCTAAGTTTTCAAAAAACTGAGAATGTTATCCGAATATATTAAGTGCTTTTCAATTCTCACAAAATGAATTGAGTCATCGCTTAAGCCTTTGGCTAATTAGAAAATTAGCTAAGTATGATAGAGATCATACTTAGCATATTTCGAAGAAGTAAAATGAAAACTAAAGAAAACGAAATTGGGAAAGAAAAATTTTATAAAAGTAAAAAAAAATCCTAAGAATAAATAAAAGCTATGTGCATCTTTCAAGCTTCACCCTAAGGGGTATTTATAGCTTGAGAAAACACTAAAAATATTTAAAATAAAATACCTAAGATAATTCTAAAAACATTCAAATAAATTCCTAAAATGATAATTCCCAAATATAAAGTGATAATTCCCAAATATTTAAATTCAAACTTAATCCTAAAATCCTAATTAAGTCTCGTCTGGCCGACCTTTTAGATGATGCTAACTGGATCACCTTCTGGAAGCTTTTGCTAATTGGACTGCCAGAATCTGCCTCGTCAGGCCCCATCATGCCCCAAGTCATGTCCATGTTTCTAGCCATGATTCTAGAAAATAAAATAAAAAAACTACAAAACATGTTCTTTTAACGTTGCTTTCTGGAATTTGAAGTCCTGCACAAAAATGAATAAAATTGACCCAAATTAGCAATATTAAAGATTCAATAAGGAGTAATTAACGGTAAAATAATAACAAAATAAAGCACTCATCAATTACGATGGGTCATTTTTTAGTCTGAACTTTGTCGAATAAGTTGGTGTTTGATAGCGCTGGCTCTTTGCTGAGTGATGTAGGTTTTGTATAGAAAATTTTGGTCCCGCCAAAGTTCCAAACTTTCCTATGGTTTGTGTGGCATAACCTGCTGCCAACGTTTACTTTTTATGTCAGCGCGGGGTGGCATTGCAGGAGGGACAAGGCCCCTATGTGTGGTGTGGCAAGGAGGATGAGGATGTTGACCATATATTGTTCTCATGTCGTGAGGTGAGTCGAGTATGGGATTGGTTTGTTCAGTGGTGGGATATTTGTTTGCCACGTCCGCGCACGTTACGTGAGATGGTTGGGTATGATTTTTATTGGGTGTTCATTGGCCTGATGCGTAATTGGCGGATAGCGAGTGTGGCTGTGTTGCTTTAGTCGCTTTGGCTTGGCCGAAATGAGGCTATTTTTAATGGTAAATAGATAAGGATGGATGAAATCTTCTTTTTGGTCAAGTTGAGGTCATTGTTTTGGATCTGGGTTTCATCAGAGTTTGGACTAGTAGATGAAGCATAGTGGTGGAGCTGCCCTCACTTATACACTATATTGTTTGTTGCTTCGAGTAGTCAGGTAGGCATTTGTTGGAATCCTTCTATTGTTGGTAACGTTAAGTTTAATGTGGATGGGTCTGCCTGTGGCAAGCTAGGACTGGCTGGTTTTGGGGGCATTTTGAGGGATGCCTCGTGCAAAATTTTGGCTGTATTCTTCGGTCTGTTGGAAATTATGGATTTGAATAAGGTGGAGCTTTGCGTCATAGAGTTTGCGCTTACTAAGTTTGGTGGGTTGCAATGGAAGGATACTATCCATTTGGTGGTGGAATCCAATTCTAGAATTGCCCTCGATTAGATTTCACATTTAGATAAGCGGCCTTGGAAATTATGGGAAGTGTTTGTCGAGATTGACTTGGCGTGTGCATCATTAGTAATGTGTATTTTGTCCATGTGTTCCGAAAGGCGAATGGGATTGCCGATGTGCTAGCTAAGGAGGGTGTTGATAGGGTGTCGGCCTTTCAAACGATTATGTGAATCTGATTTGTTGTTGTTGTCCAAGTGCTGTTGCTTTCTACTATTCTTGTTGTATGTTGTTGGTTATGCATTGTTGTTTCCGCGTTGTAGGAGGCACGCGGGGCAGGCTACTACTGGTGTGGGTGACCGGTTGAGCTAGGTGGTGATAGAAGGCCTATTAGTTTTGCTTTGGTTAATTTTGCTTTGGTGTGGGTGTTTTTTCTTGGTTCTTTGTCTTTCAATCGACCTATATACTCTTTTCTTTCGAATAGGTTTAGGGGGTTTTAACAAGGTATATGGTCAGTTTACATTTTATGATTTTTCTAATATACTCATACGTTCTGAGCAAAAAAAATCTTTTGGTTTGGAGATAGTTTTTAGAAAGGAAAAACCAAAGTTTGAAAGAGCTACCATGCATCAAAATTTGCTTGTTTGCGGTCTCCAAATGTACGTAGTTTTAATTTTTTTTTTCTTAAAGTATTCATATTATACTTGAATCCAACATATATGATTATGACCTTTCAAGGACCTTCCAAACAGAAGAAAACTTCAAAACTATTGAACATATATCATTTCCACCAATGATGATTTATAGTTAGAATGGCGAGAATGTTATTCCTTCCAATTCCTTAGATATTTAGCTTAATAAGCAAACATAAACAAGTGATTGTTTATCGAACGCTCTATTCATTTACACCTCTTTAGTACAATGTATTCATTTATTTATCATTGACTTTTTTTTGTTGATTCCTTTAATATACTTTATAATTAATAATTGTTGGCAAATCATAATTTTGTAGCTTTGGATGAGAAATTGATTCAAACATTGTTGAGGAAAAACATGGAACTAACCAATTGCTGGTTAGTAAATGTACAACCGTGCGAGACATGAGTAACACAAATGTCCGAACCGGTCGGGCCTTCCATGGGCCTAGAAATATTTTAACCCCAAATATTTTCCTCAAATAGAGCATATGCTTCCTTTAATTCAGATAGTAATTTTGGAAGTTGATCTTTAAAGATCATTAATTCTAAAAAATTTCAAAACTAGTTTTTGTGATAGAAGAAAGCAAGTGTATAATTAGTGATCTCTGCAATTGTGCTATTGTAGAAGATCATCTAATTGTTGTATCTTGAGAAACAGACGACCAACAATCTCAAGAACCAAAGAGTGGTCGAAAATCTGTCTTAAGGAAACTATGTAGCTATAGGCCTCAACTCATTTTCATTCGGTTATGTTTTTGAAATTTTGTATCTATTTTTGTTATGCTTGATTCAATATTTTAATACAAGATTTGTATTTTTACTGTTTATTTTATTCTTGAATTAACGATTTTCTAACAATCTTAAGACAAATTTTGTTTGATCCAAGATGATTGTGTATAAGAAAATGGTTTATACACGACAAGGTTGTCCTACGTGTTGGTGACCACAATTTTATGCTAACGAAAAACACTTATTTTAAAAAATCTATTTTGGTGATCGAATATTTTTTGAACAGGTAAAATGGGAAACTAAAATTGAGATCTTCTTAATTTCCTCATAAGGCGCGTTAGTTGTGGAAACAAATATTAAAGGGTTTACGTTCAATTGAAGTTGAACATGTGCCCCCACCCTAGAAAAATGAGTGTAGTAATAATTCAAATATAATAGATTACTATGAGAAAAATAAATAATAATAAATTAAAAATAGAACCTTAATCAGACAGAGTTAATTAAAGAATTTTTGTTGAGGCATGTATGAACAGTTTCCTTAAGACATATTCGTCTTCTCCTCAGTGCTAGAGTAACATTGGACGTCTATCTCCTAGGATACAACAACAAACGTTCACAGTAGTAGCAAAATTGCAATGAACAATCAAACACAATCTTGCCTTTCTCTGTCACCAGAAACCAAAAAAGTTTTTCCACTTCGGTTTACAAAGTTGATGTATTGTTGAGTTTCAAAGATGTTGTGTTGTTTCAGAGATGTTGTGAAAATGACTATCAACTATTCTTTATATAGTGATTGAAAATTAAACCATTTGATGAAAAGATTAAACCTTTTGATGGAAAGATTTGTTGAAAAGTTAATAGATATGATTGAATGGATGCAATTTTAAACCAAAAATTAATAAGTCTATTCACCAAGTGACACGACTTATTATTAGCATTTCTATTCACCAAGTGACATGACTTAACATCAATATTATTCAACCAATATATATTATTTTTCCAACAATCCCTGACATGAATAAAATTGATGGTTCAAAAATATATGACTCGATGTGGTGATAGAAAATATGTTCGATATTTGCATAGGATAGGTTGGCATCCCCCTTTGAACCTTCCCTTGTGAAATATCTTTACCTTATTGGTTGTCCAGTAGACGTGATGTCCTTGAACTATCATGTTGTTTGTATAAGCGATGACATACCTCACACAAATACCTCACTGACAATAATTTGGTTCTCATGGTATGTCCATATAGCCTTGGACATATCATGGTTCAACAAGAGCTTAGAGAACTATGCCCTAATAGTCTCCTTGAAGCAGCTCCACTTCATTCTCACATATTTTGACTTGTGTTGTTCAGTTCATTGAAACACACACTGGTCATTAAAAGCATTAATTAACATTTTCCACATTTTAGTCATTGTTTACATCATAGGAATGAACTTGGGATAAGAACCCCCACAACGACCTCATAAGATTTATGCAAGTAGGTTATTCCATTGAACCTAGATCTTGGGATCTCCACTCAACTAGGTTGGGTTTTCCTTCACATATCGCCTTAAAGATTTATGGGCATTAGTCTAATTCCTTTTGATGTTTTATCAATTTGATCTCGATTTAACCCTTTGGTTAGTGAATCCGAAGTGTTATCTTTTGATCTTATAAAATCAATAGAGATAACTCTAGCTGAGATCAGTTGTCTAATGGTATTATGTCGACGACGCATGTGTCTCGACTTACCATTACATTTTGTGCTCTACCAAATATTGCTTGGTTATCACAATATATACATATTATGGGCACATGCTTCGACCATTCTTGAATATCCTCCAAAACATTTTGTAGTCATTTAACCTCTAGGTTATAGGCAAGAAAATTTGATCAAAAAGATTTTTCCACCTTTACCCTTCAACCTCTTGTTGAAAGTCTTGACAATTTTTAGTTCGTTTTGTTGAACATGACCAAATTTCATAGTCCTTCAAAAGAATAAGGCATCTTTAGATTTCAATTTCATATTCTTGTGAATTTTAAGATTCTTTTATTCGTGCACAAAAAACAGTTATACATTGATATGACAAACATAACCAATTATCACAAAACAAGCATGTTGGAAGGATAATTCATGATAACGAAATTCTTTCGTTTTCACCACTAATACCATTACCATTATTGGTATGACAACCATAACTGATGAAAATACAATCCACCTTTTAGGATATTTTTTTTCATTTGATTTTGTAAAGGAGTCATTACTTTGACAACACACCCCACACTTTCAAGTAGTTGTAAGAATGTTTTCTACCATTCCATAATTCATATGGTGTTTTTCCTTTTTCTTGTGGTACGCCTTATTTAAAAGGTAATTTATAGATAACACAGTTTCCCCCACATATTTTGTGACAACCCAAAACTTCTCATCATTCTCATAATATTGTGCATTTCATAACGTGCATCAGATCAAACTTTGAGAATGTAGTTACGGTATCGGAAATCAAAGTGCTTCCATGCCTTGGCAATGTTGAAGATGGTAGCAACATGAGTGTAACACCCCAGTTTTTGGCCTAGAGGTTTTTGAGTTGGTTTGAGGGTCTGGTGGACTAGAATTAGAGATTCGAGTCAGTTTCGGGATTTAATCGGATTAAATATTTTTGAAGGTGATAAAATTATGGGAAAATGATCTAAAATCCTTTTTAAATATATAAAAGGTTTTGGTGAGGTCAATTTTGGAAAATGGTATTTGGAATTCAAACATTTTAATTTAGTGACCAAAATGTAAACTTTGCAAAACTGTTTTAGTGACTGTTTTGTAAAAGGGTCGAAACCTTGAATCTTTAAGGAGATAATAACCCTAAATTCCAATATCAGAATTTATCCCTTAATTGGTTTATTTTAAAAGGTTTTTATTAAATAAAATGGAATTGGGAGAGTTAATTGGTGGGTATTTCTTTAAAACAAAATTCACGTAACTTCTTTTCTCTATAAAACTTTGTCTCAAATTCTCTACCACCAAATATCATTTTCTTCTTCAAAATATTCAGGTAATCTCTTGATTTAATGGATCTTTGATCTTCAAATGATTTCTTAATTGTTTTATATCAAAATCTTATTGTTTTAATCTTGTTTTCTCATGTAAATCTATCCAATTAATGGGAAAGCATCCGTTAGAGGTAAGGTTCCGTTCTTCTCTTCTAATGAAAGCTTCTTTACTAAAATTCCCAAGTTCTTGATCCTTTATAAATGATTTCTAAAGAGTTTTGATGATTTAATTATGGAAATTTGGTTTAATTGAGATTTAGTTGATAAAATGGATTTATCTTTGTTTTGGATCTATTTTATTGAGTTCTTGATCAGATTAGAACATGATGATGATGATGATGTTTTATGATGTTAATAAGTTGAATTTAACATTGGAATCCCGAAACTAGGTGAATTTCTAATTGCGTATGTTGCTAGTTGTGGGTTTATGAGGTGTTGTGGGTGTTTAATGAATGCTGGAGGTATAAAGATGATGTTAGGTTGTTTTTGGATATTAATTGATGAGTCAAATCAGTAGATTTTGGCTGGGTTAAGTTTGAAGGGTGTTTGATGTTGATTTCGGTAATTTTGGGAAGTTTTTGGCTAGAGTTGAAGTAGATCTTTGTGGTTTGTTGTTATTGGGTTTAAGAATGCATTTTAATGCATTGAATCCCCTGTTTTGTGTGGTAAAACCATGGGAGGTTGACTCTCAAGCTTAAAGCGTCGCTTCAGAAACTTTAAAGGTGTGGTACGCATCGGCAAGCGAGGCGTTGCGTTGGTGAGTGAGATCGTGTATTTCAGATTTGAAATGTTTTAAAAGGTGGTTGGGAACTTAGATTTGAGCTTGAAACTATTGTCTAAGTTCAGAAGTAAGTATAAAGGGTTTTCTCTCTCGGTCGTGCTTTTACAAAATGGTTTTATGCACTTGTTTTGAATTACATGGTACCTATTGTTTATGCATGTTTTTAAGTATGTGAAATGCTGCTTTTAATCATGAGATGATGATGGATGCACGTGGTAAGTGATCCATGTAAGTATATGTTTAAAGCACGATTTGTTGCTTCGAAAATGATTTAATGTTGATGCATATGAAAACAGTGAGGTACATGGTTGATAATGAGTTATATTGGCAAGTGATGGTATGGAAATGGTTTTAAAATGTTATCGGATATAGTTAGCCGGCTATAGAATTGAGTGCACTATAAATAATTCGTCTTGGATGTCAAGGAGGTTGTGGTCTCGTCTCCTTCCAAGTACCCTAACGGTCGAGGAGGTTGGTATCCCATCTCCCATTAGTGAGACCCTGACGATCGAGGAGGTTGGTGTCCCATCTCTCATTAGTGGGTTAAGCATCTAACCAATGGTTGGGGTTGTTGTCCCCGAGGGGTTGTTATCCCCGTAGTTGTGATTGTATCCTTATTCCGGTTATGATGGCTTGAAGTGTCGGGAGGACACTTGTTGAATCTGTGTATCCGATATGGTATTTTGGAAATGGAACTTGGTTAATGATCACTTGTAAGCCAATATAACTGTTGATGTGCCATGTGTTGTATAATGTGATTTATACATGTTTACTCTTTAAGCTTTGCATATGGTATGTTATACATGGGAAGGCTTAAATAGAGGTTAGCAATGTGATTTGTTGTTGGTTTATGATACATGTTGCATATGGTTTAATATGCTGGTTTTTGGAAGATTTAAGTGCATGGTTTTCAAGGTATGATGCTTTAAATGTTGGTTTAAACATGGATTGAAATGAGATTTCAATGTGGTTTTGAAACCGGTTTTGAATGCATTAATGGTGTGTTGTTTTTTAGCACTCCTCACTAAGCCTTGTGTGTTTACGCTCTCTTTGTCCATCAATGCAAAGAATTAAAGGTTCAAAGGCAGCATGGAATCAAGGGATCAAGAAAGGCTTCATTGTTGAAAGTATGTTTTGTTTTAGACTATATGTAATAAGGGCAATGGGGGTTTCCTTTATGGTTTTGGGAGATGATGTCAAACTCCCTGTTTGTACAAGTTTGTGTTGTTGTTTTAGAGTTGTAAATGGCCTTTGATGGTTGGTTTTTGCTTTGTCATGGCTTTTGGTATCTTGCTAGACTTGGTTTATAGGAAGCATGCCTATAGATTACCTTTTGAATGATGATGCTATGTTTTGATGATGTTTCTGATATGTTTAGTTGAGAATCGATCCTTGAATATGTTGGCTATGTGTTAGAAGCATGATAGAGTGGACCCTTTGTATGCTTTCACGAAGTTTTAATAGTTCTTCCGCTTCCAAGATAAATTCTCCCGTTTGTGCCTCATAAAAAGAAGGTTTGCTTAAATGTATGTTAAACCAGCAATAATGGACATTTTGGGTCCAAGCGTATTGGCACGCGACTCACCGTATTGGTACGGGTAAGCCAAATTAGGCTTGGCGTATCGGTACGTAGGGTACCATATCGGTATGGGCTTAGAGCAAAATGGTTAGGTGTTTCGATACACGAGGACATATCCGTACGGGTTCAAGCTAATAGAATCTGGGATTTCCAATTCCTCAAGACCGTACCGATACGGGCCCAAGTGTACCGATACGGTTGGTAGTTAAGTTAGTTATTTAAGGCTTTTGATGTTCTGTTTTCTTACGTTTTGGTCCTTGAATGTTGTGGATGCAATTGTGGTTGATTGGATGATCAAATTGAGCTAAAATTTGACATGTACACATGAAACCTGACTAATTGAATATTGGTAATTCTAAAATGGCTTAAGTTCCAGTATTTTGTCAGATTTGCAGTTTGGTCCCTAATTGCAAATTAGAGCAATTGGATGCCAATTTGATGCCCGTTTGAGTTGAGATTTAACCCGCTACTTGCATGTACACATATGTTAATAATATTGCATCTAGATAAGATAAAAGAAAAAAGGGTCGTTTATTGAGGTAAATCTTCTCGATTTACTTCAATATTTCCCGTGTGACTCGCTCGATTCGGTTTTGTAACTAGGTCGAGTCGAGGTGGTTAAAATGAGTACTTACATGTCTCGGCAACGTTGAAGGCAGTAGCAACAGTAGATCATCTTGTCTAACAATAGAAGGATCGTCACAACATTTTCCTATTACCACGTTTTAACTTTCTCTCCAAAAGTTTTTCACTGTGGCCTATAGTTACTGACTACTTTGAACTTTGATTCAAAACCAGAGTCATAGTAGTGACTATAACATCATACTGGAAAATGTTAGAAAAATGAGTGTAGTAATAATCCAAATATAATAGAATACCATGAGAAAAATAAATAACAATAAATTAAAAACAGAACCTGAATCAAACAGAGTTAATTAGAAGAATTTTTGTTGAGGCGTGTATGAACAATTTCCTTAAGACAAATTCATCCTCTCTTTGGTGTTTGAGTAACGTTGGGCTTCTATCTCTCAGGATACAACAACAAACATTCACAATAGTAGCATAATTGTTGTGAACAATCAAACACAATCTTGCCTTTCTCTATCACCGGAAACTAAAAACATTTTTCTATCTTGGTTTTCAAAGTTGACGTGTTGTTGAGTTTCAAAGAAGTTGTGTTGTTTGAGAGATGTTGTGAAATGACTATCAACTAGTACTTATATAGAGAATGAAAAATTAAACCATTTGATGAAAAGATTAAACATTTTGACGAAAAAAATTGCTGAAAAGTTAATATATATGATTGAATGGATGCAATTTTAAACTAAAAATTAATAAGCCTATTCACCAAGTGACACGCCTTATTATTGGCATGTCTATTCACCAAGTGACATGACTTAACATCAATATTATTCAACCAATATATATTATTTTTTCCAACAACAAATTCTTGACTTGTCAAATTCCAAACATGGAATGTATTACTAAGATAAAATTTTAAATTATTGTATTATTAAGATAATTTCTAATATTCCTTAAAAAATTTAATCTTTAAAGGTTTATGTTATGCCTTGAACTATGGTATTTTTATGACATTTATTTTTAAAGTAATCTTTAATTATTCCTTAAATAATTTTGGCCTTAATATGGAATATTAAATATGGATTGAATATGTAATATGATGTAAATATGGTATATTATTTATATTTCAAAAGTTTGGCCCTTATTATAAAATATCTTGTGTCATAATATTTGACTTTAAATGTGATAGTAACTATTATTCATCGTGTTTTGGAACACTGTGATTTTTTATTATCATACTATTAATTTCCTTTGAGAAATTTTATAGAGATGGATATAATATCCAGGAAAAATCTTGATTTTTTATTATCATACTAATAATTTCCTTTGAGAAATTTAATCTCATTTCCAAACAAAAATCAACAAAATCTTTATTAGTTTGTAAACTGAGATCTAGTAAATAAATTTATTTTTGGGAATTAATTTATGTCGTTTTAACAGGTTTACTTGATTTCCTTTCAAACAAAGTGGAAAATATGTTTTAACAAAATTTGTTATTAAAGTAACATTGATTACTGATTCTATTCAATGGAATCTAATGAATTGATCCTAAACGAGGTATTGAATCAAAACATGGAAGAACTATGTTTTTCTATGTCATGGCTATATTCTCAAAGACTTATCTGATGCACGTTATGAAGTGCACAATGTTTAAAAATGACTAAAGACTCCTTAGGGACGTTAGACCATAAATACAAAATGGAAGATGACGGTGCAAAGAAATTCTTAGTTACCAAATTCTTAATAATTGATTCCAATTTGTTGTGAACCAAAGGTAAGGACTTCAATTTATCACTCATTATACTCTCTCAAAAGAAATATTGATAAGTGAATCCGTTTAGGCGTGAGTCATTTGAAAAGCTAACTCTTGTTTGGAACGACTTCAAGAACTTTCTTAAGCATAAGAGAATGAAATTCATAAACAGATTATTGAAAGACATTATGTGAGTGTATGTCTAGGATCAGTTCTTTAAAAGACTTGGTATTTAAGCGTGCCCAGTACACCGCCTCTCTTTTCATAAGTTACCTACTTGATGCATTGTTCATTATTGTTATTTCCATTAGACCGTGTGAATTTTTGTTTTAGGTTTTTAGTTTACTAAATTCCTATTATCTAACAAAAGTTGAAAATTGTGTTCTCTTTATGGTTTTTAGTTTCTGACTAAATTCTTAACATTCAACAATTTTCTATTTCTAGTTTGTGACTGTGAACCACGACGAAAACCAGTGAAATTCATTGGAGAGGATTTAAAAACGAAGCAACAGTGGTTGTTGTTCTATTTGACCATGATAAAGTTGGTTAACTATTTGAAAGATGTTCCTCCTATTGTTAGAGAAGATAAGGTAAATGTTGTTACCACCTTTAAATGTTGTTAAGGCAAATATTGCCAAGGCAAACGTAGTGGAAGCAAAAAAATGACTTCAAATCACAGATCATGCGATGTGCCCAAGAAGAAAATTTTCATGGAAAATGCTTCAGTTTCCATAAGATGTGGAACAAGTCTTTGAACTATAAACTTCTAAAAAAGTAAGAACAAACACGATTAATGTTACGACAAAATTTTGTCGTAATAATCGACATGGCAATTAATGTTTGAAGGAATAAATTTATTACCTTCATTAATGGTAGCACAAATTAGTGTTGTGTATTTGCTTAAAAACAAAGATGAAGATTTAGAAAATTTGTTTTCTCTAAGCATGATGTTGAAACTCAAACTTAATAAAATGATTAAGATAGGATGAAGCTCTATATGAGTAACCATGGTAATATGATTTTGAAGATGACTTTTGAAAAGAACTAAATCTTCAAATATGTGTCTAACATGTGGGGAAAGTTGTTCTATCAGGTAATTACCTTTTAAATAAGGTTTCCAAAATAAAAGAGACAAGATATCATATGAGTTATGGAAGGGAAAGAAACCTTACCAAAACTACTTGGAAATGTAAGGGTGTCTTGCAAAGGTAATGTCCCCATTATCGAAGTAAATGTAAATAAGTATAAACGGTAAACTGTATTTTCATTGGCTATGTAGAACATAGCAACATATATCAGTTTCTTGCGTACGAATCAAAGAAACCTCACAAGAATGTGGAATCAAAGAATACTGCATTCTTTGAAAATATAACCCCTGGTACAACTAGGGTAATTGATTCAATTTCAATGAAACGAACTTTAGAGATTATCAATAAAGATATTTTAGACAAAAAGTTGAAACTAAGATATTGTCATGATGAAAACTAAGTGTGGCCAATGTGTGTATGTCAAAACTACAGACATTAAGATACATGATCCTACATTAATGACATACATATTGTTATAAGTAACAATGAAATGGTAAACGTATCAAAGACATGTCAATTTCAAGATTGGCATGAAAGATATAAGATTAACTAATTTGATTTTGGACATCCAAATCTAATGATTGTCTGATAATCTATATTAACGCTGTCACGCTATGTGGACAAGATAAGTTTGGCAAGGATGTTTTTGGAATAGCAAAACTACAAAGAAAAAAAGTCAACATATGTCCAAAACCCAAATGTTAAAAGGTTAACCAAATAAAATATGCAACAGTCATAGACAATTGAATTGAATTGTACTAGACCAGATATTGTGTTCATTGTAAGTAGTTTAAGCATATTCACAATCAATCTAAGGTCTAACCTTTGGAAAGAGATAGTGAGAGTACTGAGATATCTCAAATATACTCAAGAATATGAATTGTATTATTCTAGAGATCCTACTATTTAGAAAGATTCTTCGATGCTAGTTGGATACTAATATTCAAGATACCAAAGGCACAAGTGAATATGTTTCCATTGAAAAAAGGAGTTATGTCATGGAATTCCTCAAGACAAATGTTTACAACCAGATCCACAGTGGAAACTGAGTTTGTAACTCTAGACAAGTCTAGAAAAGAAGCCAAATGGTTTCAGAATTTCTTGGAGGATATTCATGAATGGGCAAAGCATGTGCCTACATATTCATAAATTGGTAGAGAACGAAGCTTTATGTATAGTGGTAAATCAACACATGCATCGTTGATACAATACCATTAAACAACGGATCTCAAATGGAGTTATCTCTATTGATTTTGTAATATCAAAAGATAACATTGCGAATCTAATAATCAAAGGGTTTAATCGAGATCAAGTTGAGAAACATCAAAAGGAATGTGACTACAACCCAAGAAAATTTAAGGCTCTATGTGAAGGAAAACCCTACCTAGTTGTCTCTCAAGATCTAGGTTCAAAAGGACAACCTAATTGCATAGACCGTGTGCGTTCACTATAGAGGTACTTATCCCCAAGTTTGTTCTTATGATGTAAATAGTGATCAGAGTGGAATAGGCTAAGACAAGATTTGAATGACCATTGTGTGCTGGGTGAGCCGAGAAACATAAGTCACCTATGTGAGAGTGAAGTGGGGCCGCTTCAATGAGACTATAGGGCATAGAACTTTCAAGCTCTTGTAGAACCATGCGATGTTCACGACTTTATGGACATACCCATTATAAACAATACTCTTGTTAAAGATATAGGTGTGTGCAATATATCAATTTTTACACAAACGGCGGAACAATTTTGTAACACCCCGATCCCGATCCGAAGTACTATATTCGGGTCACCCAAAATTCGACCCATCAAATTTCCATTTAAAACTATAAGTTTAGCCATTTTCAAAATATCAAAATCATCCATAATCTATGGAATTTAATAAGCATTATAAATAAGTTTACAAAACATGAGCTCTAAGTTTAAAACAACGTATATCAAACTAACATTTCAATATAAGGTTCTATGAATACATAAGCCTAAAACTAATTACTAAGCATTGTACTCTGAAGCAAGACGCTGCCGAGAAATCCCTTCTTGATGTGCTCCTCAACCACGGTCCACTTACTAACCTACAAACAGAAACAACTATTCTAAATGCTAAGCTTACAAAGATCGGTGGTACAATTCTACTCTACCACAATTAGTGATTTTCATAAAATAAGCATGCGAGATAAATATAGTTTAGAGAGCATATATAAGGTTTACTATCTATGTAACCCCTACAACCTGGCCTTTACGGTAAACTGAACTAAGTGAGCAAAATTGAGTTTGCCAAAACAAAACTGAAATGATTAACTAAGATTAGGTCCATTTTTTCTTTTTATCTTATCTAGATGCAACATTATAACTTAATTGTAAATGTCAGTTGAATCGGGCGTCGAATTGACATCCAATTGCGCGTATTTGCAATTTAGGGACCAAATTGTAAATCTAGAAAATTAAGATGAGTTAATTAAATTCTAAGTTACCAATCCTAAATTATTCAGGTTACATGCTTACTTGTCAAATTTTAGCTCTAAACGATCAACTAAACTCATACAATTGCATACATAAAAATTCTGGGACCAAAATGAAAGAATCCAAAATCTTAACAACACTTTAACTAAAATAGCATCTATGCGTATCGGTACACAGGACACTGTACCGATACCTTGTATGGGTATGGTCCCTATGCGTATCGGTACGCATGCTACATGGTCGAAATCCCAAATTTCAGTAGCTAAAACTCGTACTGATACACTTCCTCGAGTACCGATACCTATGCCAATTTTACATAAACCCGTATCGATACACTTTCCCGCGCACCGATACCTAGGCCAAATTTATGATTACCTGTATTGATACCATCCACGTGTATCGATACCTGTAGACTTGTAATGTCCAAATTTGTTGGTTTTTCGCCCATTTGGTAACTTAAACATGCCTTAATTAACCATACACATATATACCACTAAACCAAGGTTTAAGACAAGCCTTAAGCTCATGAAAACAGGAACATCAAACGAAGAATTGCATCGAATCACAATACTAGAGGCATGCTTCCTAAAACAATTCAACTCAACATCCAAAAAGAAATTCAAGGTACATTTCAGCATAGGCGTCACATCAATGGACGTATACCAACATTTTAAACATGCTTGAACCATAAAAGCATAAGAATAGTCATATCCACCATATATTCACACTATGAAATCCTTCAAGCCTCAAACACAATTATGCATGTCATCAAAAATCAAACCTCAAACACCATCGATCTAATCCATCAAACCACAACATATAAACCACCACAACACTATTAAAAACTAGATTACAAATTCCCCAAAAACTTGGTAACATATTGCCTTATTAACCAAATTCAAACTAGGTTTTTCATACTCAATCAAATGTCTTGCTCTTGGACCTTCATTGTCGAGAGAACGCTGCTCCACAACTATATTGCTATGCATCAATGGAAAAAGAGAGCGTAAGCACACATGCTTAGTGAGGTTGCTCGTAGCAAACATCGATGCATTTCAAAACGCATTTAAAAACCACATATCATGTGAAGTATAAAGCATACTTAAATAAACCAAAGCATTTTCTCATTTTTTTCCAGAAAATCATGTATAACAATCATATGCATCAAAAACTCTTTTCATATATCACATATATTGGCTTTAAAGGCGAGCCCAGATAGACTTACCTATATCCTTACATTCAAAAATAGAATGTTAATTAACACATCGGATACATGGATTTCTCATGACGGACTCACCTCCACCAAATTTCACTTTGGCAGGGAATAGGCTCACCCCTACCCCGTCGTGGTAAGCTTGCCCCTAACACACAGCAAATAGGCTTAGCCCGAGTAGCCTAGTTAAATCGCTATACCTCAAGAGCCGCGGAGCGATTTACTTTATTTTTATAGTGCACTTAATCCTATGGCATGCCAACTATATCTGATACTTTCTCATTTATGTCACATACCCAATATATCATTTTCAAATACATTTACTTACAGTTTTCCAATGCATTTCACAAAACCGTTTCATATGCAAAACCACATTGCCAAAGGCAACAACACATTCCCTTTTAGGAACAAATCTCAATGCTCATATGCATTCATTTAATTTGATAAACGATGCATTTACAGTAGGTAAATCAACCCATGTTTAAAACCAAAACATGAAATTCACAAGCTCATATCAAGCCAAAAACCAAGGGAAACTTACGCTTGAGCTTAGTTAAGATTTTTAGGCTATAACTAAACCCACATGATCCATCGATCAAACCTTTAAAGAGCTTTAACGCATTTATACACTCACCGATACACTTCGCTTTGCTCACCAATGTAAATCGAGCCTCCGAAATACAACATAAGCAACTAGGCAACCTTGACTTAATCGTCCCCTGTTCTAACCACATAAAACCAAAGGGAAAATGCATCATTATGAATTCTAATCACTGCCAAACAACAATCCCCTGCATCCTAAATATTACCCTTCTGAAAATTAGACAAAACTATCAAAAACAACATCAATCTTTGTTCAACCAACACTTACTCAACCCAACGATTTTAACATTAAATCCACATTAAAACACAACCAAAACACTTCCTAAACATCCTTATATCTCCAGCAACTCAAGAACACTCATAGTAGCCCCAAAAACTACTAAAAACTCATCCAAAAATTAACCAAACAAATAGTTTCGGGATTTATTTCAATAATCTCATTCCACATTATGTTTACCTTATCGAAACATGAATTTACCCAATCAAAATCTCCATATTTATTAACTTAAACAAATCTTTAAGCAAATCATCAAAATCTCCATTAATAACTTAATTCTTGAAATCCATTGCAAAACTAAGTTAAAAACAATCCAATATCAGCAAACTACTAGGGAATATCAATAAAGAAACTTATTTTAAGAGAGGAAAATGAAATTCACCTTTGAAAAAGCTCCCACCAAAATTAACGTAACATTTTCCTTGAAATCAAACTTGAGAAATTGATAAAATCTTTGAGAAATTCTTGTGATTTTTTGTTCGTAATCAAAAGTATAATCAAATGATGATTTCTCCATAGAAAATCCGCAAAGAATTTTGGAGAATCATGTTTGGAAATTGAAATAGAAAGTGAAGGGAAATAAGGAGGGAAAATAAGATAAAATTAGAAAGAATATGAAAATGATTTGGAAACCAATTAACCGTCAATTCCTTACTCAATTAAGGTGATCATTTTCTGATTAAAACATTTAGAAATAATATCTCTCAATGATTCTTAGTATTGGCCCAATTTCATTTTAGTCACTTAAAACTAGTTTTGCAATCTTTACAATTTAGTCACTAAATCAAAATGTCACTTAAAACAATTTAATTAACTCCCAAATTAATTACCAAAACACTTGATAATACATTTAAACATTTTTGGTAAATCAAACCAATTTTTATCTCCTCAATTCGTATTTTTAAAATATTAATTTCCCAAAACTCATTTTATTGGTTAATCCAGTTCGACCAAGTCGAACCCAACCCAATCAATATCTAAACGTATAGATCTATTTTTGGGATGTTACAACTCCCCCTTAAGAAATTTTGTCCTCGAAATTTACTTGGAGGAAATAGATGAGAAAATTGTTCCTTCATGTTTGCTTTCATCTCCCATGTGGCTTCTTCCAGTCCTCGGTGTCACCAGAACACCTTAACTAAATCTATAGTCTTGCCATGGAGAACCTTGGTACTAGAATCCAATATAGTTATTATTTCTTCATCATAAGCCAACTCCGGTCGTAACTCAATCTCCTCAACAGGCACAATAATCGATAGATCCGATCTATACCTCCAAAGCATCAACACATGAAAACGTCATGTATCTTTTCAAGCTCAATCGGTAATCTCAATCTATACGCAACTGGACCAACACGCTCAATCACCTCATAAGGTCCAATGAACCTAGGGCTTAACTTACCCTTGCGCCCAAATCTCATCACCTTCTTCCAAGGTGAAACCTTTAAGAACACTTTATCACCTACTTTGTATTCAACCTCTCTTAGCTTTAAATCCGCATAAGGCTTTTGCGACTCAAAGCCGCCTTAAGTCTTTCACAAAAGAGTTTCACCTTCTCATTTGTTCCTCTAAGCAAATCGGGCCCCGCAACATGCTTTCCACCCGTTTCTGCCTAACAAAGAGGCATACGACACTTACGACCATAAAGAGCCTCATAGGGAGCCATCTCGATACTTGACTGGTAACTATTATTATAAGAAAACTCCAACAATGGTAGTTGCTTCTCCCATGCCCCTTGAAACTCAATTATACAACACCTCAACATATCCTCTAAAATCTAAATAACACATTCAAATTGTCCATCCGTCTGAGGATGATACGACGTACTGAGATTAAGCCTTGTACCCAAAGCTATCTAAAGACTTCCCCAAAAACTTGATGTAAATCGTGGATCCCTATACGATATAATCGACTTAGGAGCCCCATGCAACCTTATAATCTCAGCAACGTACACATCTTCCAACTTATCCAGCGTATATGTTGTATGCACAGCAAGAAAATGTTGTATGCACAGCAAGAAAATGTCACACTTCGTAAAATGATCCACAATCACCCATATCGAATACTTTTTTAATGATGTCAAAGGCAAACCCGTCACAAAATCCATGGTGATAATTTCCTATTTCTGTTATGGGATTTGAATAGATTGCAACAACCTATAAGGAAACTGATGTTCAGCCTTAACCCGCTGACAAACCATACAACGAGAAACAAACTCAGCCACATCCTTTTTCAAGCCAACCCAATAATACAAATCCCGATACATCTTTGTACCACCAGGATAATAGCAAAATGACTAGAATGAGCCTTAGTGAAAATAGTGTGCCTCAACTCTGAATCTTCCGGTACAACTATTCGACCTTTAAAGCACAAAACTGCATCATTATCAAAATAAAAATCCGACGGATTACCATTTGAAATATCCTTAACATGAGAAACCAAAGAATTATCATACAGTTGCCTCGCTATAATCATTTGAGACAATGTAGGCTTAACTTGCAAATATCCAACAAACCACCTTCTCGTGTCACACTCAACCTTACAAACATCGCCCTCAGCTCAACAGTAACCTTACAACTCAACGTGTCTGCTACCATGTTAGCATTTTCGGGATGATACTCAATCGTCAAGTCGTAATCTTTAAGCAACTCAATCCACCTTCGCTACCTAAGGTTCAACTCCTTTTGAGACATCAAATACTTCAAACTCTTATGATCAGTATAAATGATACATTTTTCATGATAAAGATAATGTCTCCAAATTTTCAAAGCAAACACAACCACCGAAAGCTCTAGATCGTGAGTAGGGTAGTTGCTTTCATGAAATTTCAATTGCCTTGATGCATAAGACAACCTTATCATCTTGCATCAACAAACAGCCTAAACTAACATAAGACGCATCACTGTAGACCATAAACTCCTTACTAGACTTGGGTTGAATTAGGACAAGAGCATGAGTCAAAACCTCCTTCAACTTCTTAAAACCATGTTGTTAACTCTTCTTCCACACATAAGGAACATTCTTTTGCAACAACTTCGTTAACGGAGCAATAATACTAGAGAAATTGTCCACAAAATGAAGATAATATCCGACCAATCCTTAGATAAGTACCGTAGTACTAACTCTAGGACATCTAGATTCCTTTTTAACAATCATCAACCACTACACACTCCCCGAGCATTCGAACACCTTACTAAGAGTCAAGTGGCACCAAGCCAAGCTATAAAGCAAATCCCAAGGCATACCACTAACCATCATGGTTATTTCGGTTCATCACTTACCAAGCAATTACATGATGCACCCCTCTATGAGGGTTAAATCTCAGTTTCTCAGCTTTATAATTCATTTTACTACCTTAGAAGACTCTTGGACCATAGTCCTTGAATTATTAACCCCTCGAACTCAATTTTAACATTTATGAGAAGATTGCCCAGTGGGTATCGATACCCACTCAAGAGTGTCGATATTGGTCTATGGGTACTGATAAGTGTATTGATACCATTTTAAGCTACTATAATTCAATGTAACATGGGTACTCATATAGCTCCAACCTGTACCGATACTCCCATTAAATTCTACATGTATTCATCACTTAAAATATAGGGTATCAGTACGGGCTCCTTGTATACCGATATCGATGCCTAGAAATGGCTTCCAAAGCTAGGGAAATTACTTCCCAAAACCCTAAAACATAATCTTTAACCCCTTAATTCAAACCTACATCTTATGGGAGTTAATTAAGGTAGTTTGCTACCATTTTACACCTTATTATTGATTAATCCGAATTTCACCATAAAAAGAGTTTTAAGCTATCAAAATACCCAACTAACAATCTTAAACCATAACACCAAGCAAAGCAATCACTTTATGATCTTCAAGAAGAGTATGAGTCAAAGATGTTCTGACCTTTTCGCAACTAACCTAGATTTGCTTCACACACTTACAATCCTCAACTTCTTCTCTTTGGCTCCAACTTGAATAAACCTCAAGACACCTACTTTATACCTCACAATAGGGAAACAAATCAAGACGTAAACCAAGCACTACAAAGAGGTCTAGCCACATATTAAGAACCTTGAAAACATGGAAGAAACCTCAAAAGCTTAAACCCCCTTCAAAAACCCATTAATGAAGAACTCACATTTATACCTCAAGATTATACTTTTTCTTGAAGCTTATGAGGAGGAAATTAACATATCTCATACTTGAATCTCAGATGAAAGAATTGATGAAGAAAGTTTAGAACTTTAAGCCTTGGAAAGATATGATGTCTTGGAAGAAATATGAGGAAGAGGGAAATGAGAAAAATGATGGGGAATAATGATGCAATGTTGTCCCTCGTCCCTCAACCCATGTGAAGACCAACCAAAAAGAGGAGATCAGCCAATTAATTTTACAAGGGTAAAATCACATCATAAGGCCCCCAAATTCCTCTCATTTTTCAAAACGATCACCTCTTAAGTCCAAACAATTAATTTCTCATCGTTTAAGGCCCAAATTCAGCCCAAGGGGTCCGATTACTCAATCCAATATGATGGTCTATAACTCGGGTCAATGTCCATTTGTTGGCTAAGAAATTTAGGTCGTTACAACTCTCTCATCCTAAAAAATATTTTGTCCTCAAAACTAAATGAAGGGAGGCGATGCAACTATCTTGGATCCAACCATTACCCATCTCATATACATTTATCTTGATTCTAAGATTTCTCTACCAAACTTCCTTAGCCCCTGTCATGAATCTCCAACAGTCAAGCCGCACTCACATCAAACTCTAAAGCAGAACATGTGATAACCACAACAATATTGTCTAGACATCAACCCAAGGAACTCACTTCGGATGAGTTTCATCTCGATTAACAATCATTTCTACCATCATCTGCAATTCAAAACTCTCGAATTGAAGCCTTATTTGTGCCTGGAACGTGACACATATTCCAAGGTATACCACTAGGAACACTTCTTTTTCTATTATAAACATCATGACCAAACATTTTTTGGAACAAGAGAAACCCTAACAACCAAACTCAACCATCAATTTATCTTGAATTAACAATTTTTCTACTCGACTCAGCTAACGAAGATGTGACTTAGCACTTCATTTACTTGAACTCGCCACAACATAAACAGAGGTTAATCTGCAGTCATGCAATTCCACTGACCGATCCACTTCGGTTCCAAAAGGAAACTATTGTCGCTTACGAACTCTACTAGAGATCAAAAATCACTTAACTATCCTCAGAAGTTCAATTATTCTCTTCTAAACCAACCACTTAATTCCAACGAACAGTTGTACTGAAACTCTAACAAACCTTCGAGGATTTTAAAATGGTTCTTCCAACAAGATCTATTGCAGCATAAGAATCCTGATTCCACATAACCCTAACCGATAAACCACACTTCTGATGCGCTACTCTGATAATCTTCACACTATTTTACCATTTGTGTAGTCAAACTGTCTAAAGATTCGGTAAAGAAGACATGCAAATCATCGAGCTCACGATTATATCGTTGCACTCTTAATCCCAAACCACTTCACGACTTGTCCTTAGAGTCCAAAATAGGCACTTCCCAAGGTGAACCACTTGCGACAACACCTGTATCCACTTATTTGCACAAATGAGTTCCCACTCAAGAAGTTTGGTCAGTGTCATACTACAAGGTGATGGACACTAACACCAAACTCGACATTACCTTTATCTTGGGTTCAAATCCATGATCAAGAGGTAAGCCCGCTCAACCCTTGAAGAGCACCTCAACATCCTATTAAACGTCTACGACTCTAAAGCTTTCGGCTCTCAACCCTCGTATCTAAAACGTAGACTAAGAATGTCTTGCAACCCACAAGACTCTTGAACAAACATCACAAGGACACGGCATTCATGCTAGAGAGGTAATGGTTCCTCACGCCCATTACCAAAGAATTGGTTCATTCTAAACCCTGAACTTTGAGACTCTTACTCGATAAACAAAGCATACATCTTACTCACACAACTAGCCTGTACCAAGGGTAACATCCATTAACTAGGGAGAGAGTAAATCTAACGAGCCTACAAGGACTGCTACTCTCAATCGTCACTCACTATTCCCGGTGAAAACCTTACCTACCAGCCCTTACAGATCTAACAATTAATCAATCCAACATCAACCCTTAGATCTTACCATAATACTTATCCAACGAAAATCACTACCATTGTATGAACAAGAAATCAAATCTCCATCAAAGCAACAACTGAAACCAAAATGAAATACATGTACCTGACATATCATTAGTGGCAAAACTGTCATCCCTAGCTTGAACAGCAGACTGTCTGGTAACAGCTCGAGCATCAACTTTGACGGTGGATCTTACAAGACATCCACCCTGATACCCAAATGACACCCTAGCACTGCCTCTCACAGAACCCTGACCATGCCAAGAATGAGTCAACTTCTAAGATTAAATTGGGGAATCATCATACATAATCGGACAATCTTTCACCATGTGACCTAGTGCCCGGCACCTATAGCAAACCTTTCAAAGCAAGAAGCACACCCCAAGGTGATGTCGACCATAATGCCCACAAGTCGGTGGAAGCGAAGCTCCGGCTGAACCATCAGTACTCCCCTTAGGAATAGATATCAAGGAGCCCCTACAAACCTTCGATCTAGATCTTTGACTGGCCCTCAATAACTGATCTAAAAAACTCTTTTCGAACCACTCAGAGCACAAAACCTATTAAACAGAGCCAGTAAATGACTTATGACATCACGGGTCCCCACAACATAACCTCTAGAGTCCTTAATCTGACTCGATGTTGAACCCTAAAGTCTTTCAAGTGCCTTTGCACTATTGGCTAACTTAGAGAATATCCCAAGTGGACCCATTGTCACGTGCATCTGAAGGTCAACCTTCAATCCATGTCTAAACCTCTAACATCTTAACTCCTCGGTGGCAACTAACTTTGGGGCATATCAGCTCAATCGTAGAAAATCTTGCCCATACTCAAACACTGTCTTATCCCGCTAAACTAGATGTAGGAACTAATCTATCATCTCATCCATGTGAACCTCGCTGATGTTTTTCTTCTTGAAATCTTCTAAGAAAACATCCCATGTCATAAGTGTAGGATGTAATCCCAACTTAAAAGCCTCCCACTACTCATGTCCATTACCCTTAAGAGGGGAGACAATACAATCAAGATCATCCTCCAAACTCCCCTTCATCTATCTCAGAATCCTCTGAGTGTCTTTTAACCATTTGCCAGCCTTGATCGGCTGGTCCTCACCCAAACCTTCAAAATCTTTATGACTATAACTGTGAAGCCTCTCAACAGGGGTTTTGCGACGTGTCTCAGATTGCCTTGAAATAGCTTGCACCATATGCAAGAGATCGGAGGTAAGATCATAGAGGTGGCTCACCCCTCTACTTTTGGCACTTTTTATAAGACTCATATCCCCAACATCTGAGATAGACTCCTTACCGAAGTCTTCCACTTGAGAGACATGGCTTTCCTCATGACTTTCATGGTCGCGTTAGGCATCACCCACCATCGATCTTTCTAAAAAAATAAGGAAACAAGGCAACACCATCAGGATTCCCAGTCTTGGAAGAGTAAAACTTATATTTAGGGGCTTGTATTCACTAGAAACCTTATCACAACCTTCATAGCACCTAGGGTTTTTTAAAACTGGCTAAATCTGAGCTCTGATACCACTAAATGTAACACCCTAATCGTGATCCAGATTTGAAATACTATATTCGGGTCCCCAAAATTTTACCCATCAAATTTCCATCTAAAACCATAAGTTTAGCCCTTTTCAAAATATCAAAATCATCCATAATCCATGTAATTAAATTAGCTTTATAAATAAGTTTACAAAACATGAGATCCAAGTTTAAAACATCGCATATCCAAATAACATTTTAATAGAGTTTACAAACTCAATAACTCGTAAATTTCTATGAATACATAAGCCCAAAACTAAATACAAAGCATTGTACTGTGAAGCAAGGCGGTGCTGGGAAATCCCTTCTTAATGTTCTCCTTGACCACGGTGCACATACTAACCCACGAACAGAAATAATGATTCTGAATGTTGAGCTTACAAAGCTTAGTGGTACATTTTTAGTCTACCATAATTCTTGATTTTCATAAAATAAGCATGCGGGATCAATAGAATTTAGAGTGCATATATAAGGCTTTACTATCTACGAGTTACCATCTAGCCTACACTAGCTAGAGTTCTTAGATCACCTGTCTCAAGGCATCAACAAGCCTACAAGAAGTCTCACAAGTTCTACCATACTTTACCATACTCGAGGTTACATAGTCTATCGAGTTACTAGAGCTCACTCAACCTATCGATTTAGTTCATACAGTACCCTGATCACTCAGTCATCAGGTACTAAAGTTATCATCTATAGAATCTACACAGCATACATAAATACATTCATACATTATCTACATAATGGTCAACGAAGCCCTACTTTACCCGTTCTCACATAGTCATCGAGTTTCCCGTTTTCACATAGCCTTAGGGTTAAATGGACTATAACCGAATCACTAAAGCTATGAATACGTCCTAGACATACTCAGATCACATCAGCCGCGAGTAGCCTTTACTTGAGGTCACTCAACCTATCAGGTTACTCTAGCTCACTCAGCCTATCGAGTTTATTATCTTATCTGGATCACCAAAGCCACATATAGGTTTTTGACTACACTTAGATCACTCAGCTCGTAGGTACGTCGGATGTACCTGATCACTCATGCCAAACTACACATCCCCTTATATAATTAATGTAGTACTAACTCTAGGATATCCAGATTTCTTTTTAATAATCATCAAGCAATATTTGTTCCCTGAGCATTCGGAGACCTCACCAAGAGGTAAGTGGCACCAAGCCAAGCTATCAAGCAAATGCCCAAGGTATAACACTAATCATCATGGTTATTTCAACTCATCACTTACCAAGATTTTACATGATGCACCCCTCCATGAGGGTTAAATCTCGGTTTCTCAACTTTACAATTCATTTTACTACCTTAGAAGACCCTTGGACCATAGCTCTTGAATTATCAACCTCTCAAACTCAATTTCAACATTTACGAGCAGATTGCCCAGTGGGTACTGATACCCACTCAAGAGTATCAATACTGGTCTATGGGTACCGATACCCAAACTAAGCATATCGATACTTGGGCTATATATAGAAAGGGGTTGACTGTTGACATGTACCAGTACATGGTCCCCGCGTACCGATACTCCCTAGGTACTGATATGGCTCTAAGCGTATCGATACCATTTTAAGCTACTAGAATTTAATGGAACATGGGGTACCGATATGGCTCTATCCTGTACCGATACTCCTGTTAAATTTTACTTGAATTCATCACTTAGAACATAGGGCACCGGTACGAGCTCCTCGTGTACCGATATCGAAGCTAAAAAATGGCTTCCAAGGCTTAGAAAATTACTTCCTAAACCTCCAAAACATAATCTTTAACCCCTTGACTCAAACCTAATCTTATGGGAGTTAATTAGGGTGGTTTGCTCCCATTTTACACCTTATTAATGATTAATCTAGATTTCAACATAAAAAGGGTTTTAAGCTATCAAAATATCCAACTAGCATTCTTAAACCATAACACCAAGCAAAGCAATCACTTTATAATCATTAAGAAGAGTAGGAGTCAGAGATATACTAACCTTTTAGCAACTAACCCAAATTTGTTTCACACACTTACAATCCTCAACTTCTTCTCTTTAGCTCCAACTTGAATAAACCCCAAGGCACCTCCTTTATACCTCACAACAAGGAAACAAATCAAGACTTAAACCAAGCACTATAGAGAGTTCTAACCACAAATTAACTACCTTAAAAACATGGAAGAAACCCCAAAAGCTTAAACCCCCTTCAAAAACCCATTAATGAAGAACTCACCTTTATACATTAAGAGTATACTTTTCTTGAAGCTTTTGAGAAGGATATTAACATATCTCGGATGAAAAAATTGATGAAGAAAGTTTAGAACTTTAAGCCTTGGAAAGATATGGTGTCTTGGAAGAAAGATGAGGAAGAGGGAAGAGAGAAAAAGGATGGGGAAAGATGATGCAATGTTGTCTTTCCTCTCCCAACCCACGTAAAGACCAACCAAAAAGTGGAGGGATCAGCCAATTAATTTCGCAAGGGTAAAATCACATCATAAGGCCCCTAACTTCCTCTTATTTTAAAAAAATTGTCACCTCTTAAGTCCAAACAATCCATTTCTCATCAATTAAGCCTAAATTCACCCTAAGGGGTCTGATTACTCAATCCAACGCGAAGGTCTATAACCCGAGTCAAAGCCTACTTGTTGACTCAAAAATTCGGGTTGTTACAAGTTCAAGGGCATCACGTCTACTGGTCAGTCAGTAAAGTAAATATACTTTCACAAGTGAAGGTTCAAAGGTGGAAACCTACCTATCCTATGCAGCTATCGTTCGTAGATTCTAGCACTGCATCGAGTCAAAATGTTTTTGATTAAATGATAAATTTCATTCATGGTGGGCATTGTTGAAAAATGATAATTTTGGAGCTTTGAATAAGAAATTGATTCAAACGTTATTGAGGGAAAATGTGGAACCAATTGTTGGTTAGTAAATGTGAAACCGTGCACGACATGGGTAACGTGAATGTCTGAACCGATCGGCCCTCCGTGGGCCCGTAGATATTTTAACCCAAATATTTTCCTCAAATAGAGCATATGTTTTCCAAATTATGTTTTGAAATTAAAAGAATTAATATTAAGAGTTTTCTTTAATTTAGACAATAATTTTGGAAGTTGCTCTTTAAAGGCTCATTATTTCTCAATATTAAATGCTCAATTAGGTCAAAAATTTCTAATTGTTCACTATGTGAAACCCCTATAAATACCATGTAAACCTACGATGTTTAACACACTTAAAAACACAAAGAATTTTCTATTGTTTTACTCTGTGATTTTCAAAACTAGTTTTTGGTGATAGAAGAAGGCAAGGGTATAGTTCGTGATCTCTGCAGCTGTACTACTGTAGAAGATCATCTAGTTGTTGTATCCTGAGAGATAGACAACCAACAATCTCACACCAAGGAGTGGCCAAGAATATGTCTTAAGGAAATATTGTAGCTACAAGCCTCAACTCATTTCCAGCCGGTTTTGTTTTTGATATTTTGTATCTATTTTTGTTCTGTTCGGTTTAATATTTTAATACAATATTTGTATTTTATTGTTTATTTTATTTTTGGATTAACGATTTTTTAACTATAATCCCTATGTCAGACTAAAACTGTCACATGTTTACATTTTTTGTCAACTTTTTTCAACTTTGGCTGTATTTTAATGTTACATGTGACAGTTTTAGTGGGATAGATAAAGTATCATATAAAGATAAAATATATAATATAATTGACATAGAACAACTTTAAAATTTGTGATCAGTGTCTATCCTATACAAACCGATGAAACGCTAAGAATTAATTATTAAGCATATTCTAGTGAATACCGAGTAAAACAAAAAATATACATATATATTAAATTGAAGAGACAACAAATATGATAACCACTCCTCAATCAATGTATATAATAGTCCAGGGCGGTTCAAGGATTCAGAGGGCCCTGTGCAATACTAAAATGAAGCCATTAATTATAGTCGGTAAGAAATAACTTTTTTTCAAAAAAAATTACCTTAATATAAAAAATTGTTTGATTAATCTCTTGAACAACAAAAATTCACTTATAAACATCTAAAAATCTAACATTTTTCACTTAAAATGTTTTGAAAATCTTAGTAAATGACATTGCTCCCATTTTTTTCTCAGGTAAAAGTTCTTTAATTAATTTCAGCTCAATAAATAATGCATTTCCATCAACACCAGATAACTCACCTTTCTTAAGGGCATTTTTAAAATTATTACAATGAGTTTTAATGTCGTCGAATGAAATTTATTTATCAGAATGAAATAAGAAGTTAAAATCATTCTCATATGATTGATATTGTTCAAATATCTTATCCAAAGAAATAATGGCTCGATCGACAATATATAGAAGAAGTATTCAATTTTAAATAACTCCTCAAGAGATATTAATGTTCGTATTTTACAATTAATTTGAAAGATAATGTAAGTTGTTCGTAAGTTGTTAATTATCGAATATAAAAATTTATAAATATTTAATTTATATTTGTTCCTTATTTTGGTGGCCTGTGCGATCGCTCCACTTACACATATCCAGAACCCCACTGATAATAGTCTTCTTCTATCATTTAAATTCTCACTTTTAAAATCAGCTATAGGTCTCCTAATCTTTGATCAAAGTCCATATCTCGGGGTTTTGAAGTTCGAATATACGTTTTGAAAAGAAAAAAAGTCCATACTGCATGAATACCTAAACCTGGCAAACTTGACCCGAGACCTGAAAATCGAATAGATTTATTTGAATCGAGACTCGAAATCGACCCGAACATGATGACCCGAAATTTGATCCAAAACTGAAACGAACCGAACTAAACCGAAACTGATCTGAATTTTAGTTGCAAAATGAACCCGAACCGATTTTCAACCGAACTGAATGGACTCGAACTGAAGACAACCCGAAATATAAAAAAGATATTAATAGAAATAAAAAAACAATGAGATATGAACAACCGCACAACTCACCAAAAAGTTAAATATATTGGCTTTATAAATTTATATATAGGGTATAAAAAATTGACCGGCCTAAAAACTCGATTAAAATCGACCTATCTATCATTGACCCGAAATTGACCTGAACCGAAATCAACCGAAATGAAAACAACCGAACCGGAAATCAACCAAATCGAAATGACCCGAATCACAATAGACTCGAACTAAAACCGATCCGAACTGAACCGAACCGAACCGAAATCAAATCTGAACCAAATAATATCATACCTAAAATAACCCAAACTGAAATAAACCGAACTAAACCAAATCCGAACTAAATAACTTGTTTGCCACCTCGCCTACCCAACGAATCACACCCACTGGACAACAACATAAACAGTATAATTAAACGGAGCAGAGCCGGGGGATATCTTTGAGAGATACGCCGCCCCGCATGTGATCGTGGAGATCGTTGCGTGTCGCCTCCTGATTAGTTGAAATTCACAGCTGTGTGGTGCGCTTGATCTTACACCGACAAGGTCTATCTACGTTTTCTTCTCCCTCATTTTCCATGTGATTTTACAACTATGAAGTGTGCTTATCAAATATTGTTGTATATCAATCAGGGAGAAAGACTGTAGAAATTCTGTTGTTATTTTCTCAATGTCTTGTATACCAACGTGATTGAGAACCCCGTTAATTCAAATTTCAAAATTTATAAACTTTTTTTAATAAAAGCAGCTAATCTTATTAGAAGAAAAAATATCCAAAACTACAATAAGAATTAACAACTATAATTTTAAACTAAATATATAATTTAAACATTTTTCTATGATATTAATACAAAAAATTAGTCATTTTAGATCATGTAATAACTATACATAAAAAAGGTTGAAAACTCAACCAAAAGACTCTAACAAAAAATAAATACGAATAAATCTGACTGCATCAGTAAACGAGCCACACAAAAAAAAGCTATTGAAAGACTACTGAAAATTGCAAATTAGAGCAGAGCATCGTGAGAAACTATCTACAAACACAAACTACAAAAGAGGATTAAGCTATTGAAAGTCTATACTTCACTAACGTTATGTTTTTTTTTATTCAATCGGATAATGATATGTATTACAACTCAATTGATCGAATAAAATTAAATAAAAATAATACATTAAGGAGAGAAATAATTCCAAAAAAACTATGATGTGAAGTCTAAAGAAAAAAGTTGGCATTTGTCATAGAAACGCCAATATTCTAACCCTTGACGAGGAATGAGGGTTGAAAATATCTAAACCATTGAATGCCAATGTTTTCCCACGGCCATGAAAGGCATGTTGTTACCGACATAATCCAAATGGATCCAATATGCTGTAAGATTTTGGTGGGTTGGGGGGACCATCTCCCCAAAAGCTGATGGGTCTTGTAATGTCATTTTCAAGGGTTGAGTGTGGTAATTAATGGGTCAATTAGTTTTATCAAAAATAATAACTGATTTATTATATATTTTTAAATAAATTCTATTTAAGAGAGAGGAGATATCAACTGAGAGTTGACGGTTTAATATATATTTTAAATTATAGTTAGTGCACTATTTAAAATAAAAATAGTTTTAAGATTTTTGAATTTTTAAACTAAACTTAACATATTTTCTTTTCCGCGTTTATTTTTATAATTTCGCATATATAATTGTTGAATTGATTTTTTAACTTAATTAATAATTTTAATATTTATTAAAATTTTAATTAAATTACTATATAGATATGAAATCATATTAAAAATTTAAGATTAAATTAAATTCATTTAGCGAATCTAAACTCACGAATATGATTCAAACGAATTGATATAATTTTAAATTATAATTTCGCATAATTCAAATAAAATATATTTAAAAAATTCAAAATTTTAAAAATATCAATTCATTTGAATTATGTTCGTGGCTTTACTATATATATAGTAATTTAATATAATTTTAAATCGTGCACTAACTATAATTTAAAATATATAAAATGTTATTAATTTTAATTTAATTATTAGATTTATTTCATTGGTTTAGATGTTTTTATACATTATAAGTATATCATGTTCTAATCTTCTTAATCCACATTTATTTGCTTTTTCTTAGCATAAACAACTAAGACATATATTAAATATTTGTATTCTATATCACAATAGTGTGTTTGGCCCGGTGGCAAGGCCATGCCATTTACACCTAGTATGCTCAGGTTTGATTTTCCTTAGAGTCAATTTGTTTGCATTTATTTTCTTTCTTCAATCAAGTGGCATGTGTCATCACTTGATTAGAGGAATAAAATAAATTTATTAAATTAAATAAAAATAGTTAAAGTCCTCCAATAAGGTGGTGACACGTAAATCAAATGTGTAATTATACCAATTTTATTTAACAGTCATGTCAGTCTCTTTTTTTAACGGATGGTAGCTTGATTATAACCACTTAAATAGTTACGTGGTAAAATTGTCAAAATTAAAAGTATAGTGGTCAAATTAACACCAACCCCATAAACAAGTGGTCTTCTATGTAATTTACCCATAAATAATGGGTCAATTAGGGATGAAATTTGTAGAAGGGGATGAAATGGACCACCATGCCTTTCTCTCACCTCCACACACTTCTTTCACTCTATCTCTCTGTAGTCTGGTCACAGATTTTTTCTGAGTTTTCCTAAGATATTGGGGGTTCTTTATAATTTAAGTATTTCTATATTGTAACATTTTATATCATAAATATAATTTTTTTTATATATTCATATTTAGTGTTATAGAAATGATGTTTGTTTAAAATTAATAGATTTAACTTTTAGATATAATTTATGTTTGTTTTATTGTTCAGATATTGTGATTTTTTTTAATAATATCATCCTTAAAATTTAAATATGAATTTTCTCCTTAAAATACGATGTATCTTAAAGTTGCATCTGACACTTAGTAATTTAACTTTTTCTTCCTTAATGGTATCCTAAGATGTATATATACATAGGGTAGGATTCACTTATAATATATAAAAATCACAAAGTTTTACGCTAATTTAGGAGCATTGAATAAGTGTAAGTAAATTGTTTAGAGCAAACCCTTCTCTTTTTCCCCCTTAAAAATCTCTAAATATCCAACTTTTAATCTCAACCATCAATTTACACACATCTAATGGTCCTAAACTAGTGCAAAATTAAAAATTTTACATAGTGTAAGAGTGTGAGGATCATATCTCATATAGAGAGAGAGAGGTAGAATTATGGATACTAACGGGGTGGGTTTTTGGCCGCTCTAACCCTGCCTCACCCCGAAATATATTGTAACTCAACCCGATATAAAAGAAGCATAACCTGACCCGACCCCAAAATCGTAACAAAAAACAGACTAAACTTGCTCGACCAAAAAAATATTAAATATACTATACAAATATGATAAATATATATAATTAAAATATATTGGGACATATCAAAAAAATTCACCCTAGACCCGAACTTTCCCCGACCCGACTCAATCTTTACCAAAACTCGTCCTAAACCCAAAATTCAAGAGAAAGACCATGTTTGGATCGAGACGGGTTCGAGTAATTTTGCCATCCCTAGGTAGGATCCTTTTACACTATGTAAAACTTTAAAATTTTACATCTTTTTTGTACCGTTGGATGAGAGTAAATAGATGATTGAGATTAACAGTAGAGAATGATGAGATTTTTATCAAAAAATGAAGAGATAATCTCAGTCTCATTTACTCTCTTCTAACGATCAAAAGAGGTAAAACTAAATAAGTTTTATTTTGTGTAAGTGTTGGGAACATCTTTGACCACTCGGTCAAACTTTAGTTCTTTATCATTATATATATATATATATATATTAGTTTATTTTTACTATAAGAAACCCAAAAACGATAATAATACCGCTTAAAGACATTAATATTGTATTATAAATGTTTGATTTTTGCTTGCTATCATAAAGTGTTTGATGTATGCACCAGAATTTGAAAATTTGTGATCCTTGTTGGTGTGATTTGTTGGATTAGCAGAAGCAAGAAAATATGAAGAATCGCTTTTGGTACCTTGGAGAGAGGCTTCAAATTTGAGAAGTTTTTCATGTAATTCCTCAAAAGAAATTGGATTGTATCTGGCTTGGACTGCACGAACTAATTCTTTGTAGTCTTCACCAAGGTTGTCTAGGATCTTGTCTTTGAGATCTTCGGCATCAACTGGCGCACCCAAAATGGCAAATTCATCTACTTTGGTCTTGACAGTTTGAAGGAATTTGGTTATATTGTGAGAACCTTTAATAAGATTCTTGAGGTGAGTTTTCACTTGCTTGATTCGTCCTCGGGATGGATTTGCATAAGTGGTGGCTAAGATTGTCCAAGCTTCTCTTGCAGTTGTGACTCATGCTATGAACGAGATTATTGTATGAGATAATAAACCAATGATCGCATTCAAAATTAATTGATCTTGTCGGACCCATATAGTATATGCGGGATTTGGCATAGTTACTTGGTTTTGAGTGATAGTGGCTGGTGGGCAAGGTTTTGATCCATCGATATATCTCAAAAGATCATATCCTACAAACAAGGTTTGAAATTGCAGTTTCCATGAAACATAATTGGTGGATGTGAGTTTTAATGGATTTTGGAATGCAACATTGATAGTGTAACGACCCAATTTTCAGGTTGATCATCTGGAATTTGGTTTTGGGTCGAATAATTAATTCATGTATTACATTAAAAGAATGAGGTTTTAGGAGGATTAAATTTAAAGTAAGAGATAACCGTTTTGTGTAAGGTTTGGAGGTTGAGGATTTTTGGTGTGAATATATAGTTGTGTTTTGGATAAGGATGTTTTGAATTAAAAGGTGGGAATGAAAAGGAGAAAAATCATATTTTTAACCTCCTCTCTCTTCCTTTTTCACCACCCTTTTCTCCCTCATTTCTCTCTTTCTATTCAAACTTTAAACTCTGATCTACCGTGATCCGAACATTTATTGTCGACACCTTCACCGTCATTATGTTCAGCTCGTCGAGACGAGTTTGTCAGTACCAACAGCACCACCATCAGAGTCGTTGTCAGAAGGAGTGAGAGAGGAAGTTTTGGGTTTTTCAGTTAGAGTGCTCAGAATGAAAAACAGAGGTTGCCACCATGTTCTCCAACATCAAGAGAGCTGGAAAGGAGTTTCGTCATTGTCGTCCGGCCAACAGAAGCTGCCGCACGCGCCACGCTATGCGTATGTGATGTCTGGCCGAGCCGTTATATCATATATAGGTTGTGGATCATGCCGTTGGGCCCAGCTTTAGGCTGAGCTGAGCCAGTCGTCATTGACCACCGCTGCGCCATCGTTGACCGCCGCCACATCGCCGTTGACTAGCATTAACCATTAATCGACTTTGACTTTTTCTAGGGAACCTTAATCAAGGGTTTCTCAACGTTATGAGTTTGATGGCGCAGTCTGTTTCGCCAAATTCGAACCCAGTAAGCTACTTTTATTCATTTTATCCCCTAAAGTAGTATGATTGTGTGAAACGACTTATGTAGTCGTATTTGTTTTATTCGGGGAATTTGTGGATGCGGATATTGGAATTAAATAGATATTTTGGAGAGCTTGGAGGAGGATTTATCACTTGTCTTAAGGTTAGTACACCTCGAACTCCTATTGCTTCATGAGTATTATAAATGTGATTTGTTTTGCGTGTTAGTATTTGTAAAATAAGTAGACGGTGAATATGCATGTTAGAGACCAATAGTATGAAACTTGATATTTATGAGATGCATCGTGATGTTGCGAATATCATGAGACTAATAGAGGCTTTAGAGACCGTTTAGGGTCGTTTGAGATGTTCGTATGATTATTTGATGATTGATTGTTTGGTTGATTATTATGATGCTTTGTATGCTTGTTCGAATAGATTAACGTAATTTATGGGTATTATGCTTCAGGGGAAAATACTTGATTTAAATGATTATGAAGCTGATAATTAATTTAATGAACGCTTTAGTAAACAAACCTTGATGACTTCTATAAGCTTTAGGGATCGAATAGAGCGTGGTAATATCGTAATTCAAGAAGATGATACGAATCTGTGATTGGGGTATCGGTATGAGATTTGGCCGTACTAGTACGTGATTGAGGGTCGTATCAGTACGGGTTGACCCGTATTGATACTTGTGGAAATTGAAGATTTCCAGTAAGCTATATTAGTATCAGTTCTCGTGTTTGAGTATTAGTACCCACTAAACGGGATAATTTATAATGCTAATAAAAAGATAGAAATTGACGTGGGATATTAATGTGAAAATATGGATTAATGGAGATAATAAATGTGATTAATTCTATACTCTTTCGTAATGTATTAACAATTTGGTAATGTAAAATTAATGTTGTATTGATGATTAGCAATAATAGAGAGATCTTTGGGATCGCATTACTCGTATGTCGGGTGGGATTTGATTGGTGGGATTTGGATAGTAAAGAATCGTACTATAGTATTTTTCCCCTCTTCGTGTGCACTCGATGTCTAGGTAGTCTCGAGTGGCACTCGCTACTCGATGGCTAGGCGTTTCTGAGCAGGCGATATTCACTAACTTGACATCTTAGTGGTCTCAGGTATATAGCATGCACCCCTTGATGTCTTTTTGGTCCTGGGTGGGTGGCACAGTATGGTATTTGATGTTTGTGTGGTCCCAAATATAGTGCAAGATACTCAATGTCTATGTGGTCCCGAGTATGCATGTGGCTAGCCTGATGTCTTAATGGTCCTGGGCTAAACAAGTTTGACTACCACTATTTGTGGTTAGGACTTTGTGTGCTTTTTCCCGAATAGTCTAGTAAGATATTGGGTATGGTTGGGCATTTGCATGTTGTGAGCATGTGTTTAGGCGACTAGTAGTAGCGCCACATGTTTATTATCTCTCCTTATTTCTCGTACTAACTTACATATTTATGTTTGTGATTAGCATGAAGTATAATAGAGTAGATGTGTACCGCTAAACTTTGTAAGCCTAATGCTTGGAATTGTTTTTTTTTGTGTGTAAGTTGATCGTGGGATCGTGGAATCAATGAGCACTGTTTGTACAGGATTTTAGTAAGCGGTGTTTGTCAGAGTACGATACTTGTATTTAGTGGGTCAAGTTTTCATAAGACCTTACAACTGTTGAGTCTATAACTTTATTTTGAAATATTGTTTTGATATACAATGTATAATCTTGGAGCTCCTATTTCGTAAATTGATTTGTGTTGTTTGTTGATTATACAAGGTATTTAATTATATAATATTTTAAATAAAGGCTAAATCTATGTTTTTTAGTGAAACTTTTTGGGTCAAATTTTGAGTGACCCAAATCTAGTAATTTGGATCCAGATCAGGATCAAGATGTTACATTTAGTTGTATCAAAGCTTAGGTTTAGTCGATTCTAGGAAACCTCAGGGGTGGTATAGGTGTTTTAGTAAGGTGTTTAGTGGATACAAGCCTTTAAATTAAGTATGTACTCCTTAATACTTGAATCTTGATGGTGCATCCAACGTTGCGATGCTAAGATAGTTGCGATCATGGTCGAGAATGGTCGAATTAACTGTTGAGCCGCTCATGGGAGCGATTTCGGGGGCGAGGTCGTCCTAGATTTTTTAGGTTGTAAATTGGTTGAATGATGCCGGACTCGAGAATGTGTCATCCTCTCGTTACCTAAATGGTGTCTTCATTGCATGTTAGATATGTTTCAAATCTCGAGGGTACGTCAGGAGAGTTTGTGGTAAGGAATATTTATCGTTATTCATGGATAATGTTTATGAAGCAAGTATAGATAACCCACTTTTGAAATCGATCAGTTGATGCACATTGGGTGAAGCACCCTTTGTTCGTGTAAAAAGCAGTCTTGTTGATACTTGGGGAGTATCATCGCCTCCTCAAGGGCAATTCTTAGAGATAGTGGATTTGGAATCTACTAATTTACTAGAATGTGACCGAAGTTAGACATTCTATAGGTTTGATGATGTTACTTTCTTAAGAGTTGTTGTATCTCAAAAATTGCTTTGGTTAATCAAGTGTGATGCTAGCCATTAATGACGAGAGTAGGCTTGAGGCTCCGAGACCTCGAGGGAACCCAACCTCTAGTAATGAGAATGTTGGGATGTTTCCCTTCTACAGCGATTTTGTGGTGGTCGTTTTGAGAATGGCACAATGAGGTTGTAAGACATGTTTGATCGTTAGATAGATGCCAACGCGTGTAGTTCAATGCTCAAGAGCTTTCAAACTATTAGAGTGTTTGTTTATGCCTCTTTGAGGAGTTGTTAAGGTAAGACTAAGTTGGACGTTGGTGCCTATCGTCTTTATTAGAGGACACTTACCTAGTTGAGAGAGTTAGAGATCCAGTTAGAAGGCGCAACTTGAACGAGGTTTCTTTTGTCTAAGTGTTTCGCCAAAAGAGAACCGAGCTTGTTCACTAGTAAGAAGTTAGTTCATTGAGGCGGTGCTTAAACTGTTGATAACTTGTTAAGTGACAATAAAGGACCGTTACGTGTCTCATAAGGCGGATTACTCGTTTAACCGATGGTGAAGTACTCGTGTGTTTTTCAGGATTGGTTCGAGAATAAGATGTTTATAATTGAAGTTTTAGAGGCTAATAGTTTCAAAATGAATTTTGGAATAAGGATTTCTCTCTTTAGAGCATGTCGTGGTAACGTTTGATGTCTACAATGATGGTTGAGGTGTGTTAATGATGATAGAGTGGGGGCCACCATATTGTCTCTCGAATATAAGTTTGATGTATTGCATGACACGTGTAAATATGTAAGGAATACAGAAAGATGAGAGTTGGCAAGGTAATTACTTTAACGACCTTGTGTATGGTAAAGGGTAGTTGTTATGTAATCAGCTAAGGAAGCAAGGGTTGAGACTTCGTAAATGCTTTGATTTATATCAATGTTTCCTTGGAAGGAGCCGGGGAACATTGGTGGAAATCTGAGCTGCGTGAGACCATTTTGTTGTGACTGTAATGCTGATTAAAGTTGAGTAAGGTTTCGAGATCTTCGAGGATGTTTTGTTGTATTGTCATGGATGTATTTTGTGCTAGAATAAGGAAAAATGTGCCTACCAATAGCAAGAAACTTTGGGTACTTGATCTTTAAAGAATTTAAGATTGGACAACGACGTGAGTTAAAGTAATTAAGAGTTGTTGATCATGTGATCAATCACCACCTAAGTAAGTGAACTTGATAAGTGATGGATTATGCAGTGTTAGTTTGGGTTAGAGTACCATTCTGCCTATATAGGACGATCAAGGATCACAAGTGGTGGTCGTGTAAGAGAGTATCGATGCTAGCTCTATGCAGTGTCGTTACCCGTATTTTATTGGTTAAGGTCTGAGTTGAGGTTTGGGGTAACTGTGGAATTCGTGAGAAGTAACATATTATTATAATTAAAATGATATAGTGTTGTGATCGAACTTGGGTCCGATGGTTTTTGATGGACTTTTAGATCTTGTTGTGGGTGCTTTAGAGAAAAAGATATCAAGGCAAGAGATACCTCTTATATAGTACAGTGGTCAGTATAAGGTAAATTTTGAGAGCAACAATTGTAGCAAGCTTTCTTTTTTTGTTTTGTGAAACTGTGTGGAGTCATGTGTTTGAGATTGTGATAAGTGTTTGACTTGTCATCGATTGGGAGTCAAACATTGGATTTCTCAGAGTTGTTGTGATGTTTCGATATTCATCAGTGTGAGTTAAATAGATGATCGTGGACCTTGTAAAGGATTTGTGAATGCACGGTTTCGTTTGGATTACGTTGAGTAATGATATATTCCTTGGTGGGTATCGTTTGATATTTTCAACAAAGGGGATGTCTAGATAGGAAGTCTGGTTAGTTTATTTACGGTTTGGTTGTACGACACTACAGTGTTTACATGTTACCTTTTGAAACGGGATTCGAGGTCTATGATAGAACCTTATCATTTGGTGAGATCTCATGCGATGAAAGATCTAAGTGAATGTACAGATGATGTGATCTTAAAAATGTTTTGGGGTTGGAGTGCAAGACTCTTGTATGAACCGAGTTAATGGGAGCTATGTTAGTTTACGATATGAGTTATCATGCGGAGTTTAAGGTAAGTGCTTGAGGTGAGTTGAGATGTCATTCGTTTTCCAAATTCTTGCATTAGGCAAGTAATGTTTTAGATATAGGATGCCATTAAAGTTAGAGTCTCTTTCAAGGAGTCACCACGAGAAGAATTGTTTCGTTTTGGGTGCAACGACTATTTAACATCTTATTTTTTTTAGATCGTACGTTGTTGTGGAAGGATGGTGTGTGCAACAATCTTTTGGGTTCTACAACGTAAGTTAAGCTGTTTGATGACGTATTTGTGTGACAGTTTTGTTAGGGTATCATTGGGATTTGCTTGTTAACTATAATATACCGAGCGAAGATAGATTCCTTCTAAGAGAAAGAACCAATTGAGATTATGTTGTATCGTTAGAAGATAAAGGTTATAAATGATAAGTGTTGTGAAAGATCAGAGTAGCGCAACAGGAAATCTTTGAGGACGCCAAGGAGATGTAGGGATTTAAACTGCTTCTTTTGATTTATAAATAGAAATTTCGATGATGAAATTTCTTTTATAGAGAGGAGAGTTGTAACGACCCAATTTTTGGGTTGATTATCCGGAGTTTGGTTTCAGGTCGAATAATTAATTCAAGTATTAAATTAAACAAATGAGGTTTTGGGAGGATTAAGTTTTAAGTAAGAGATGACCATTTTGTGTAAGGTTTGGAGGTTGAGAATTTTTTGGTGTGAATATACCATTGTGTTTTGGATAAGGATGTTTTGAATTAGAATATGGGAATGAGAGGGAGAAAATTAGATTTTTAACCTCTTCTCTCTCTTTCTTTTTCACCACATTTATCTCTTTTTCTCTTAAAACTTTAGACTTTGATCTATCATGATCCAGCTGTCCATTGTCGACACCTCTACCGTTATTGTGTTCATCTCGTCGAGATGAGTTCACTGGTACCAGCAACACCACCATCGAAGTCGTCGTCAGAGAGGGTGGGAGAGAATAAGTTTCAGGTTTTTCGGTTAAAGTGCTCAGAATGAAAAACTAAGGTCATCATCGTGTTCACCAGTGTCGACAGAGTTGGGAAGAAGCTTCGTCGTCATCGTTGTTGTTCGGCCTTTTGAACCCGCTGCTGCACGTGGGCATCGTCCAGCCGAGCCATTATATCACAGCTGGGCTGTGGATCAAGCTGTTACTTTGGGCTGAGCCGGCCTGCTGAGCCAGCTCGAACCTTAGGCCAAGCCTGTCTACCAGCCATTGACTGACATTAACTTTTTTAAGGGACCCTACTCGGGGGTTTTTCGATGTTCTGAGTCTGATGGCGCATTTTGTTTTTCCAATTTCGAACCCGGTAAGCTATTTTTACACATTTTATCCCCTAAAGTAGTTTGGCTGTGTGAAATGGCTTATGTAGTCGTATTTGTTTTATTTGAGGACTTTACGGATGTGAATATTGGAATTAAAGAGATGTTTTGGAGAGCTTGGAGGGGGATTTATTGCTTGGCTTAAGGTTAGTACAACTCGAACTCCTATTGCTTCATGAGCATCATAAATGTTATTTGCTTTGCGTGTTAGTATCTGCAAAATAGGTAGACAATGAATATGCATATTGGAGATTAATAGTTTGAGACTTGATGTTTATGAGATGCATGACGTTGTTGTGAATATGATAAGGCTCATGGAGGCTTTAGAGACCGTTTAGGGTCATTTGAGATGTCCGTATGATTATTTGATGACTGATTATTTGGTTGATAATTGTTATTCTTTGAATGCTTGTTCGAATAGATTGGCGTGAATGATAGGTATTATGCTTAAGTGGCAAATACTCAATTTAAATGATTATAAAGCCGATAATTAATATTAATTGAATGAGCGTGTTAGTAAAAAGACCTTAAGGACTTTTATAAGCTTTAGGGATCGAATAGAGCGTGGTAATATCGTAATTCAAAGAGATGGTATGAATTCGTGATTAGGGTATCTGTGCAAGCTTTGGTTGTACCGGTAACTGATTGAGGGTCGTATCGGTACATGTCAACCCGTACTGGTACTTATGGTAATTGAGGATTTCTAGTAAGCTATATCAGTATTGGTACTCGTGTTCGAGTATTGGTACCCACTAAACGAGATAATTTATAATGCTAATGAAAAGATGGAAATTGACATGGGATATTAATGTGAAAATATGGACTAACGGAGATAATAAATGAGATTAATTATATACTCTTCCATAATGTATTAACAACTCGGCAATGTAAAATTAATGATGTGTTGATGATTAGCAACAATAGAGAGATCCTTGGGATCGCGTTGCGTGTATGCCAGGTGGATATTTGACTGATTTCTTGATTTGATTGATGGGATTCAAATACCCAAGAATCGTACTATAGTACTTGTTCCCTTCTTCACATGCATTAGATGTCTAAGTGGTCCCAAGTGGCACTCGCTACTCGACGGCTAGGTGTTTCCGAGTAAGAGATATTCACTAGCTTGATGTCTTAGTGGTCCCAAGTATGTGGCATGACCGCCTGATGTCTTTTTGGTCTCAGGTGGGTGGCATGGTATGGTATTCGATGTTTGTGTGGTCCCGAATACCGTGCGAGATACTTGATGTCTATGTGGTCCGAGTATGTATGTGGCTAGCCTGATGTCTTAGTGGTCCCGGGCTAAATAGGTTTGACTACCACTATTTATGGTTAGGACTTTGTGTGTTTTTGCCCGAATAATCTGGTGAGATATCGGGTATGGTTGGGCCTTGTGTGCCTTGTATGATGACTTGCATGTCGTGAGCATGTGTTTAGACGACTAGTAGTAGCATCACGTGTTTATTATCTCTCCTTATTGCTCGTATACCATGTTAGCTTTATCGCTACTTTTTAATGGTGTGGTACCAAAATAGAAATAAGACGTAACCTTAGGTACCATTTAGCCAAAATATCTAGTTGGGTGACCAAAATAGAAACACAAGAATAGGTGGGTACCAAATAAGTAGTTTACCCTTTAATTTATGCTCGCGAATTTATTTTAATCGCTTAATTAATTATGTCACAATTATTATTTAATGATTGTTTGGTCTATGTAAGAAGCCATGTGTACGGCACAGAGTTTTAGACAGAACTTTTTTTATTAATTAAACATGTAACACTAATACATTTGTAAATTCTAAACATTCCAATTAATCAAAATATATAGCATATTTGTTTTTAAAAAATCACCAATTAAAAAATTATTATTTACTGTTTATATTTTCACGTTTAATATATTATTTTTTTGTTGGAAAAATGTGAGAACATGGTAACTTTGAGCCATATTTCGATGAGTAAAGGTGGAGGTTTGAATAAGGATTCGATTGGATCTTATTCTACTCTGTGAGACCTTTACAACGGTATCTCATATGCTCAAAATGGTTAAATAATGAATGAGACATTGATGGTCAAAGTAAGGAGGTTGGGAATTAGAAAAGGAAATGGAACCCCCATATCCTACATGTATGGGATAAATGGATTGGGAAGTGTTTATATACATTTACCCTACTTGTGGTTATTGAATGGCTTGAAAGGATATTGTGTCTCGCATGCAGGGGGTGCGAATCCAATCCCATTCAAGTTGGGCCGCACACCCACGACGTGGGTGACGCGAATGTCCAGACCGGTCGGGCCCTACGTGGACCATGGATATTTTACCACATTCGAATTGTTTTTTTCCTTTTGAATAGCAGATTATCCCGAAAATTAAGGGATATATTCGGATTTAAATTCGAATTTTACTTGTAGCCCACTCAAAATGTTTCTCATGCTTAACCTAATTTTCTCGTATAAATACATGAGTATTTTTTAGGTTTTAACACACAATTCAAAAACGTTTTCTCTCCTAGACTTGCATAGTTTTCTGGTGATAGTCGAAGGCTCGAGTACGTTCGTGATTTCTCAGTGGTGCTGCTGAAGATAATCATCCGTTGTTGTATCCTGAGAGACCGACGACCGACGAACTCTACCACCGAAGAGCGGTCGAATCTGTCTTAAGGAAATTACGTTCCTAGCAGGCCTCAGCAACCGAATTTGTATTGTTCATATATTTCAATTTTTTAATTAATGTAATCTTGTTACTTTAATTATTTTCACATTTATTTTGAATTTAATTGTATTTTCTCCAACATTTTTGTACATTTTAAAAATACATAAATGATATACTTTGTGTAACTATTGTCATCGAACATTGATTATTAATATGTGTTCAATAAATTTTTGTTACTTTGGACAACAAAGCTCACCCGTTTAGATAATTTTTTAAACTATTAAATTGATTAAAATAATATAATGAGTCGATGACATATTTTCACGAAGTGCTATTATTTAATTTAGAGAGATAAAGAAATTTTTTCATCTCAATTTTATATAATTGGGATTTGAGAGTATTTTAATAATATTCCATGCACATTATTGGTCTTGAGCATGTTTAAAATGTTGCCTTCAATTATAGAAGCAAAATAATATTTAATATATGTAGCATTTGAGAACAATTTTAGATAAACATTAAAATTTACAAAATAAAAAGACAACTATTTTTTATAATTTTGAAAATTATTCGATCATTTTTGTTTGGCCATACATATTTTCTGTGACTAAACTCAGCTACTTTAAAGATTTTGAAGCCTTGTCAAAGCAATTAATTGATATTTTAAGTTCATATTTAATTTAAAAAATAATAACCAACTATTTATTGTATAATAAGGTGAAGTGTTTGACCCCTCAAGCAAGACTAGATATGTGAATTTCGACATTGTCAATGAGAAAAAAATAGATGGATATAATTACTATTATAATAAACCTCTGCATTTACTTATCTAAATTAATTCATTGATGAGTCAAATATTATTAATTATAAAAAATAAATTCAATAATGGAACTTTGTACTTTAAAACAAATTCAATAAATTAATTTAACCAATCATATTTAAAATATATATATCAATTTAGTCATTTTTCTTCCCCAAATCAATTGTATACCTTCGTTAACACTAAAGTACTTCATTTAAATTTATTAATCAATTTAATGCATAAATATATAAATGTAAATATATTTATAGTTATTTTTTAGTGTTAGATTATTAATAAGTATTTACATTAAAGTTAAACTCATTAGTGTTATAAACGAATGGAACGTTCAACAAACCGTTCATGAACTATTCGGCGAGAAGTTTGTTTATGTTTGTTTATTTATTAAATGAACGAACATGAATAAGTTTTTATGTTTGTTTAATTAAATGAACGAATATGAACAAAGGGTTTTTTCGTTCATTTACGTTCGTGAACGTTCGGTAACCTGTTCGTTTATTTCCGTTTAAATTTATTTGCATATTTCTATTTATATTTATTATTTTTCATAATAAAATAACTATATTTTAAAAATTAAAAACATATATAAAAATATGAAGTAAAAGGAAAAACTTAAATAATACTCAATGTACGAAACTTCATACTTCTTTAGAAAAAAATTAAACAATACTCAATGTTTGTTTGCGTTCGTTTATTATTTTAACAAACGAACACGAACAAAAAATTATGTTCGTTTAGTTGTTCATGTTCATTTATTTGTTCGGTTAAAATTAAACGAACGAACATGAATATATCCTCGTTCATATTCGTTCAGTTCGTTTACAGGCCTAAAACTCATTGACATTTATTTAAAAATATTTATGAAAATCTTCGGGTTTTAGTTACTGTTACCACATAATTTACTACAAAAGGTTTAAGTTTTCGTATTATTATTATTCAGTATTTTTTGTAATTTTATATTTTTGAATTACTTCATTAGTTCTCTTTTATTTTTAAAATAAACTAATAATTAAACTTTTTAATTACTGCTTTTTTATTACTAAATCGATTTCTTAAATGCTCTGTAAGTTCGTGTATTTCATTAAAAACGTTGTATATTTTTTACCATAATTTTAAATTTTATGTTATTATTTATAAATTTACTTGTAATTTTTATTATTATTATAAAAATCTATAAAAAATTATTCATATTTAAAATATGACACATAAATTAATTTTACATAATGAAACTTAAGCATGCAGGAAGCGACGACGAATATATATTTATTACATTAATATAAAATTTTCTTTTTATTATATGATTCATTTATGTAATAATTATAAGCTTTCAGTTAAATTAGTCCACGGATTTTAAGTTTTTTATTCTTATGTTTCATGTGTTTGTATGATTTGCTAAATTATAAGTTATTAATTATTGATGTAATTATATATTTTATAATTTTGTTTATTTTATTTAAGGTTTTAATTCATTTAAATATTTTTAAAAATATTTATTATAAAACTAAATAACATATAAATCTACTTTTATAGTTATAATCATCTGACATGCATTATATGTTTTTGAGATCCATATACATAATTATTTTTTAATTTATTTATAATTAAATTTTATATTTTATAATATGAACTATTAGATCCGAATAAAATGATAACAAAAATATTACTAAAAGCGTAAAGATAGAAATAATATATAATAATATACATGTTTATGATTAACTGAAAATATTAAGTTTGGTATAACTCGTGTTACTGAGGATATCCAAGTAGGAATGATGATGGACGGTGAAGAACAAATAATTTAGGAGAAGAAAAATGACTAAATTAATATATTTTTAAATATGAATGGTTAAATTTTTTGAATTTGGACTAAATTGGTAGAATACATAAGTTTTAAGAATTAAAACTTCTATTATACCAAATGTTTTTGGATGCTTGTTCGTATTTTAATAGATGAGTGACCCAATCGTAACTAAAATTTTAATTGAGTGACATAATTGTAACTTTTAATAATTGAATGACACAATATAATTTTATTAATGATTGAGTTACCTGTTTACCTTGTAATAAAATACCAAACCCCTCTCTCTCTATATATATAAACTTGGGGAAGGGTCTTATTTGAACGTTTCGTACTAAAATAATTGAAATGATCCTGAAAGTATAAGACCAAATTTCATTTTATATTTTTATTTAGGGTAAACTATCTATTTGGTATCTCATTTATTCTCATTTTTCTATTTTGGTCACCCGCTAATTTTTTTTGTCACAACAATGCCTAACGTTACGTTATGTTTTTATTTTGGTACCATGCTCCTACTATAAAAAATTAACAACAAAGCTGAATTGACATTTTTTATTTTTTTCATTTTCTCTCTCCTAATAAAAAAATACCACGTCAGCTTTATCGTTACTTTTTAATGGTGAGGATACCAAAATAAAAACAAAACGAAACCTTAATTATCATTTTGCCAAAAAGATAGTTGGTACCCAAAACAGAAATGCTAGAATATGTGGGGCACCAAATAAGTAATTTACCTTTTAGTTTATGCCCGCCAACTTATTTTAATCGTTTAATTAATTATGATCACAACTATTATTATTTAATGATTGTTTGGTCTATGAAAGAAGCCATGTGTACGGCACATAATTCTAGACAGAACTTTGTTTTTATTAATTAAACATATAACACTAATACATTTGTAAATTCCAAACATTCCAATTAATCAAAATATATAGCATTTTGTTTTTCAAAAACCACCAATTAATAAAATATATAGCATATTTATCGACAATTTCTAGATCAGGTGGTTAAAAATTGTCAGTTGACATCTTTTTTATGTTCTTATATTATAGGATCAATACTTATTTGGAACACATTTTCTTTGCCGTAATAGGAATTATTCAAAAAAATCAACAATTAAGAAATTTTATTTACGTCTTATATTTTACGTTTAATATATTGTTTTTTATATTTTAAAAAACACAGAAATGATATATTTTATGTGTAAATGTTGTCATTGGACATTGATTAAAACTATGTTTTCAATAAATTTTGTTACTTTAGACAACAAAGGTCACCCCTTTATATATTTTTCTAATGCTTAATTATGAAATAAGTGTGCAAACTATATATTTTTTTGGTAATATGTGCCTAAAATATTTTGTAGCGGAAATAGGTGCCTAATGTTTATTTTTTGTCTGAAATATGTGCCTAAAATTTCATTCCGTTAATATTTTGAGGTAATGCCATTAAAAAATTTATTCACCCAATCATGATTTGACACATGTCTTGTATTTTAATTTTTTTCAAAAAAATTGAAAAAAAATCTATAACTTTTCAAAATCTCCAAAAGGTCGAAAATCCTTAAAATCTCAAAGTTGACGCCATTGTCACCGTCGATATTCTCATCGGACTCCACTGTCGCCGCCATCGGAGGTTTCTTCCCATTTTCTCCAACCACCCATCACTAGTAACCAACGAGAGGCGTTCCAACTGGAAGTTGAACGGTTACCGACGATGGGTGGTTGGGAAAAATGGACGAAGACCTCCAACAACAGTGGTGGTGGGGCTCGACGAGGCTACTGTGACGATGATGGCATTAATTTTGGGGTTTTAGGCATTTTGAGGCTGTTTTATAATTTCTTGAAATTTTGAGATATTTTTAATTTAATTTCTTTTTAATCTATTTTTGAAAATAAAAATGAAAAAAATAAAAGCCATGTGTCAAGTTATAATTGGGTGATAATATTTTTTGACATTTTAATTTTAAAACGGGACAAAATGAAACGTTGAGCATTATTTTAGGCAATAAATATCTTAGGCAATTATTAAAAAAATACTAGTAAAACACGTATTTTATGGTTATGCCTTTTCTAAACTATTGAATTGATTAAAATAATACGATGAGTTACTCGTCTGAAGGGTTTTAATGTAATGGCTTCGGCCTCATTCTCGTTAAAAAAATAATACGATGGGTTGATGACATAGTTTCATGAAATACTATTATTTAATTTAGAGATAAAGAAATTGTATTTCGTCTCATTTTTATATAATTGGGATTTAGAGTAGTTTAAAAATATTCCAAGCACATTATTGGTCTTGGGCATGTTTGAAATGTTGCCTTCAATTATAGAAGCAAAAATAATATTCAATATATGTAGCATTTGAAAACAACTTTAGATAAACATTAAAAATTTAAAAAATAAAAGACAACTTTTTTATAATTTTATAAATTATTTGATCATTTTTGCTTGGCCATAAATATTTTCTTGTGACTTAGCTACTTTAAAGTTTTTAAAGCCTTGTCAAAGCAATTAATTGATATTTAAGCTCATATTTAATTAAAAAATAATAACCAATTATTTGTTGGTATAATAAGGTGAAGTGTTTGATCTCTCAAGTAAGACTAGATATACGAATTTCGACATTGTAAATGAGAAAAAATAGATAGATATAATTACTCTCATTATAAACCTCTGCAATTATTGATCTAAATTAATTCGTTGATAATTCAAATATTATTAATTATAAAAAATAAATTCAATAACTGAATTCTGTACTTTAAAAAGAATTTAAATCTTATATTATGAAACATTTCATAAAATTAACTAACTAGTTTGATTTGACATGAACCCAACAAGTGTCCCGGTAAAAGAACAGATAGTATTCATCCTAGAAGACACGAGTTTAAATCATTGTCTACAAGGTGTATGCACATTATCAAATGATTAAGAATATGTATGAACATATACTCAGGCCCGGCCTTGGGCAAGGGCAACAAGGGCGCCCGCCCAGGACCCACCACTCAATGAAGTTACATATTTCTAATTTTATTCGAATTGCATTTATTTTTAATGGTCTAATTTTATAATTCTTGTTATTAGGAGCCCATTTTTTTCAATATTTGTTAATAGAGGTTTAATTTTCTTTAATATTTATTATTATGGGCCTACTCTTAAAATTTAACATTTTCTAATACTTGTTATTAGGGCCCAATTTTTTAAAAATATTTGTTATTTTGAACATACTCTTAAAAATTCAATTTTTTTTTTCAATTTTTGTTATTAGAGACTAATTTTTCAATACTTGTTATTATGGACCTGTAGTCACCTATTTTATCCGGCCCTCACCCATTTAAGTGTTGATATCCAAAAAATATATAGTATATGTTAATTGTATATACGAGAGTCCATAAACAAAAGATAATAAAACCAAAGTCCATTAATTTGATCCATTTATTACAAAAAAGAGAATAGCCCATGTTTTACAAGCCCAGTTCTGCCTTACAATAAAAAAAAACTAAAGGCTTATTTTCCCTTTCAGCCGCCACCCTTCTTGTTACTTTTTGATCATCCTTTGATCCAATGGTCCAAATTAATGTCTGAAACCCTAGCCTTTCAGATATGGAGCCGCACACCCTAGCACCATTGGATCGAGGAGGGATCTGGCGGCTCAGATCGCGTAGGAGGATATCACCGGGATCACCATTCGCGCGTGGCACACACGCGCTCGACTTTTGGGCTTCCACGGACCGTTCATCTTCCCCGACCACTCTGTGGCCGACGCCGGTAGCTGTGTTTCCACCATTTTCGACCGTCGTGACATACAAGCAAAAAAGGGGTTACATTTCGAATTAAAACAAAAAAGGAAGAAATCGGATTGGAATCAAACATTAATGGAAAAAATTAGGAGTAAAGTCAGAATCGAAGCAAAGAAGGAAAGAATCAGTCGAATATGGTCAAAATCAGACCAAATCTGATCAACATTGAATCATGCAACAATCTTAGAGATTTTAAGGTTTCCATTTGTAATCGGGGAAATGATTTCGTTCCCCTTGTTCATACATGTAATCGGATATAAAAACAATTGAATCACCGATTGTAATAGACACAATTGAGAGAAGCAATAATAGAAGCAAATTCGACCATATTCAAAGGTAACTTATACCTATAGTTTTTTCTTCATACATTTTTCTGGGTTCTAGTTTGAAAAAATAGAAGAGGGGCGCGGGTATTACCGGGCGAAGTACCAAAAACGGTCGACAAAGTGGCGCACCGTAGCCATCATTGAACTCGGGAGCCGAAATTGGAGTGGGCTACCGTTGGACAACTCGCCGCTGGCCGAGGGCCATGACGACCATCGCGGAGGAGCGCTGCAAGCTGCCACCGGAATCTGGAGAACCCGACGGTGTTCATCATCCCCATATCAACATTCATAAAGAATGCATGGGGTTTGAGGGCTGGGGAAATCCATTAGGTGGAGAGAAATGAAACAAAAATGGATTTTGTTTATAATTTTTGTATTATATACTCGACCCGTTAGAGTGACCCAGAACCGACCCGCTCCATTATGCGACCCATGCCCTTCTTTCCTCAGTATTCGACTTCGGCCACCACTGTTTGCTCTCTTACACTTTAGTCCTTTTCTTATTTTAATTTGTTCTTCAGTTTTAGTTTTCTTTTTAATTTGATCCTTTTTATGTTTAATTTGCATGCTCTTACTCTTTTAAACACTAATCTTAAAATATGGAAAATAAAATCACCTTCAATAGTTTGTTTTACACAATAAAATTTAATCACCTTTTAAAATGTGAAAACTTTAGGATTAGTTAATTTGTACATAGGGCAACATTAATTTCTTTCGAGTCTTAAATAATGTTTAGTATACATCCCCTTAAGTATAGGCTCATCTTTTACATAATATGTTTATAATTTATTTTCGTAATTTCTTTAGGTCACTAAATACATCTTTAATTAAAATTCAGTTAGTAGAGACTTACATGACTAGCCACTTTAATCATTTAATAATTGACCTTAGAATTAGCAAACAAAATAAAAAAAGAAATAAAATAATCATACTAAAAGGGTTTTCTTGCACCATGAAAGTGAAATGTACTTTCAATTAGGGTTAATTCGGTCTTCCCCTAGTCGTTATGGGAATGATCGAGACTCCTATGCGAAAGTGCATTATCGAATTTTAAGTATTAATACCTTAATCCTTTTGCATTTAAATTGATTCAAATTTTCTCAGCTGTGAGCGAGTTCGAGCCAATTTTAGAACCTTGGGATTTTTGTATTAATCCCTGCATACATTCATCCAGATTATAAGGAAAATATTAGTGATCAAGTAAGAGTCAGTCTCTAGGCGTGATGGGGGTGCTAATCCTTCCCCACACGTAACTGTTCCCCCGAACCTTTGAGATTTCGTAATCTTTGGTTGGTTTTTAGGTTCTCGGTCCGCCTAATACAATAAAAGGGACTGGTGGCGACTCCGTTGTTATAGCTTGGCGACTCCACTGGGTATTATTTAAGAGGGCACAACTTTTACTTGATCACGAATTATTTTCTTTACTAATCTGTTGCATTTTTATGTGTGCATTTTCTTGGTGCTTTAAACTGTTTGCACCATAACATAAGCCTTTTACCCGGGCTTTATCAAACTTAAGTGGAAGAAAATAGCTATGCCTTCATGAGTAACCCTCCACATGGGCTAGTGAAAGTCTTCCGAGGTCCAGTACTTATGCTTTCGTGAGTATCCCTCGGCACGGGTATAACGAAAATGCATCCCCTTGAGCCGTGTTCGATTCGTAAGCCTATGATGGGCCAGAATTGAACGTCTTATCCACCTTGGAGTAGGGGGTAAGAGCGGTTCGAGAACCCTTTTAGATCCAAACCCGCATGAATGTTTGTCTTAGTAAGCCCACCCCATCAAGCTATGTGAAACCATAGGTTTTATCTTTCCGCTTTATTAATTGCTTTACTTTTTCGCTTTTTGTTCTTGAATTTATCTTATTATTTATACACTAACACATTTTTTTATCCTTTTAGTGCATACATCACATTGCGACCACTTGGTATTCCGAGACATTGTGCAATCAGGGATCGTGAGTATACGAGTCACGTTGTCCGATTTTGGAATCCTCCGCTCGAACAGAGAGGTACGAAGTGAGTCCACAGAGCTTCAACACCAACATGGAGATAGTGTGCAGAGAGATACCATTGTAGACCTGCCAAAGCAGGTACATATGAGGTTGCCTCATAACCATTTATCCGGACTTATTGTTGTTTGGGAGAGCCTAGAAGCCCAAGACCAAGCCATGTTCACTAAGAGATATGGGAACATAGCCCTATTGCTTGGAGTGGAAATAGATGAGTCCATGATACTAGCAGCTATTGAATTTTGGGACCCAGCTTATCGATGTTTCATCTTCAATTAGGAAGATATGACTCCCACTATTGAGGAATATATGGTCTTGATGCGCCTAGATCTAGAAAGGCCTGATAAGATATACTGGAAGAAGAAAAACTCGGGATATCAGAAGAAACTTGCCAAGCTTGCTGGTCTAGATATTGAAGAAATATATACCTACATAGCCGAGAATAATAGAAGCCCTTGCTTCACATGGGAATTCATTTACACCCAAATCATGAAGGATCTAAAGCACGAAAGAGTCCTTAACTTGCTTGCCTTGGCTATTTATGGGTTAGTAGTATTTCCTAAAGTTTTGGGGCACATTGAGATAACCTTGGTGGACTTGCTAGCCTAGAAAAATGTGAATCCAGCCCCGACTATCTTAGCAGAAACCTTTAGGTCCTTGAATTTTTGTTGAACCCAAGGAAGGGGATGCTTCACTGGGTGCTCACAGCTTCTTTACCTGTGGCTGCGAAGTCACTTTTGGGATAACGATAAAATAAGCAGACATCCCCCATCCAGCGATCTAGTTCCAATAAAAAATATCACTAGAAAAGTAGTGGCCGCGAAATGGAAAGCAAGAACAGTGGGTACTCTTCTTCAAAAATCTCACTGATGACGATGTGACATGGAGAGCTCCGTGGATGTACCCAGTGCCCATCTTGTACAAGTGCGGGACGTTAGAGTGGGTACCCCCCATAGGCCTTTGGAGAGCTACCAGTTATGCTTCTTTGCTCGTACAGCGTTAGTACAGTTCATGATAGTTCATTCCCGTTACCCATGGTTTACGAGAGGAAGAATTCTCCTACACAGAAGTTAATCCTACAAGATGAGTTATGGTGTTGGCTAAAGAGTGGAACCAGATATTCCGAATAGAGGTAGCATTATTTGCCGCTGTTGTACCCGAGTACACCAGTTGGAGGAGGCAGCGAGTTGATAACATAGGCGTACCAGTCTTGAAGCGTGCATCAGAAAACCCACAGCCTGGCATCCTGCTTACTGAGTTGGAAATCTACAAGCAAGACTTTGAGAAAGAGAAATGGAAGCTATGGGACATGGTGACTAAACTTGAAAGTGAACTCCTCACAGAGCAGGTTGAACGAAAAGGTTATCAGAAAAAGGTGAAGATTTTGTTGGCAAACCATGAAATCTACCTAAGAGACGTGCAAGAATTAACACAAGAGAATAATCACTTAAGGGCTCGAGAGGCACGAGCAAGTATTTCCAAGACTTCTAAAGAAGAAAAGGCGTAGTTAGAGAAGATGAGGAAAGAGTTGAAAGAATGGCAGTGTGAAGCCCGAAAGTAGAAGGAAAAATTAGAACGACTCACTAAAGAAAAATGACATTTGGAGGAGCAATATTCGGATGCTCGGTGAAGCCTCAGAAAACGTCATGGTCAGAATCAGAAGCTCTAAGAAAGGCTGAAGGAAGAGGAGGCCAAGGGAGTTGAAGCTGAGCTACTCCATTTGGGTATCGAAGACTTGAAGAAACATTTGCAGGCACATAAAGACCATATCCACACTCTCATTGATGATTGGGATTATGAGAAGATCCAATGGGCTAATACTAAGCAAGCTTTGAATGTTGCATTCTTGGGCTGACATTTCTATATTGATCATCTAAAGTATCAGATTCAAAAGGCAGTTTCCAAAGCTCAGGAAATGAGGAATCATGCTAGGGATCTGAGATCGAGATTCCTCCCAGTAGGAAATGATAGACAACACCTGCTAGATTTCTTAGATGAGGCGATGGAAGACTATCGACAGACTAGTCTTTTATTTGGTAGGGTTCATAAGGAAACAATATCGAAAGGAGGAGTTGAGCCACCAGCACCAAAATGGCTCAAAATAGCAGAATAAGAACTTATTTTTTTATCTTTTGAATAAAGTGTACTTGAAACTTTATGATCTATGAAGTGTACTATATTTCGGAATACCACTAGTCTTTTGCATCATTGGCATTTGCATTTGAGCATCCATTGCATCAACACCCTACATTAAAATAAATAATTAACTATGGGAAGTTAAAGCGCAGTTGACAAAATTACGCACCCGTACGGAACTCGCTCTCAAGCCCGCAAAATGGATATGCAAAACAGAATGTCTGCCATGGAAGCCAATTTGAAAGGTACACAAGACAAGCTAGAGAAGATCAAAGGTGATTTGAAGAATAAAATTACCAATTCTCAAGAGAATACTATGCTACAAATAGCAGCTATGCTCGGCAAGAACCCTGAAACTCTTAAGGCCCTCAAAGAGGTAAATACAACAACACCCTCGCATGAGGCCCTCAAGGGGAAGTTTCAGGTTCACATCCCTAGGACCTCGATTAATGCCCTGGTAGAGTCCGGGATAGGTCAAGGTGATGAGCAAGACTTGGAGGTGCCTGACCTCGATGAGCTGGCAAGCCAGAGCCGCTTGGATAAGAAATTAGAAGAACACTGTGAAAAGCTTGAAGGAATAGTGAAGGCCATAAAGGGAGTTAGTATTCATCGAGGCCTAGATGCTAGAGATCTCAGCCTAGTGACAGACTTGGTCATTCCCCCAAAATTTAAAACATCAGATTTTGAAAAATACGACAGAACCACATGTCCTTCAGCACATTTGACAATGTACTGCAGGAAGATGTCATATTATTTAGACAATGAAAAACTGCTTATACACTGCTTCCATGACAGTTTTTGTGGATCAGTAGCACGCTAGTATACACAGTTAAATCGAACCAGTATAAAGACATGGTTGGATCTGTCACAAGCCTTTATCGAGCAATATAAGCACGTGACGAACATGGTCCCGAACAAAGCGGTCATGCAGGGAATGGAATAGAGAACAAACGAAAGTTTCCGCCAGTACGCTCAAAGGTGGCGAGATATAGCGATGCAGGTCCAGCTGCCGCTATTGGAAAACGAAATCACGCCTATGTTTGTGAAAACGCTGAAGGGGTATTTTTATGACTGAATGATAAATCACGTGACCAAAAGCTTCGCTGATATGTTAATGAATGGCGAACTAATCCTAGTAACCATAAAGAGTGGAAAGCTTGATGGAGGAGAGTCAAAGAAGCCTTATAGGAAGCGAGAAAACGAGGTGAACATGACTTCGTCATATAATCAAAATTTATCTACAGGGGTAGTGATTAACAAGCCAAATACAGCTAATACAAGCTCGACAGTGCAGAATTCGCCCATGCTCAAAACAAGGACTCCATCAAACAAGCCTAGCTTCACCCCTATACCAGTAACTTATGCAGAATTATTTCCACAGTTGGTGAGTCTAGGTTGGTGGTGCCACAACATCTTACCCCGATGTTACCACCATACCCTCGATGGTATGACCCAAATGCCAAATGTGAATACCATACTGGAATCACATGACATACAATTGAGAATTGTATAGCTTTCAAGAAGGTGGTAAAGAATCTGCATAAAACATGTATGCTGTCATTTGAAGCTATAGAGGAAAAAGGAAAACCCCTTCCAAACCATCAAAATACTGGTGTGAATGTTATACTAGAGGAAGAGGGTAAGCAGGTAAAGATGCAGATAGCTGATGTTAAAATACCTTTACGGTGGGTATGGTCGATAATGATGGATGATGGAATACTAATCAAGAATGCTAAAATTCAGTTTTCAAGAGACGGGACCTATTGTGAGTATCATGGGGAAGAAGGTTATAAGGTTCAACGGTGTTCAGAATTCAGGTAGCTGGTTCAGAACAAGATGAATAACGGTGAGATAGAATTCTTCACAAGGAAGGGTACGAGTAATGTACCTGAAATATGTGCATCAGATGAATCTCCAATGAAGAGTCTTGCTGAGATTAAGCCATTGGTCATTAGAATCAAGGTAAAAGCTGGTGAAGGAACGAATAAGACAACCCTGCGATTGGTGATAAGAGCACCAACACATTTTCCCTACAATGATAGTAAAAGAGTACCTTGGAATTACGCATGCACCATAGTGACATCAGAAGGCCCAGGGCGCGCTGAGGCCAAGGAAAGAATGATTAATGAAGTGGGCCATTTTACGAGAAGTGGGAGATGTTATGTACCACCAACTGGGGAAGACCAAGATGCTGCTCAAAGAAAAAAGGCTCTGAACAAGGAGCCTAGGAAGGACTTTTATGAGGATCGCCTAGACGAGATACTGGAACCTGTGAAAGAATCTAAGGCACATGAATTTCTTAAGATTCTTAAGCACAGTGAATATAGTGTAGTAGAACAGCTGCATAAGCTCTCAGCACGCATATTAATGCTATCGTTGTTGCTAAGTTTGGAAGGACATCGGGAAACATTACTCAAAGTCCGCAACCAAACCTTTTTACCAAAGGAAATAACCACTGACAAGCTGGATAGGTTGGTGAGAAACACCACTGTTGATAATTTCATCTATTTTAGTGATGAGGAGATCCTAGAGGAAGGAAGGGGTTTGTGCAAAGCTCTTCACATTATCACTCGTTGCAAAGGACACATGTTGTTGAGGGTCTTTATAGACAACGGTTCGGCTTTAAACGTTCTGCCAACAGCCACATTGAAGAATCTATCGATAGATGAGTCACATATAAAAGATTATCGAAATACAATCTGAGCATTCGATGGCACGCAAAGAGAGGTGTTGGAAAAGATAGAGGCCCCCTACATATTGGACTGTCTACATTTTAGGTCGACTTTGTGGTGATGGACATTCGACCAACCTATAGTTGCCTTTTAGGGCGTCATTGGATTCATACCGTCGGAGCAATCCCGTTCACGTTTCACCAAAAGTTAAAGTTTATGGTCAAAGGGCAGTTGATAACTGTTGGTGAAGAAGAAAACATCATTGCCTCGGTGACGGCTGAAGCTCCTTATGTTGAGGTTGATGCAGGGGCATTGGAATGTTCCTTCAGGTCATTGGAACTGGTGGGCCCAATTTTTGTTGATGAGGGGAGCATGATTCGAAGGCCAGGCTTGTCAAAGTGTGCGAAGATGCAAGTGAGAGAAACTCTAGGAAAATGTGCTAAAGTAGGCAAAGTATTTGGGAAATATCACCAAGGTAGGTTATACCCAGTGACTGTTGCTAAGAAGAAGGACATATTTAGACTGGGATTTAAGCCCAATGCAGCCCAAAGAAGAGCCGCCATAATGATGAATCAAGAGAGAAGAAAGAGCAGACTCAAAGGGGAGGATATCATATGGGATCCAATGAAATTTCTACCCCTTAATTTTACCTTTACATCGGGGGTTTGTGAACCCTGGCTTAACCCAGGATGAGAAGGATGTTGATGAGATCGCAGATATGTTTGGCAAGATGAGCATTAATGCGGTACTGGAAGAGCAAGGAGAAGAGGGCAGATATCTGTCAATGATTCGTCCATGTGACAAGCTTAATAATTGGACTGCAGAAGAACTTCCTGTAGTTTTTAAGTCTCTTTCAGAGTAATTTTCAAAACTAAACCCCTGTTTTAGCCCAAAAAGTAGCTGGGAATCACTTATGTAAAGGGCATATTCTAAATCATCATGGTTCCCGTTTCAATAAAGTGCATTTTGTTTTCACACCTTGTGCATCAAAGATAAAAAAAACATTTCATTTCTTCTTTTTTTTCTTCTTTTGCCCAAATGTTGATATATTCCTATTCTTTATAGGTCTCCAGATATCAATGACGTAAGTGATATTGAGTCCGAATCGCAAGTTAACTTCGAACAACTCGTATGCCTAGAAGGATTTGAAGATCTTGATGTTGAGAGGGAGGCCGATATCCTAGAAGATATCTTTCGACTAATGAAAAGTGAAAAGAAAAAGATCGTTCCCCACAAAGAACAGTTGGAAATAGTGAACTTGGGGACCAAAGAAGGAGGACGCAAAGTGAAGATTGGCATTACAATCAGTGCACAGACCCGACAGAGTTTGGTCAAACTCTTACACAATTATAAAGACGTGTTTGCTTGGTCATACCAAGACATGCCTGGGTTGGACACAAACATCGTGGTTCATCGCCTGCCTATAAAGTCAGGGTGTAGGCCAGTGCAACAAAAACTATGAAGAATGAAGACTGATATGCTCCTGAAGATCAAGGATGAGGTAAAAAAACAATATGACGCAGGTTTCCTACAAGAAGCTCGATATCCTGAGTGGGTAGATAATATTGTTCCGATCCCAAAGAAGGATGGGAAAGTTCGCATGTGCATTGATTATAGAGACCTCAACTGAGTGAGCCCAAAGGATAATTTCCCGCTCCCACACATTGACACTTTAGTAGACAATACTGCACGACATTCATTGTTTTTATTTATGGACGGCTTCTCAGGCTACAACCAAATTAAGATGTGCACTGTAGACATGGAGAAAACCACGTTTGTAACACAATGGGGCACTTTCTGCTACAAGGTGATACCGTTCTGGTTAAAGAATGCCGGGGCAACTTATCAGAGAACCATGGTGAACTTGTTCCATGATATGATTCATCAGGAAATCGAGGTATATGTAGATGACATGATTGCCAAGCCTGGAACAGAGGAGGATCACGTCCTGAACTTGGAAAAGCTTTTTAAGAGGTTGAGAAAGTTCTAATTGAAGCTCAATCCCGCCAAGTGTGTATTTGGAGTAACTTCAGGAAAACTCTTAGGCTTCATAGTAAGCGAAAAGGGGATAGAGGTAGACCCTGATAAAGTAAAAGTAATACAACAGCTTTTACCCCTCAAACATAAAAAAAGGTATGGGGTTTCCTAGGTAGACTCAATTATATTGCCAGGTTCATCTCCCAACTTACAGAAGAATGTAGCCCAGTGTTCAGACTACTAAAGAAGGAAAATCCCAGATAGTGGAACAAGAAGTGCCAAGTAGCTTTAAATTAAGAAACAATTGACAAATCCACCAGTATTAGTGCCACCAGTCCCAATGAGGCCTTTAATCCTATATTTGACCATACAAGAGAATTCACTGGATGTGTATTAGGGCAGTACGACGAGACATGATGAAAAGAAAGGGTAATCTATTACTTGATCAATAAGTTCACAGATTATGAATCAAGGTATCCCCAGATTGAAAAGATGTGTTGTGCTTTGGTTTGGACATCGAAAAGGCTCATGCAGTACTTTTTATACCACACAACGTGGTTGATATCTAAACTTGATCTATTAAAGTTTATGATGGAAGCACTGGCTTTATCGGGAAGAGTAGCTCACTAGCAAATGTTGCTAACAGAATTTGACATCCAATACGTCAGTCAAAAGACAGTAAAAGAAAGTGTCATAGCAGACTTTTTAGCAAGTCAAACAATTATGAAGCTTTAGAGTTTGACTTTCCTGATGAACACTTGATGTGTATTACAGTTGAAGATAACCCATGGATTCTTAATTTTGATGGAGCTTCTAATGCCTTGGGCCATGGTATTGGGGCAGTCCTGGTTTCCCCGGTGGGTGATCATTACCCATGCACTAGTAGTCTGAAGTTTTTCTGCACCAACAATATGGCACAATACGAGGCCTGCATTATGGGATTACGTGCGGCCATAGAGAAGAAGATCAGGGTCCTTAAAGTCTACGGGGACTCAGCCTTGGTCATCTATTAAATTCATGGAGAATGGGAGACAAAGGATTCAAAATTAATTGAGTATTAGAAGCTAGTCCTCGAATTGATCAAAGAATTTGAGGAAATCACCTTCAACTACCTCCTGAGGGAAGAAAACCAAATGGCAGATGCGTTGGCCACATTGTCAGCAACCTTTAAAGCAAGTGAAGATGCAAAAATGATGCTAGTACAAATCCAGGTTTCATAACTTCCTGCACATTGTTACGATGTAGAAGAGGAAGAGGATGGTTTCCCATGGTATCGTGACATATTACGGTACATCAAGTTTTGGGAGTATCCAGCTCAAGCAATTAAGAATGACAAAAGAACCCTTCAAAGAATGGCTGCAGTGTATGTTTTGGATGGAAAAATCTTGTATAAAAAGAGTTGAAATCAGGTTCTGTTGAGATGTATAGGTTCCAAAGAGGCCCAATTGATTCTTGAGGAAATTCATGAAGGAGTATGTATGACTCATCCTAGCGGGTTTACCATGGCTAGGTGAATCATGCAATTGGGCTATTACTGGTCTACCATGGAGGGAGACTGTATCAATTATGCCCGAAAGTGCCATAAATGTCAAATTTATTCCGATAAGATACATGCCCCACCATAATCTCTTCAAGTGATGACCTCACCGTGGCCCTTCTCGAGATGGGGCATAGATGTAATTGGGCAAATTCACCATAAAGCCTCAAATGGGCATAGATTTATTTTGGTGGCCATCGATTATTTCACCAAATATGATGAAGCAACATCCTATGCAAATGTCACTAGATCCACCATTTGTAAGTTCCCCAAAAAGGAGATTATCTACCATTATGGACTACCTAAAAGCAGTACCATTGATAATGCTTCGAATTTAAACAAAAAAATGATAGATGTAGTTTGTGAGCAATTCCAAATTAAGCATCATAATTCAGTGACTTATCGTCTGAAGATAGATGGAGCAGTAGAGGATGCTAACAAAAATATCAAGAAAATAATCTCCAAAATGACGGACACTTACAAGGACTAGCATGAAAAGTTACCATTTGCATTATATGCCTATCGGACGGCCATACGAACATCTTCAGGGGTAACACATTTTTCCTTGATCTATGGCATGGAAGTCGTGCTACCAATTGAAGTCGAGATCCCTTCACTCCGTGTTTTGACGGGAGCAAAATTAGATGAGGCAGAATGGATTCAGACACGTTATGATCAGTTAAACCTAATTGAAGAAAAGAGATTGAAAACAATTTGCCATGGCCAAATGTACCAAAAGAGAATGATGGGAGCTTACAACAAGCAAGTTCAACCGAGAGAATTCCAAGAGGGTGACCTTATTCTAAGAAGGAAGTTGCCAATTCAAAAAGATTCTCGAGAAAAGTGGGCATCTAACTGGGAAAGAACCTATGTTGTATCCAAGGCATTTTCTGGAGGAGCCTTAATTATGGCTGAGATGGACGGGAATGAACTAGAAACCCCCATGAATTCAAATTCAGTCAAACGTTATTAAGCTTAAAAAAGAGAGAAAAAGATGAGTGTCCAAGATGAAAACCCGAAAAGGGCGTCTTGGAAATAGGATGGATTTAAGTTGAAAACCCATAAAGGGCGGCTTGAATGTGTGGGGAGTTACAATGTTTAGCAAGACCTTTGAAGAATTCTTGGCAGAAGGAGCATCATGAAAAAGTTGTTGAGGGATTAACTCATAGCACTCCAGTCTTTGATATTTGGAGACTTTGTCTCTCCTCTTGTTGATCACCTTTCAATCACTATAACTTTTTCTTTTGAATCTTTTTTGGCACATTAAAATGAGAGCCTATGGATTTTGTTGCGTGTAATAAGTGCTACGCAATTGTGCAAGTATACACGTCGCAAGTAATAAAGTGATATGAGTATCGAGTATCGTCTCCACAGGGATTGGTTTGGGCCACTTTGCTTAAGTTACTGCACTGTGAAAATAAAAACACAATTGATAATAGAGGTTTTAATTAACGAGAAAAGTAAAAGCAATAAACTAAAAGAATAGATGAAAGAAAAAGAGAGAATAGGCCAGGTTATCGTGAGTTGAGATGTGATAGCCGATTGGATCGTCTTGGTAAAAGAGTGCAAAGGCAACTCAGTTGCCGTGGCAACTTGCACAGCGGGGTTGCCTTGGCAACTAATCGATGGTTGCCTGGGCAACTAGCTGGGCAACTACTTGGGCGTCTGGGCAGCAACTTCAAGGTTCGGCGGAGCGTTCTTCAATGGTTTCTTCTTATCCCTAAGTCGAAACTCTAGCTACTTGTGCATGCCTTGATAATACATCCATGCGTGAATCAAGGGTGAACAACAACCAATCTTGTGCTCCTCTTAGCCGTTGAAATCCTTAACTTATTCCTAAGCCGGATTAATCTTCACCATCAATAGATTGAATAAAGACCATACTCATTCGTTTCTTGAATTTAACTCTCCCGATATTAGATAAATAGATGAAGTTACGAGATCCTCTCCCAATTCACTCGCAAACAAGAATAAAAGCCAAGAATGAGTAAACCTTGAATAGAAAAGTGCAAACTCTTATTACCTAAACAAAATCCAATTGTTTCTCACAACAACAAAACACAATAACCCCAACCAGTCAAGTTAGTTCATGGTTGGCTTTAAAAGATATACAAAGAATAATCCCCAAACCATGAATCTAATGGAAGCAAAGAAGAAGAAGAAATCGAACTCTCTCCCTCCTTGCTATCTTGTTGAAATATCTTCCTTCTTGCCCTTTGGAGTTGTCGAAAATCCTCTCCTCTTGCTCTCTATGGAATTGTCGAAATCTCCTTCTTATTTATAGGGCTAGGCCAAAGTCCTTCTTTGAGGAGGAGTTTAAGTTGGAATTAAATTATCTTCAAAGAATATAATTCTTTATTATAATTGTATTCCTACTAGAACTTCTCCTATCTTCTTGGAATTTAATTCTTCTTTAATCTCTGCATGGAAATCAAATTCCTTTGGGTTTGGGCTTTGCTCCATGTCATCTTGGGCTTGTCTAGTCATCAATTTCGACTACCATATCACCTTTGCTCTTGTCGACAATTGCCATGGCAACTGGCTCAACGTCTCCTTCATGCATTGCCCTGGCAACTAGCTCGGCGTCTCCTTCATGCATTGCCCTGGCAACTAGCACTAGCCTTGCTTTGGCAAGTGATCCTGCACACACACAAAAATACACCAAAGCAGCATCTTTTCCCACAAAAATCACCAAGTTATGTAATCAAGCTCAACGGTGGAAAGAAACATGAATTAATGCATGAATAACTAATTATGCAACTAATATGAGCTTAAGTCTAACAATAATATGAGTAAAAAGGGTAATAAAAATAGTACTTTTGAACACTTATCACGCCCCCAAACTCGAACTATTGCTTGTCCTCAAGCAATGCAAACTAACAATTACCTGCCAAGACTTTAATCATCAAAGACATGCTTCAAACTTGAATTCAAACCTCGGAACCGTGGCACAAAGTATGATCACCTTTTAATTTTTCGGATAACACAAAAATTACCCGGAACCAAACTATAGTGCTCGTGACAATGTGTGTGCGTAGTTGTGTACAAGTTGATTTTCAAGATTCTATGTGAATAGTAGGCTTTTATCAATTTAATTACTAGGGCATTTATTTTAATTTTCACTAGAGCCAATTTCGGGCACCTCTAGTAAAGTAAGCAATTTCTCATTTTATTTTAGTCGACTAGAGCCAATTTCGGGCACCTCTAGCGATTCTTTAATGTGCATTAACTACTAGAGCCAGTTTCGGGCATCTCTAGCAAGAAAGTGCATTTACTACTAGAGCCAGTTTCAGGCACCTCTAGCAAGAATTTAACTTTTAATTTTCAAATTTACCCAAATTTTAAGCAACCTAAGTTCACTAAGTTTCTTTCAATCAACAAGCCACAACCGTGTAAAAACAATTCAGCATCATAGTCAAATTCTAAGTTCTTTTCATGTAATCCTAAAATTAAAGGTTCTTTCAATTAAGTGCAGTGGCAAAAATTCATCATTGGATATTCAACAAGTCTTAAGCAATTAAATCAAATTAAAGGCATGGCAAGTAACATATGCAACCATATGTGATTGCTAAAGATGAATGCAACTAAACATGAAACTAACTAGAAACCAACACCCCCCAAACTCGAGAGAAGCATTGTCCTCAATGCACGTAAAAGTGAAACAAAATTTAAAAGAAACTAAATGAAATGAGTTAGTCAGAGAGGTCGTCACCTCGAGTGATGAGTTTCCTTCGTGCCGTTTGCTTGATTCAATTTTCGGTCAGTGGTTGAATGCTTGTGGCTGGTACCGCGTGAATAGCATTGCCTTGATTTGGTCTATGTTTGCCGATGCAGGTTTACTTGCATGTGCATCAGTAGTTGCCGAAGCCATTGTTGTTGCCTGGGCATCGCCAGTTTCTGTTGTGGTTGCTGTGGCGAGTAGTCGGCAATAAATTTCCTTATTATGGTGGTTGTGAGTCTTGTTGTGGAAAAGAAAATAAAGAAAACCTGGAAACTAAAGATAATGAAGAAAAATAAAATATCTTCTAAAAATAAAAATGAAAATGAAAATAAAAATAAAAAGAAAATATTGAAAGGAGAGCATGCTCAGGCATCCCCTAAAGTGACCACTTCTAATGTTACTGCATATCTGAGAAAACTTGAGGAGAGTCGTTTCCGATACTTCTTATAGTATATCCGTACCCTCCACCGGGTGACAATATTGCCCAAAAAGAGTTGGGCCAATGTGCTCCCAGCTACTCCTTTTTGCATTACCATGGTGGAGGTGTCTTTCTTCTTTGTTCGCTTGTAGTCCATGTATACTCTCCACCTTGCTACTATTCCTGAAGGCACAAATATATTAATAGGAAAAATTATATCCATTCTCAACCATTCAATTACCTCATTCTTGTCGACTTCTATCATGGTTGGATGTATCCTTTGTTGTCGTGGCAATTGCTGCTCAAGCCAATTGTTGTGGCAATCAGTTGTCAAATTTTGCTTTAAGTCAAGGGAAGAATCAATTTTCTGAAGAGCTTTATGAATCCAAACACCTTTTTGTTTTGGCCTCTCAAACATCTCCATCAGTAGAGATTTCGATGGCTTCAAATCTACCAACCTCGGTTCCTCAAGACATACCTGCAATGGACGAGGTGAGTTTTTAAAGAATTCAAAAGGTTCAACTATTACCTGCTCATATTCCATTGGTAAAGTATTATCATCTCGTTGATCTTGCATGTGGTCGTGTAATTGCCGTAGCAATTGTAGATGAGAGCAATCTATAGATTCCTGCTTCAACATCAACGTTGTAACCTTATGGGCATCAGGTTCCTCAGAATTTGTTGTAGTATTGCTGTTCTCAGCTTCACTGAGTGTTGTCGCGGCATTGCTCTGTTCGGGCTCCTCAATCATTGCTGAGGCAATTTGTTGTTCAGGCTCATCATGTGTTGGGCAGTCTCTTTCATTGGCATCCTCTTGACTTTGAGGTTATAGTTGTTCCCCACACATCGGAGAGCTTTCTTTGCATTGCTCCTTATCCTCTTGCCTTGGGACGTCAGTATCCCTAGGAATGAATTGTTTGTGCATGTTATCCATGACATATGCAGATCTCCCCAATTGATCTTCTGAATCCCCTAAGGTTGCATCCCACTGAGCTATCCTCGTATTCATAGATTTTGATAGCTCTCGAATCTCTTCAATTGATCCGTCAAGTCTAGCCAAGGAAGCTAGTAACGTTTCCTCCAAGGAATTGGAATGCTCTTGAAAAGGACTACGTTGCCATGGCATATCTGTTGCTGCGGCAAAATTGTTATGGTAAAAAAAAATTTGAGCTTTTTGACCATACCATGAAGAATTTTACTGCTGGTTCCCTCTATGGTCCTCCACGTAGTTATATGCACCGAAAATGTGAGGGCAATTTTCAAACACATGATGTTCTCCACACATAGCACAAGATTTTTCCACAGTATAAGTTCTTTGGGCTTTTCTCGGTTGGTATAGGTAATCATCAAAGAGTGCAAGAAACTCTTGATTGGATTGATTCATATCTTTCAACATCATCTCTCGAATAGATTGGCTTTTATTTCCCGACATGTTGATGTTCCTTAACTAGTAGCGCACCTAATTTTTTTTTTTGATAAAAAAAAAAGAAAAGTTAGTAAAACTAATAGAAAAAATACAATAACAAAAACAACTAACACCAATTGCCAATCCCCGGCAATGGCGCCAAAAACTTGTTGCGTGTAATAAGTGCTACGCAATTGTGCAAGTACACACGTCACAAGTAATAAAGTGATATGAGTATCGAGTATCGTCTCTACAGGGATTGGTTTGGGCCACTTTGCTTAAGTTACTGCACTGTGAAAATAAAAACACAATTGATAATAGAGGTTTTAATTAACGAGAAAAGTAAAAGCAATAAACTAAAAGAATAGATGAAAGAAAAATAGAGAATAGGCCAGGTTATCGTGAGTTGAGGTGTGATAGCCGATTGGATCGTTTTGGTAAAAGAGTGCAAGGGCAACTCAGTTGCCGTGGCAACTTGCACAGTGGGGTTGCCTTGGCAACTAATCGATGGTTGCCTGGGCAACTAGCTGGGCAACTACTTGGGCGTCTGGGCAGGAACTTCAAGGTTCGGCGGAGCGTTCTTCAATGGTTTCTTCTTATCCCTAAGTCAAAACTCTAGCTACTTGTGCATGCCTTGATAATACATCCCTGCGTGAATCAAGGGTGAACAACAACCAATCTTGTGCTCCTCTTAGCCGTTGAAATCCTTAACTTATTCCTAAGCCGGATTAATCTTCACCATCAATAGATTGAATAAAGACCATACTCATTCGTTTCTTGAATCTAACTCTCCCGATATTAGATAAATAGATGAAGTTACGAGATCCTCTCCCAATTCACTCGCAAACAAGAATAAAAGCCAAGAATGAGTAAACCTTGAATAGAAAAGTGCAAACTCTTATTACCTAAACAAAATCCAATTGTTTCTCACAACAACAAAACACAATAACCCCAACCAGTCAAGTTAGTTCATGGTTGGGTTCAAAAGATATACAAAGAATAATCCCCAAACCATGAATCTAATGGAAGCAAAGAAGAAGAAGAAATCGAACTCTCTCCCTCCTTGCTATCTTGTCGAAATCTCTTCCTTCTTGCCCTTTGGAGTTGTCGAAAATCCTCTCCTCTTGCTCTCTATGGAATTGTCGAAATCTCCTTCTTATTTATAGGGCTAGGCCAAAGTCCTTCTTTGAGGAAGAGTTTAAGATGGAATTAAATTATCTTTAAAGAATATAATTCTTTATTATAATTGTATTCCTACTAGAACTTCTCCTATCTTCTTGGAATTTAATTCTTCTTTAATCTCTGCATGGAAATCAAATTCCTTTGGGTTTGGGCTTTGCTCCACGTCATCTTGGGCTTGTCTAGTCATCAATTTCGACTACCATATCACCTTTGCTCTTGTCGACAATTGCCATGGCAACTGGCTCGGCGTCTCCTTCATGCATTGCCCTGGCAACTAGCACTAGCCTTGCTTTGGCAAGTGATCCTCCACACACACAAAAATACGCCAAAGCAGCATTTTTTCCCACAAAAATCACCAAGTTATGTAATCAAGCTCAACGGTGGAAAGAAACATGAATTAATGCATGAATAACTAATTATGCAACTAATATGAGCTTAAGTCTAACAATAATATGAGTAAAAAGGGTAATAAAAATAGTACTTTTGAACACTTATTAGATTTTAATGCATATGAAATTCTATGCAAATGATATGATCAGAGTCAAAATAATGAAATGCATTAAAATTCATGTTCTTCTTTAAGTCTCGTTCAGAGAAATGTTCAAAAATCTCGCAGGAGGGATATGACGGCTTAGATCGCGCAGGAGGATATCATTGGGATCACCATTCGCGCGTGGCACGCACGCGCTCGACTTTTGGGCTCCCACAGATCGTTCATCTTCCCCGACCACTCCGTGGCCAACACCGGCAGCCGCGTTTCCACCATTTTCGACCACCGTGACATACAAGCAAAAAAATGGGTTATATTTTGAATTAAAACGAAAGAAAATGAAGAAATCGGATTGGAATCAAACATTAATGGCAAAAATCAGGAGTAAAGTCAGAATCAAAGCAAAGAAGGAAAGAATTAGTCGAATATGGTCGAAATCAGACCAAATCTGATCAATACTGAATCAGCAACAATCTTAGAGATTTTAGGGTTTCTATTTGTAATCGGGGAAATGATTTTTCCCCCTTGTTCATACATGTAATCAGCTATAAAAAGCCATTGAATCACCGATTGTAACAGACACAATTAAGAGAAGCAATAATAGAAGCAAATTCGGCCAGATTCAAAGGTTCTAGTTCGAGAAAATAGAAGAGGGGCGCGGGTATTACCAGGCGAAGCACCAGAAATGGTCGACGGAGCGTCGCACCGTAGCCATCATCAAACTCGGGAGCCAGAACTGGAGTGGACCGCCATTGGACAACTCGCCGCCGGTCGAGGGCCACGGCGGACATCGTGGAGGAGCGCCGCAAGTTACCGCCAGAATTTGGAGAACTTAGCGGTGTTAATCATCCCCAGATGAATATTCATAAAGAATGCAGGGGGCTTGAAGGCTGGGGAAATCCATTCGGTGGAGAGAAATGAAGCAAAATGGATTTTGTTTATAATTTTTGTATTATATACTCGACTTGTTAGAGTGACCCAGATCTGACCCGCTCCATTATGCGACCCGCACACTTCTTTCCTCCGTATTCGACTTCGGCCACCACCGTTTGCTCTCTTACACTTTAGTCCTTTTCTTATTTTAATTTGTTCTTCAACTTTAGTTTTCTTTTTAATTTGATCCTTTTTATGTTTAATTTGCATGCTCTTACTCTTTTAAACACCAATCTTAAAATATGGAAAATAAAATCACCTTCAATAGTTTGTTTTATAGAATAAAATTTAATCACCTTTTAAAATGTGAAAACTTTAGGATTAGTTAATTTGTACATAGGACAACACTAATTTCTTTCGAGTCTTAAATAATGTTTAGTATACATTCCCTTAAGTATAGGCTTCTCTTTGATATAATATGTTTATAATTAATTTTGGTAATTTCTTTAGGTCACTAAATACATCTTCAATTAAAATTCAATTAGTAGAGACTTACAAGATTAGCCACTTTAATCATTTAATAATTGACTTTAGAATTAGCAAACAAAATAAAAAGGAAATAAAATAATCATACAAAAAGTGAGACTGTATCAATTATGCCCGAAAGTGCCATAAATGTCAAATTTATTCCGATAAGATACATGCCCCACCATAATCTCTTCAAGTGATGACCTCACCGTGGCCCTTCTCAAGATGGGGCATAGATGTAATTGGGCAAATTCACCATAAAGCCTCCAATGGGCATAGATTTATTTTGGTGGCCATCGATTATTTCACCAAATATGTTGAAGCAACATCCTATGCAAATGTCACTAGATCCACCATTTGTAAGTTCCCCAAAAAGGAGATTATCTACCATTATGGACTACCTAAAAGCAGTACCATTGATAATGCTTCGAATTTAAACAAAAAAATGATAGATGTAGTTTGTGAGCAATTCCAAATTAAGCATCATAATTCAGTGACTTATCGTCTGAAGATAGATGGAGCAGTAGAGGATGCTAACAAAAATATCAAGAAAATAATCTCCAAAATGACGGACACTTACAAGGACTAGCATGAAAAGTTACCATTTGCATTATATGCCTATCGGACGGCCATACGAACATCTTCAGGGGTAACACATTTTTCCTTGATCTATGGCATGGAAGTCGTGCTACCAATTGAAGTCGAGATCCCTTCACTCCGTGTTTTGACGGGAGCAAAATTAGATGAGGCAGAATGGATTCAGACACGTTATGATCAGTTAAACCTAATTGAAGAAAAGAGATTGAAAACAATTTGCCATGGCCAAATGTACCAAAAGAGAATGATGGGAGCTTACAACAAGCAAGTTCAACCGAGAGAATTCCAAGAGGGTGACCTTATTCTAAGAAGGAAGTTGCCAATTCAAAAAGATTCTCGAGAAAAGTGGGCATCTAACTGGGAAAGACCCTATGTTGTATCCAAGGCATTTTCTGGAGGAGCCTTAATTATGGCTGAGATGGACAGGAATGAACTAGAAACCCCCATGAATTCAAATTCAGTCAAACGTTATTAAGCTTAAAAAAGAGAGAAAAGGATGAGTGTCCAAGATGAAAACCCGAAAAGGGCGTCTTGGAAATAGGATGGATTTAAGTTGAAAACCCATAAAGGGCGGCTTGAATGTGTGGGGAGTTACAATGTTTAGCAAGACCTTTGAAGAATTCTTGGCAGAAGGAGCATCATGAAAAAGTTGTTGAGGGATTAACTCATAGCACTCCAGTCTTTGATATTTGGAGACTTTGTCTCTCCTCTTGTTGATCACCTTTCAATCACTATAACTTTTTCTTTTGAACCTTTTTTGGCACATTAAAATGAGAGCCTATGGATTTTGTTGCGTGTAATAAGTGCTACGCAATTGTGCAAGTATACACGTCGCAAGTAATAAAGTGATATGAGTATCGAGTATCGTCTCCACAGGGATTGGTTTGGGCCACTTTGCTTAAGTTACTGCACTGTGAAAATAAAAACACAATTGATAATAGAGGTTTTAATTAACGAGAAAAGTAAAAGCAATAAACTAAAAGAATAGATGAAAGAAAAAGAGAGAATAGGCCAGGTTATCGTGAGTTGAGATGTGATAGCCGATTGGATCGTCTTGGTAAAAGAGTGCAAGGGCAACTCAGTTGCCGTGGCAACTTGCACAGCGGGGTTGCCTTGGCAACTAATCGATGGTTGCCTGGGCAACTAGCTGGGCAACTACTTGGGCGTCTGGGCAGCAACTTCAAGGTTCGGCATAGCGTTCTTCAATGGTTTCTTCTTATCCCTAAGTCGAAACTCTAGCTACTTGTGCATGCCTTGATAATACATCCCTACGTGAATCAAGGGTGAACAACAACCAATCTTGTGCTCCTCTTAGCCGTTGAAATCCTTAACTTATTCCTAAGCCGGATTAATCTTCACCATCAATAGATTGAATAAAGACCATACTCATTCGTTTCTTGAATTTAACTCTCCCGATATTAGATAAATAGATGAAGTTACGAGATCCTCTCCCAATTCACTCGCAAACAAGAATAAAAGCCAAGAATGAGTAAACCTTGAATAGAAAAGTGCAAACTCTTATTACCTAAACAAAATCCAATTGTTTCTCACAACAACAAAACACAATAACCCCAACCAGTCAAGTTAGTTCATGGTTGGCTTTAAAAGATATACAAAGAATAATCCCCAAACCATGAATCTAATGGAAGCAAAGAAGAAGAAGAAATCGAACTCTCTCCTCCTTGCTATCTTGTTGAAATATCTTCCTTCTTGCCCTTTGGAGTTGTCGAAAATCCTCTCCTCTTGCTCTCTATGGAATTGTCGAAATCTCCTTCTTATTTATAGGGCTAGGCCAAAGTCCTTCTTTGAGGAGGAGTTTAAGTTGGAATTAAATTATCTTTAAAGAATATAATTCTTTATTATAATTGTATTCCTACTAGAACTTCTCCTATCTTCTTGGAATTTAATTCTTCTTTAATCTCTGCATGGAAATCAAATTCCTTTGGGTTTGGGCTTTGCTCCATGTCATCTTGGGCTTGTCTAGTCATCAATTTCGACTACCATATCACCTTTGCTCTTGTTGACAATTGCCATGGCAACTGGCTCGACGTCTCCTTCATGCATTGCCCTGGCAACTAGCTCGGCGTCTCCTTCATGCATTACCCTGGCAACTAGCACTAGCCTTGCTTTGGCAAGTGATCCTGCACACACACAAAAAAATACACCAAAGCAAAGATCTTTTCCCACAAAAATCACCAAGTTATGTAATCAAGCTCAACGGTGGAAAGAAACATGAATTAATGCATGAATAACTAATTATGCAACTAATATGAGCTTAAGTCTAACAATAATATGAGTAAAAAGGGTAATAAAAATAGTACTTTTGAACACTTATCACGCCCCCAAACTCGAACTATTGCTTGTCCTCAAGCAATGCAAACTAACAATTACCTGCCAAGACTTTAATCATCAAAGACATGCTTCAAACTTGAATTCAAACCTCGGAACCGTGGCACAAAGTATGATCACCTTTTAATTTTTCGGATAACACAAAAATTACCCTAACCAAACTATAGTGCTCGTGACAATGTGTGTGCGTAGTTGTGTACAAGTTGATTTTCAAGATTCTATGTGAATAGTAGGCTTTTATCAATTTAATTACTAGGGCATTTATTTTAATTTTCACTAGAGCCAATTTCGGGCACCTCTAGCGATTCTTTTTTAATGTGCATTAACTACTAGAGCCATTTACTAGAGCATCTCTAGCAAGAAAGTGCATTTACTACTAGAGCCAGTTTTGTGCACCTCTAGCAAGAATTTAACTTTTAATTTTCAAATTTACCCAAATTTTAAGCAACCTAAGTTCACTAAGTTTCTTTCAATCAACAAGCCACAACCGTAAAAAAAAATTCAGCATCATAGTAAAATTCTAAGTTCTTTTCATGTAATCCTAAAATTAAAGGTTCTTTCAATTAAGTGCAGTGGCAAAAATTCATCATTGGATATTCAACAAGTCTTAAGCAATTAAATCAAATTAAAGGCATGGCAAGTAACATATGCAACCATATGTGATTGCTAAAGATGAATGCAACTAAACATGAAACTAACTAGAAACCAACACCCCCCAAACTCGAGAGAAGCATTGTCCTCAATGCACGTAAAAGTGAAACAAAATTTAAAAGAAACTAAATGAAATGAGTTAGTCAGAGAGGTCGTCACCTCGAGTGATGAGTTTCCTTCGTGCCGTTTGCTTGATTCAATTTTTCGGTCGGTGGTTGAATGCTTGTGGCTGGTACCGCGTGAATAGCATTGCCTTGATTTGGTCTATGTTTGCCGATGCAGGTTTACTTGCATGTGCATCAGTAGTTGCCGGAGCCATTGTTGTTGTCTGGGCATCGCCAGTTTCTGTTGTGGTTGCTGTGGCGAGTAGTCGGCAATAAATTTTTCCTTATTATGGTGGTTGTGAGTCTTGTTGTGGAAAAGAAAATAAAGAAAACCGAAAACTAAAGATAATGAAGAAAAATAAAATATCTTCTAAAAATAAAAATGAAAATGAAAATAAAAAAAAAAAAGAAAATATTGAAAGGAGAGCATGCTCAGCATCTCCTAAAGTGACCACTTCTAATGTTACTGCATATCCGAAAAACTTGAGGAGAGTCAAGTTTCCGATACTTCTTATAGTATATCCGCACCCTCCATCGGGTGACAATATTGCCCAAAAAGAGTTGGGCCAATGTGCTCCCACTACTCCCTTTGCATTACCATGGTGGAGGTGTCTTTCTTCTTTGTTCGCTTGTAGTCCATGTATACTCTCCACCTTGCTACTATTCCCAAGGCACAAATATATTAATAGGAAAATTATATCCATTCTCAACCATTCAATTACCTCATTCTTGTCGACTTCTATCATGGTTGGATGTAGCCTTTGTTGTCGTGGGCAATTGATGCTCAAGCCAATTGTTGTGGCAATCGCTTGTCAAATTTTGCTTTAAGTCAAGGGAAGAATCAATTTTCTGAAGAGCTTTATGAATCCAAACACCTTTTTGTTTTGGCCTCTCAAACATCTCCATCAAGAGAGATTTCGATGGCTTCAAATCTACCAACCTCGGTTCCTCAAGACATACCCGCAATGGACGAGGTGAGTTTTTAAAGAATTCAAAAGGTTCAACTATTACCCGCTCATAATCCATTGGTAAAGTATTATCATCTCGTTGATCTTGCATGTGGTCGTAATTGCCGTGGCAATTGTAGATGAGAGCAATCTATAGATTCCTCGCTTCAACATCAACGCTTGTAACCTTATGGGCATCAGTTTCCTCGTAATTTGTTGTAGTATTGTTGTTCTCAACTTCACCGAGTGTTGTCGCGCATTGCTCGCTTCGGGCTCCTCAATCATTGCCGAGGCAATTTGTTGTTCAAGCTCATCATGTGTTGGGCAGTCTCTTTCATTGGCATCCTCTTGACTTTGAGGTTATAGTTGTTCCCACACATCGGAGAGCTTTCTTTGCATTGCTCCTTATCCTCTTGCCTTGGGACGCCAAGATCCCTAGGAATGAATTGTTTGTGCATGTTATCCATGACATATGTAGATCTCCCCAATTGATCTTCTCAATCCCCTAAGGTTGCATCCCACCGAGCTATCCTCGTATTCATAGATTTTGATAGCTCTCGAATCTCTTCAATTGATCCGCAAGTCTAGCCAAGGAAGCTAGTAACGCTTTCCTCCAAGGAATTGGAATGCTCTTGAAAAGGACTACGTTGCCATGGCATATCTGTTGTTCATGGCAAAATTGTTATGGTAAAAAAATTTGAGCTTTTGACCATACCATGAAGAATTTTGCTGCTGGTTCCCTCTATGGTCCTCCACGTAGTTATATGCACCAAAAATGTGAGGGCAATTTTCAAACACATGATGTTCTCCACACATAGCACAAGATTTTTCCACAAAGATAAGTTCTTTGGGCTTTTCTCGGTTGGTATAGGTAATCATCAAAGGGTGCAAGAAACTCTTGATTGGATTGATTCATATCTTTCAACATCATCTCTCGAATAGATTGGCTTTTATTTCCCGACATGTTGATGTTCCTTAACTAGTAAGCGACCTAATTTTTTTTTTAAAAAAAAAAAAAAGAAAAGTTAGTAAAACTAATAGAAAAAAATACAATAACAAAAACAACTAACACCAATTGCCAATCCCCGGCAATGGCGCCAAAAACTTGTTGCGTGTAATAAGTGCTACGCAATTGTGCAAGTACACACGTCACAAGTAATAAAGTGATATGAGTATCGAGTATCGCTCTCTACAGGATTGGTTTGGGCCACTTTGCTTAAGTTATCGCCTGTGAAAATAAAAAAACACAATTGATAATAGAGGTTTTAATTAACGAGAAAAGTAAAAGCAATAAACTAAAAGAATAGATGAAAGAAAAAGAGAGAATAGGCCAGGTTATCGTGAGTTGAGGTGTGATAGCCGATTGGATCGTTTTGGTAAAAGAGTGCAAGGGCAACTCAGTTGCCGTGGCAACTTGCACAACGGGGTTGCCTTGGCAACTAATCGATGGTTGCCCGGGCAACTAGCTGGGCAACTACTTGGGCGTCCCGGGCAGAACTTCAAGGTTCGGCGGAGCGTTCTTCAATGGTTTCTTCTTATCCCTAAGTCAAAACTCTAGCTACTTGTGCATGCCTTGATAATACATCCTCGCGTGAATCAAGGGTGAACAACAACCAATCTTGTGCTCCTCTTAGCCGCTGAAATCCTTAACTTATTCCTAAGTCGGATTAATCTTCACCATCAATAGATTGAATAAAGACCATACTCATTCGTTTCTTGAATCTAACTCTCCCGATATTAGATAAATAGATGAAGTTACGAGATCCTCTCCCAATTCACTCGCAAACAAGAATAAAAGCCAAGAATGAGTAAACCTTGAATAAAAAGTGCAAACTCTTATTACCTAAACAAAATCCAATTGTTTCTCACAACAACAAAACACAATAACCCCAACCAGTCAAGTTAGTTCATGGTTGGGTTCAAAAGATATACAAAGAATAATCCCCAAACCATGAATCTAATGGAAGCAAAGAAGAAGAAGAAATCGAACTCTCTCCCTCCTTGCTATCTTGTCGAAATCTCTTCCTTCTTGCCCTTTGGAGTTGTCGAAAATCCTCTCCTCTTGCTCTCTATGGAATTGTCGAAATCTCCTTCTTATTTATAGGGCTAGGCCAAAGTCCTTCTTTGAGGAAGAGTTTAAGATGGAATTAAATTATCTTTAAAGAATATAATTCTTTATTATAATTGTATTCCTACTAGAACTTCTCCTATCTTCTTGGAATTTAATTCTTCTTTAATCTCTGCATGGAAATCAAATTCCTTTGGGTTTGGGCTTTGCTCCACGTCATCTTGGGCTTGTCTAGTCATCAATTTCGACTACCATATCACCTTTGCTCTTGTCGACAATTGCCATGGCAACTGCTCTTCATGCGTCTCCTTCATGCATTGCCCTGCCGCAACTAGCACTAGCCTTGCTTTGGCAAGTGATCCTCGCACACACACAAAAATACGCCAAAGCAGCATTTTTTTCCCAAAAATCACCAAGTTATGTAATCAAGCTCAACGGTGGAAAGAAACATGAATTAATGCATGAATAACTAATTATGCAACTAATATGAGCTTAAGTCTAACAATAATATGAGTAAAAAGGGTAATAAAAATAGTACTTTTGAACACTTATCGATTTTAATGCATATGAAATTCTATGCAAATGATATGATCAGAGTCAAAATAATGAAATGCATTAAAATTCATGTTCTTCTTTAAGTCTCGCTCGGAGAAATGTTCAAAAATCTCGCAGGAGGGGATATGACGGCTTAGATCGCGCGGAGGAGGATATCATTGGGATCACCATTCGCGCGTGGCACGACGCGCTCGACTTTTGGGCTCCCACAGATCGTTCATCCCCGACCACTCCGCGGCCAACACCGGCAAACCAGCGTTTCCACCATTTTCGACCACCGTGACATACAAGCAAAAAAAAAATGGGTTATATTTTGAATTAAAACGAAAGAAAATGAAGAAATCGGATTGGAATCAAACATTAATGGCAAAAATCAGGAGTAAAGTCGAAATCAAAGCAAAGAAGGAAAGAATTAGTCGAATATGGTCGAAATCGGACCAAATCGATCAATACTTGAATCAAGAACAATCTTAGAGATTTTAGGGTTTCTATTTGTAATCGGGAAATGATTTTTCCCCTTGTTCATACATGTAATCAGCTATAAAAAGCCATTGAATCACCGATTGTAATGACACAATTAAGAGAAGCAATAATAGAAGCAAATTCGGCCAGATTCAAAGGTTCTAGTTCGAGAAAATAGAAGAGGGGCGCGGGTATTACCAGGCGAAGCACCAGAAATGGTCGATGGAGCGTCGCACCGTAGCCATCATCAAACTCGGGAGCCAGAACTGGAGTGGACCGCCATTGGACAACTCGCCGCCGGTCGAGGGCCACGGCGGACATCGTGGAGGAGCGCCGCAAGTTACCGCCAGAATTTGGAGAACTTAGCGGTGTTAATCATCCCCAGATGAATATTCATAAAGAATGCAGGGGGCTTGAAGGCTGGGGAAATCCATTCGGTGGAGAGAAATAAAGCAAAAATGGATTTTGTTTATAATTTTTGTATTATATACTCGACTTGTTAGAGTGACCCAGATCTGACCCGCTCCATTATGCGACCCGCACACTTCTTTCCTCCGTATTCGACTTCGGCCACCACCGTTTGCTCTCTTACACTTTAGTCCTTTTCTTATTTTAATTTGTTCTTCAACTTTAGTTTTCTTTTTAATTTGATCCTTTTTATGTTTAATTTGCATGCTCTTACTCTTTTAAACACCAATCTTAAAATATGGAAAATAAAATCACCTTCAATAGTTTGTTTTACAGAATAAAATTTAATCACCTTTTAAAATGTGAAAACTTTAGGATTAGTTAATTTGTACATAGGACAACACTAATTTCTTTCGAGACTTAAATAATGTTTAGTATACATTCCCTTAAGTATAGGCTTCTCTTTGATATAATATGTTTATAATTAATTTTGGTAATTTCTTTAGGTCACTAAATACATCTTCAATTAAAATTCAATTAGTAGAGACTTACAAGATTAGCCACTTTAATCATTTAATAATTGACTTTAGAATTAGCAAACAAAATAAAAAGGAAATAAAATAATCATACAAAAAGGGTTTTCTTACACCATGAAAACGAAATGTACTTTCAATTAGGGTTAATTCAGTCTTCCTCTAGCCGTTGTGGGAATGATCGAGACTCATATGCAAAAGTGCATTATCGAATTTTAAGTATTAATGCCTTAATCCCTTTGCATCTAAATTGATTCGAATTTTCTCAGCTGTGAGCGAGTTCGAGCCAATTTTAGAACCTTGGGATTTTTGTATTAATCCCTGCATTCATTCATCCGGATTATAAGGAAAATATTAGTGATCAAGTAAGCGCTACTCTCCGGGCGTGATGGAGGTACTAATCCTTCCCCACACGTAACCGTGCCTCCGAACCTTTGAGCTTTCGTAATCTCTGGTTGGTTTTTAAGTTTTCGGTCCGCCTAATATAATAAAAGGGACTGGTAGTGACTCCGTTGTTACAAGACCTACTCTTAAAAATAATTTTTTTGTTACTTGATATTAAGGACAAATATTTAAATAACAATATATAACCGCAACGACGACCATTACATGACAATAACGGTAGTGGAGGAGCCATGATTTTCTTATAGTTGGGTAATGGGTGAAGTATGAGGTATTGAGGATTTCTATATCACTAGAATAAGCATTGTTGACCCCATATCCCAACAAATTAAGCGGGGTCAAATCTAATATTTCTTATGAAAATTTTATACTACCTCCTTGAAAAGCTCATACTCAACAAATCAAGTGGAATCAATTGCACCCCTAATTTATATGCTACATCCGTCCATGGGTAGTGGCACCATCTGAAACCGCGATACCCACAATTGTTATGTCCACAATAACGCATGTTATTAAGAGATTTCACAACTGCAATACTCGCAGTGACTAAAATAGCATCTATAATGTCCGCAAGTACAATAAAACCTAATATGACTGTAAATATGACTGCAACCCCAATTTAAATTTCTAATTTAGAGCTCATTCTTTATATTCGCCCTGGGCCAACAAAAGCTCAGGACCGACCCTAGATATACTATCTTGTAATCCACTTTAAACTATTAAAAATATTTGATTTGATATAATATAGTAAAAAAGGGAAAATGGAAAGCTAAACAAATCTCATAAATGATGTTAAAAAACAAATCTCATAAAAAGGTTTGACAAAACTGGCAAAAGCATCAAGAAGAAAAGAGTTTGTTTTAGCCTAATAATTACTATAATTTTGTTGTTTGCATGTAATTACATGTCAACACATGCTTATGTTTTCTTTGTTTTCTTCTCCGTAGATGAAAAGATCTTAAAAAACCAGAACCAAACAAAACAAAACAAAAATCAAAGGAAAGTATACTCTGCGTTCAACAATGGGTTGTTCTTCTGATCCATCTCCATCTTTTTTCTCTCGGTTTCTCAGCTTTTCTTACAAGGATCACGTCATCATATTCCGGGAGCTTGCATCAGCCTCCCGGCATTAAACCATTCACTCTTACGGTCTAATATCATCAAAACCCATCTTTACTTTTGGAAGCTTTGGTCTTGCCGTGCCGGGGGCTTTTCTTTCCTGGTTGGAGTGGCCTGTTTGGTTTCTGAGAAATTTGGTTTTTAGGATTTTGTTTTAGGATAGATATTAAACTAAATTGTGCTGCTTTGTTTCTCTTTTAAAACATTGTTTTGGAGTTTTGTTCTTTAGAATCTTTCAAAAGAGAGATGGGGGAAAATGTTTTGTTAAAAGTTTGGATTTTCTCCTTGAAGATCAAATTTTGATTCATTAAAATGGATACTTTTTATATAGTAACCTGAGATTAAGTTATAGTTTTTTTTTGAGGTCTCATGAAAGTTTAAAATAGGAAAGTTTGTAACATTCATTTTACTTTTAATCTAAAAACAGAAACTGATCTTAAAGTTTCATGGAAATTGGCCAAAATTTCCTGTTTACTATGAAGTCAATTCTAGATTTCCTTGTTTTCATTTTTCCTTTTTCCTTTTCTCATCGACGAAACAGACCATTTGATGGGGGTTGCTATCCAGCTAAGTCTAAAAGTATTGTTGAGAAAATTTTCTTTTTACTAGCTAGTACTTGTTTAACTCCTTCAAAACTCTATGAGAGGAGGCTAATGGAATTCCATGTCATAATGAACATTCTCTGTAAATGGAATGCCCTGCAGATTCAAAGGTTCATGTTTTTGCTGATATTATATTGTTAGATTCTAATCTCTCTGAGTCAGATCATGTCTTTTCTTGGTTAACAGTATCACTCAAATTCAGTATGCTTTAACCCAGAATTTGAACAACCAATCAAATATATATGTATATGTATATGTGTAGAAGGCTTCCTTGCTTGAGAAATTTTATACTGTTTCCTTCACTTGTCAGTCTTTGAGAATGTGAAGCTTCATGTGGCTATTTATTTTGTTTTCAACAGGGAAACTTTGGATCTACAAAGAAGGGGAACAAAGCAGTAACTTGTGTTTTTTGAGAGTGGGTTTTGAATTCTAGAGCAATGAGGCATTTTTCCTCCATGTTCAATGGATTAGCGAGGTCTTTTTCATTGCGAAGAGGGAAGAATCTGAGCAACAGCGACGACGGAAGAGAGCTGTCGAGACGATGGCAAAGGATGCAAAGAGGAATGACATGATTTTGAGGTCCTCTGGTTTTGTTAATGCTGATGGTTCCAACAATTTGGCCTTGGTTTTCTCCAAGAGAGGCAGAAAAGGAGTGAACCAGGATTGTGCTATTGTATGGGAGGTAAGCCAAGGAGTTAACATTTACCACAGAAAGATTGATCATTGCTCATTTTTTGATTGATAAATGTGGCCAACGTTTTCTTGGAATAGGAATTTGGATGTCAAGCAGACATGTTTTGTGGGATATTTGATGGCCATGGTCCATGGGGTCATTTCGTAGTGAAAAAGGTTCGAGAATCGATACCGTCATCCTTGCTCTGCAATTGGCAGGACACTCTAGCTCAGACTTCAATTGATCCGGATATGGATTTGGAATCTGATAAAAAGCATCAGAGATTTCATATCTGGAAGCATTCTTATCTAAAGACTTGTGCTGCAGTCGATCATGAACTCGAGCAATATCGGAAGATCGATTCCTTCCACAGTGGAACAACTGCCTTGACAATTGTTAGACGGGTAATTTAAGCTTTTACTTCTTGTTATGCCATACTACTTCAGTAATGAGGGCTACTGACAATGATTCACACTTAAATTGTGCAGGGGGACATCCTATATGTAGCCAACATAGGCGATTCTCGGGCTGTTTTGGCTACAAATTCAGATGATGGAACCTTGGTTCCCATTCAGCTTACTGTTGATTTCAAGCCTAATTTACCACGTGAGTAACCTGTCACAATCTCTAAAAGTGTAAAACATAAAATCAAAACCATTAAAAATCCTAACGTTTCCGGTTGGATCGTGTTTGCAGAGGAGGCCGAGCGGATACTTCAGTGCAAAGGTCGGGTTTTCTGCTTGGACGACGAGCCAGGGGTGCACAGAGTTTGGTTGCCTAACGAGGAGTCACCAGGATTGGCAATGTCTAGAGCTTTTGGTGATTACCGCATTAAGGATTACGGTCTCATTTCCGTTCCAGAAGTCACACAAAGACATATAACCAACAAAGACCAATTTGTTGTGCTCGCTACCGATGGGGTATGCAGGTGTCCTTAGGCTTCGATGAATGCTCAAAATGTTAAAATAACACTAACAATTGCAGAGACTTGGTTGGTTTTGTGCAGGTATGGGATGTAGTTTCCAATGAGGAAGCAGTTAAGATAGTATCTTCAACACCTGGCAAGGCGAAGGCAGCAAAGCGTCTGGTGGAGTTTGCAGCCGGTGCTTGGAAGAAGAAGAGGAAAGGGATAGCAGTGGATGATATTTCAGCCATATGCCTATTCTTCCACTCATCCACCTTATGTCAACATCAAGTTAATCTTGTTACACCTTTGAAATAGTAGTTAAATAAATGAGACTACTGCTTTTATAGTTTATTTCGCATGTTGTATTCCTTAGTTGATGAAAAAGTTTCCATTCCATGCCTATATCTTGGCTCTGTTTACTTCATCGCGAATGCTATATCTAATCTACAGCAAAGCTGTGCTTAGAAGAGAGCTCTAAACCTTCATTCACACAATCAGTTTTTTGGAGCGTGTAAATGAGTGTTTTTTTTTATAACTATCGGTATTCAAACTTAACTCGTTGGTGTAGTAATTCAGATCGGATGTTGTCAGAATCAATTAATCTAAACTAAATTAATTTATTGATCAAATTATTTAATGCAAGATATTTAGTCAACTTTGTAAAAAAGTTTTTGAACAATTCTTACTTAAAGAGAGAAGAAATTTGCTTGATATTAAACCCGCAATCTAAAATATGCTAAAGATGTCAATTGAAAGTTGTTAACCATTTGTTCTAGATATTATTAACCATTAACATTCAATTTTTAAATCAAATAAACCAATTAAACTAACACACTAAACCCAATATCTATATCCAAACCCAAATCATTTAACCTAACTCTAAACCCAAATGCCCAATGCCCACATTCAAACAATATGACCCAAATTAATCTAAATCATTACAAAATCAAAACCCAACTTAAGAATGTTTAAAAATAAAAATAATTTAATCTATCGATATATAAAATAATTTTAAAAAGAAATCGAATCAAACCAAAAAATAATTTCAATAAAATTTCAATTTATTCGAATAATACTTATGTGATTACATGTAGTATTTATTCATACCTTTTCTTAATTTTTTTGACAACACACATAATTGCTCGATTTATTTGAATTTTGATATATACAAACAGAATCATCCGAAGGAGTGCTGAAAAATGCCTATGATTGCGTTTGTAATTGTTGGTCTCAACTCTCACCTCCAGAAATGAATGGAATCTTTATTTAGACCTTGATTGGGCTTCATGTTATGAGATGTAGGCTTCGTTTGGGCTTCATCCTAGTATAGAAAATTGAAATTGAAGGTAGCCTATAGGCCTCCATTTCAAAACCCTGCATTCTGTTTCTCGATTCTTTTTACACAGATCGAAGTTTTGATCTTTACCTAGCAAAATCCGAAACCTAAGGGAAAAACTCATCCAAGAAAAATGCACCCTTTGTCTTCAATTCGACATGCTCGCCTTTTCTCTTCTCCAGCTTTACTCCAACGCTTTGGCAGCTTTAACTGGGTCTCTCAATCTTCTTCCAACCGCTCTGGTTTTCTTGGTAAGTTCCTTCCCTGTTTTGAGTTCTGGATTTCTTATTTGATCTCGGGAATAATATAATTTGATGGAAGTTTGAAGCCAAACTTTGGAATTCTCATTGAGTAGTTTCTGCGAACAATTGGTGGACATAACCTAAAATATACATATATTTTTATTAACATAGTTTTTGTATCGAATCTAAATATAGAGTTGGAAATGACGTTGAATTTTTGCCAGGGTTGATTTCACTTCGAAGAAATGTAATTTCTTGTATCAACTAGACATTGGGTTATTTTAATACACACACCCATATGTACGTATAGTTGTTTATACTTCCTTGACTGCCTTTTGGGGCCAAATAAAAGGGGTGGCGATCGAAGGAGTCGTCGGTGATGCTTGGTGTAGAATATTTACGGGTATAACATTGAGCCTTATATGAATATCCCCGGGAAATGATCTTGCTTGAGTTGTGTGGGTTCATTTATTTAGTTTTCATTTGGGTTTGTGAATGAAATATAAACTGAAAGACCATTTCATTGCTTTTTTTTAACATTGACTGGAGATAACTAGAAGATAAGTTGAGCAACTTTGAGTAAACTCGGGATGAAATGACCTGTGAATGTAATCTGTACACTAAGTGGGAAGTTGGGGTAGAGTAGTACATAGGTATTCTGTATGCAGTTTGCGATCGGTGAAGGGCTTCATAACTGAAAATATATTAGTAGTCTTTTCTGATTGGTATGGCTGACTTTATTTTATAGGTTGTTTAAAGAGTTACAGTGCTGGTGCCCAGTTTTTTGGCAATGTTGGAAATCTGGAGAGGAGTTTCAATCAACAGACAGTGAAGGAGAATGGCTCCTCTCCGTATTCTTCGGCTTTCCTGAACAATTTTCGTCCTTCGGGTCAGACTGACTTCAGGGCAGGCAGGAATCTCAGGTCCATGGATTTTGTGAGGGAAGTAATAGATGGAGATACAAGGGGAAACTATAGGGGTTCACAACATCGGCAAGACAATGTTGAGCAAAACGAACATTTTGCTCACATAAAGCTGTTGCGCAACAATACCTTTGTCACTGTGACGGATTCCAATGGGAATAAAAAATGTGGAGCCTCAGCTGGAGTTAAAGGACTTTTAGGAGCCTCAAAAGTGTCTAAGTATGCTGCTGAAGCAGTGGCGGAATATGCAGGACGGAGGGCAAGGAGAATGGGGATTAAGTCGGTTGTGGTAAGAGTGAAAGGCTTTACCCATTTTAAGAAGAAAAAACAAGCAATTCTTAGCTTTCGCGAGGGCTTTAAGAACCCTATTGTCTACGTTGAGGACGTCACTCGTCATCCGCACAATGGATGCCGGCTTCCAAAGAAGAGACGAATTTAACTTCCTTGCCTTCTTTATCTTGATGGCTTGATAGAGTTTGTGACAGTATGTTGGTAGATGTTGCCATGGTACGCCGCCATGTGAACTCTAACTCTTTCGTGTTTTCTACTTCCTGTTCCTACTTTAGTTATCCATAAAATTTCTGGTGCGTCTGATACTCTTTTTAGTTGTTACATGATTTTGATGTAGTTGTTAAGATTACATCTTTAAAAAATGGTTATTTTTTTCTCCATATGCAGAAGAGTCCATGTTCTTTATCTGTATTTTTTATGATTTTCTTTTGTTGAACCATTGCCAGGTTTTCCCTCAAGTTTGTAGGTTTTGTCTACTTATTTGGGTCACGAGTTAGACATATATAGAGAGAGAGAGAGGTGGCAAACGGGTCATTCGGTTCGGGTCATTCGATTTAAATTCAGTTTGGTTCGGGTCTGGTTTGGTTTTAGTTCGGGTCTATGGTGACTTCGGTTCGGGTATCGGGTCAGGACGTCGAGTCGGTTAACTTTCGGTTCAGTTGATTTCGGGTCGGGTTAATATCGGGTTAATAGGAGATCGATCGGTTTTAGTCGAGTTTTTAGGTCGAGTTAGGTTTTTCCACCCTATTTATGACTTTATATAGCATGTATATTTGACTTTTTAGTAAGTTGTACGGCAGTTCACAATCTCATCTTTATTTATTTATTTTAATATATTTTCTTAATTTCGGGTTGCCTTCGGTTCAGTTGCTTTCGGTTTGGGTAAAATCGGTTTGGTTCCATTCGGTTCGGGTCTATTCGGTTCGGTTGAAAATCGATTCAGGTCAATTTTCGTTTTAACTGAATTTTGATTCGGTTTCGGTTTGGTTTATTTCGAGTTTTGGATCAAATTCGGGTCATCGTGTTCAGGTCAATTTCAGATCTCGGTTCGGTTCTCGGGTCAAGTTTGCCAGGTCTATATATACATACATACATACACACGCCTAAAGTATAAGTATAATGTCAAAATATGCCTTCGTGAGTTAGACATATATTCACTAAATAATTATTTTGGTTCATATTATTTTTATTTATTTACTTTTACACTTAATATTTTATTTTTAGTCAAAATGACTCGCTTGTAGACCAATTTTTTTTTTTTTTAAATAATTTTTTAAAATAATAAATTAAATAAATTATTGTTTATTATTTATAAAAAAATTAAAAATAATAAATTAAATAAATTATTATTAATTATTAAATTACTTTTAGAAATTAAGACAATTTAAAAAAAAATGTTCGACGTGGTAAAGTGCTATATTAACGTCCCAAGTCAAGTTAGCCATGTGTTGATAGTCGATTAATAGTTTTTATCAATGTAGATTTTGTTGACTCAAAATGAAACATTAGGGGTAAAAGTGGACTCAAAAAAATATAAATACCAAAATGACTGTTTAGTGGTATGTTAGGAATATTTTTTTGATATTATGCTAAAATAAAAAGATGGCGGAGCATTACAAGAAAGAACCATCAATTTTTTTAATCAAATATTTGATTTCGTTAAAATAATGATAAGAAATACACAGATAAACATTCCTTAAAATATAAAAATAAACATAAAAAAGTAAAAAGTATGCAAACGTAAATAGCAAACTTAAATATTCTCATAAAATCTTCATCAGTATTCTTTAAATCTAGCACTATAATCAATTATTGGAGTGCTCATTGAAAAGATTGTAGATCATTGAATTACTCCAATCAACAAAAAGAGAGAAAATGCCTTGATTAACTCCATGAACAACCAACAAAGCAATGTTGTGCGGCAAGATTCAATTGTAACATGTATCAACTTGTAAACGTCTTTAATATCAGCGTGTCATAGAGGTAGGCAAAGAACGTGCCATAACAACAGATGAAAAACATGCTAAAACAATCGATGAAAAACACAAAAATTAAAACAAAGGAAGGAACAAAGAAACAAATAAAAGATGTCACCGCCGATAGACGGCCAAAGCCTTTTCCAAGATTGAATACTAAAATTTACGTTAATTATATTTTGGTCAAATGAATCAAATAAAGTAGCATAACATATCTAATAATATACCAAATAAGAAAGATCAACTGATTACTTTAGTGGTTTATATATATATATATATATATTTGAAATCTAAGGATGTTTATATATATATATATATATATATATTGAAATCTCGATAATCATATTTACTTAAGTAAGTTTAGTTAATTGGTTTAAATTTTATCACTATTAACTACAATGAAGGTGACAATAGGGTGCAATTGGTCTAATTCAAGTTGTACTATCTAAAATCAATATACGTTCTTTAGCACAATGGTTGGGTCTAGTATTTGTATCAAAGGTAAAGAAATTTATAATATAATTTTTATTTTAGGATTAAAGATTTAGTTTAGAGTTTAAAGTTAATTGTGATAATATAGAAAATAGAAAGAAATTGCAGAAAAAATAGATTGAAATAAGGAAAGAGCAGAATATAGAGAGAGGAGTGGAGGCAAAACAAATCAAGTCAATTCATTTCATTTCTCAACTTTAGTAAAACCCTTTAAATTTGAAATTTTAATCCACAAAGTAAAGCGACATAGTATACAATACTACTAAAACGACTTCGTTTTATTTACTCAGAAATGGGTTCATTATACTTTGAAATTCGATTTTAATCCCGTAGATGCTCGCCTGCTTTCATATTCTGTTATTTCCTCTTTTATGCGTGTTCAAAAAATATTTCTACTTAAATTATAACAAATTAGTAACGTAAGTGATTGAAAATATAATACTTTCAAAATAAGCGGTCAAAATAAAACATAGTGAAAATAAAAAAGTGACCTCTTCAATAATATACCCTTTTTATTTCTAAATGGTAAAGTTTAAAGAGAATTTTCAGTAATTTTATTGTTTAGAATTTGAAATATCCTTTTGTGTCTCAGGGTACAAGTGTAATTAAAAGTAGAAAAAAGGGTAATTGAGGAAAATGAAAACTATCGGCCAGTCCCTAACCCTAGGGTTTGTTATCGCCCCCCTTTAAAAACCCTCGCTTCTCTTTCTCCATATGCGATGCTTTCATTTTCCTCTTTAGGTTTTTTCTTATGATTAATCTTTCTTGGTATTTCCCTTTACTAAATCTGTGGATGATGATGATAAATCTATGATACCCAGCTCATTATGAGACCTTTTTGTAAGGTCTGGGAATTCAATCTTATTCCAACATTTATCTGAGTCCAATCTCAAAACTCCTCTCTTCAATTTGTTTTTGTTTTACATCTCATAAAAAAAAAAGATTTACCCTTTTGTTGAGGATTTATGTTCCAATCTCTAATTCTTTTCATCTTATTTGAAACACACAAGTTTAATTATATCTGTTTTGCGCTTGTTGAAAGTTCCCAGTGATTTTTGAACCATGCTAATGCTGATAATTCAGTGATTTGAAATTATCATTTGATCTTTTCTGAGGGAACCCCTTTTTTATTTTAAATGTTTATACTTTCCCAGATTTCTGAGAAATTTGTTAAAATTTTGATTTACCAATAAGAGAGATAAATCGGAGCTTCGGTTGTTGAGGCTGTTTTGCCCTTTGATAGCTTTCATTTGCCAATTTCAGCAAGATTCTTCTTTATTAGAATTGGCCTTGAGATAATTTAATGATTCTCCTATGAATTTGGCTGCCTTGAATCTTAGCATTAAGTCTTTTTCACCAAAATTATTTACTTTCCCTACTTTCTTTTCAATTTTATTCAGTCAACTAAAACCTTTTGGTGACTGATTTGAATTGGATTCGGGTATTAGTTTATAAGGTGATTGGGAAAATTACACTGGCCGTCACCAAACTATTACTCATTTCTGTTCTGGTCCCTTAACTAATTTTTTTGTCATAATTGTTATACTCATTAGATATCTTTCTTGTTTTGGTCCCTTTCTATTAAAAAATTAATAGAATTGATGATAGAGTTTTTTTTTATTTTTCAAATCAGCATTTTTTATCAGCATATTATATAATATTATATAAAATTTTTAGAATAATCTTTACGTTTTAACAATATTAAATAATTAATTTTTTTTCCAAAAAACTGAAAAAAATTGTAATATTTTGATTTTTTGAGACTGAAAGTGTAACTTAAATATTTGTTTGGCTAAAATTTAACCAAATCTTAGGCTTAGCTCAATGGTTAAGCATTGGACCCTTCTTGTTCGATTTCTCCCGCATGCATAGAAAAAGAGTATTTTTCTCCTTTGTTTTGTTTGAAATTTGGAGGTGACACGTGTTACCTCCTGGTTGGTCAATTAAAATAATAAAAAAATATTATATAATATGCTTACGAGAAAAGAGAATGCTGATTTGGAAAATAAAAAAATAAAAAAAATTATGTCAGTGATTTTGTTAATTTTTTAACCGAGAGAGACCATAACAAAAAATGTATCTAACGGGAGGGACGATTTTGACGAAAAATTAATTAAGGTACCAAAACAGAGAAAGGTGATAGTTTGGTGACTCAAAGCGTAGTTTTTCCATGTTTTTTTTAAGAATTATAGTTGAGAGATTTTGTTAAGTAATTAATGGTTTAGTTACTGCACAATGAAAGTGTTTACTTTCTCCAGGCTAATGAATTAGCAAGATTAGTCAGTGAATTTGATTCGGTTGATGTATTAAACGATAATTTATTTTATGAATCAAATTAGACGTGCATTTTGTATAGTATGATATTATCCAAAGATTTCAATATAGTTTTTAAAACCTTAATAGTATAAAATAAATTTATTAAAATATGGGTAAAATTTTGATATACATGCTGTGTAAAATTAATTTTACACAAGCATGTGTTTTTACCTTATAAAACATAAATTTTAAATTCTGAACCCTAATACCTTAAGACCTAAATCTTAAATTCTAAATACTAACCTTAAATTCTAAACCCTACAACTCAAGCCCCTAACCTCTAAATTTAAAAAAGTACGTGTAAACGTTTGTTTACACCGACTGTATATTAAAATTTTTCTTTTAAAATACTAGTGTCATAGGTATAGTTCATCTTAAGAAAACCCATGGTCACTAAACTATAGCTAAGAAAACTCAAGCCCAAACCTTTTAAATCCAAGCTTAACAAAAACCCAAAGCCGCAAAACGGCTGGGAAGGAGTAGAGATCCTACTACTAATTTTCAGACATGACAACAGTAAGGGCTTGAAAACCGCAGGAGCGATATGAGGGCACTGCAACCACGCCAATTTGCAACAATTAATCGCAAATATTTCTGCTGTCATCGCGTCCGTTCTTCCCACAGATTTAGAGAAAACAATTAAAGATTTAGAATTTTCATTTCGAAGACACCCACCTACCCCAGCTTTACTAAAGCTACCAACAACTTCCCCATCAATATTGAATTTTAGATCACCCTTCCGAGGGGTGATCCAATGACTTGGAATCTGTTTCTGTTGATTCACACAAAGCATAGCAAAATTTTTCGGCCAATTTATAATATCGTTAATAGAAGGGACCTCTTCCGGCCACCTAGCTTTGCACTACCAACCAAGTCTTTGGACACAAAGATCGAACATCTGACATAAGTTGACCTTTGTTCCTTTGAAAACCAACTCATTTCTATAGCACCAAATGGTCCAAATGAAATTAAAAGCACTTAAGAGCCATTCCTGGTTATTGAAGTCAGGGGAGAACTGTGGCACCACTGAAGAAGGAAGTTCCAAAAAGAACAGGAACCACTAATTGGAAACGCCAAATCGCACCCCATTTTTTCCATAGCAGCCATGAAATATTACAGTGGCAAATCAAGTGAACAGAAGATTCTGACTCTTTCAAGCATAATGGGCAAAACACTGAATGTTGGTCAATAACCTTTCTCTTTGATAACTCAACTTTAGTGGGGATTCTTCCATGAACCGCTTTTCAAACAAAAGATTCAGCAAGGTTGCTCCAAACAATCTTCCATATAAGATCTTTAGATATATTGGGAGGAGAGCTGATTTTGCAGAAAGATTTAACAGAGAGCTTTCTTTTCATCGAATACTATCAGGTAAATCTGGAGTTATTAATCCGCCTCATGAGTTCCAAACTTCGCATTCTCAATCGAACAGTCTTCTTCTCAACTCAAAGGTCCAACACCAAGAACCATTTTCAAACTTACCAAAGTCTGCAAAAGCCCCTGATTTTTTTGTAACAAGAGCGTAGATACGAGGGTTAAGAACTTTCAAAGCCAAATCTTCAGCCCATTGATCTGTCTAGAATTGTATGCGCTTCTCATCACCCACCAAAAATGTGATATTTTTAGAGAACAGATTATCTGGCTGCGCGATCTACGAGGAAATACTTCTCCAAATCCAAGATTTATTGCAGGAGATGAGGTTCGCCGGAAGAATATACTGACGGTCAGATTCATATATTGCAAAAATAGTTTTACGCCAGAGACTATTAGGCTAAGAAGCATACCTCCACAACCATTTGCATTGCATGGCTTGGTTCTTGGTTTTAAAGTCAAAAATCCTAAGCCACCGAACTCCTTTGGTAGGCAAATTGTTTTCCAATTCAACCGATGAACAGCGCGGCAATCCAGAGATCCTCACATGAATTTTGCAATTAATTTAGGCAAATAAGAGCAAACCGAAGCAGACATCGAAAAAATTGACAGAAAATATATTCGAAGGTTGGAAAGGGCAGACTTGATAAGAGTGATGCGTCCCCGAACGAGGGCGACTTTGCTTTCCATCCAGCCAATTTGGACCTGAATTTCTCCACAATCAGATTCCAAATTTGATCAGAATTTTTAGAGTGTCCCAAAGGCAGGTCAAGATACGAGCACGGGAAATTCCCGCTCTTACAATGGATACGAGATTCCCAATAAGCAACCAACTTGTCATCAACATTAATGGCAAGAAGTTTGGATTTATTAAGATCGACTTTAAACCCCGAAACAACCTCAAGACCTCTAAGAATACGAATGACGTTTCTGATTTGAAATTCACTATCACCGCAAAATATGATAAGGTCGTCTGCAAACTGTAAGTGGGAGATTTTTGTAGAATTTTTACAATTCGAAAACCATAAAAGAATCCATTGAAGACAGCTTTAGCTAGAAATGAACTAAAAGCCCCCGCGACTATGTTAAATAGAAGTGGAGATAACAGACATCCTTGACGTAGGCCTCGGAAGATAGAAAACACCTTTGTAGGAGAGCCATTAACAAGCACGGAGATCACTGCAGTTGATAAACAAGTTTTAACCCAAGAGCACCAAAGGTCACCAAAATCCATCTCCTTTGTAACAAAGAGTAAGAACTCCCAATCCACAGAGTCGTATGCTTTATGAAAATTGACTTTGAATACAACAACGGTTAAGCCCCTTCTTCTAATAGACTCAATTATTTTATTGGATATGAGAAAACAATCCAAAATTTACTCAACTCTGAATTTTTTACCTTTGGAATGAGGACGATGAAGATGAAGATGAAGATGAAGAAATGGTTTCAATTTGTTCTTATGATTTAGTCCTTAAAATTTTATTTTTGCAAATCATTTTAATTCTTAAGTCCATTTTCGTTGAAAATTTGCATCTAACCTAATTTAATTATGCTGATTTTGAAATTGTACGTCTGGACCAAAATACCATTGATTGTATATTTTGTACTTTTGGGCTAGGAAAAAGTATATATTGTTTTATTAAAGTGAAGTTTTTGCATGAAGCGTCTTAGATCACATGTTTCTTCTCACATTCTCACTTTTTTGTTGTTTTTATAGTGTATGTGATATGTCGTCTCGTAGAATTAATGCAAATGCGAACCACCGCGTAATGATGTGCCCCCAGATACACCCATTAAAAATAAATTGAATGCAAATGCAGACACAAATGTTGATCCGTTAAAACAAACAATGATGGGAGTCCATTAGGATAGAACTTTTTCCCTTTACTAAGAATTTTATTTACGAGTTTTTATATTAGTAAGATTTTAACGAAACATATTATTTTTATAAACATTCTAAAAAATGCTATGAATATTTATTTATATGAATATCCATTATTGTCAGAACTCTATATAAGAGTTTTAATGTCTATCAAAATTAGAGTTATATATCATATATAATTTTTATGCCTATAAATATGAGTATAGAGAAAACATTGCATATACTTCATATTAAGAATATAATATATATTTCTTTTTTTATCTCTTAAACATCTTGTTCTTGTTCTTCTTTTACTTTATTCTATAACAAAATTTACTTTCTATTGTTATGCAGGATTAATTTTTTGGCTTGAGAGTGTAAGAGGCCCTTAAACTTTTGAAAAAAGAAAGTAATTAAGCCTTTAAACTTTTTTTGTACCCAATTAAACCCTCGAACCAAGAAACTGAATCAATTAAGTCTTTTGACTAATTTTGACCATCAAATTTTAATAACTTTTTTAAATCTATTGGTGCAATGCGTCGTATCACAATGTTTTCACTTGACATTTTTATATTTTTTATTAAAAAACTCTTTAAAATTTCAAAATTTTATAAAAAACTTATAAAATTTATAAAAATTATTTGTTGAAAAAAAATATGTAAGTGCAACATGATAACTGTTGTGTATCATGTGTCAATAATATTTAAAGAAAAAACCATCAAGATTTAATAGTCAAAATTGGTCAACGAGCTTATTTCAATTTTTTGGTTCAAGAGCTTAATTCAATTTCTTGGTTCAAGGGCTCAATTGGGTGTAAAAGAAGTTCAAGGGTTTAATTGATTTTCTCTAAAAGTTCAAGGGCTTGTTACACTTTTGTTATTTCTATTTTAAATTAGGGTAATATTCCATACACTAGCGGTGAAAACAAAAAGTTTTCACAAGTGCTTTACTTTTAGGGTTTAAGGATTTAATTTAGGGTTTATGGATTAAGAATTTATGTTTATAAGTTTAGAATTTAGGGTTTAAGATTAATAAGTTAGAACCTAAATTCCTAAACATATTACCCTAACCTCTAAACCATGGATTATAACAATAAACCCTAACTTCTAACCACAAACTGGATGTCATCAACGTTAAGAAACTGTTGGCTGATTTGAAGATCTGGTTGAGTGCTACCATTGCTAACCAACAGGCTTGTTTAGATGGGTTCGACAAAACCAAATCCAAAACGCATGCCGCCGGAAAAATGAAGAAGTTCTTGAATATCACGATGCAACTCAGTAGGAATGGCCTTGCGATCGCATGTGAGTTAGAAGACCAGCTTAACCAGTTGGAGGATGCGGGACTATTTGCTCGCCGTCGACTACTGCAAGATGAGGATAGACTTCTGGTTCTCGGCCATTCTGATTGGACTTCGTTCAGAGAGAAGAATGAAGGATGGAACCGTCGCCGGCTACTCCAAGATGAGGATAGACTACCTGTTCTCGGCCATTCTGATTGGACTTCGTTTAGAGAGAAGAATGAAGCGTGGAATCGCCGCCGGCTACTCCAAGATGAGGATGGACTTCCGGATCTTGGTCATTCTGATTGGACTTCGTTGAGAGAGAAGAATGAAGCATGGAATCGGCGCCGACTACTTCAAGATGAGGATAGACTCCCGGTTCTCGGTCATTCTGATTGGACTTCGTTTAGAGAGAAGAATGAAGGATGGAATCGTCGCAGGCTACTCCAAGATGCGGATAGACTCCCGGTTCTCGGCCACTCCGATTGGACATCGTTCAGAGAAAAGAATGAAGGATGGAATCGTCGCCGGCTACTCCAAGATGAGGATAGACTCCCGGTCCTCGGTCATTCCGATTGGACTTCGTTTAGAGAAAAGAATGAAGGATGGAATCGTCACCGGCTACTCCAAGATGAGGATAGACTCCCGGTCCTCGGTCATTCCGATTGGACTTCGTTTAGAGAAAAGAATGAAGGATGGAATCGTCGCCGGCTACTCCAAGATGAGGATAGACTCCCAGTTCTCGGTCATTCCGATTGGACTTCGTTTAGAGAAAAGAATGAAGGATGGAATTGCCGCCGGCTACTTGAAGACATTCAGCTGGATATGCCAGAAGGAGCTCGGAGACTGTTGTTAGCTGATTTGAAGCCCGATCTTGTTGTGGCCAAGGACGGCAGTGGAGACTGCAAAACCCTAAATGAAGCCAAAGAAAAAATCGCCCGCAGATCCACCAAGCCTTTTGCGGTATACGTCAAGGAAGGAGTTTACGCCGAGAATGTGGAAATCACTTCCGACATGACGCATGTAGTACTGGTCGGAGATGGTAAAGAGAGAACCAAAATCACCGGAAATATCAGCACCGGTCCGGATGGAAACCCCACCACCTACTTCACTGCTACATTCGGTAATTATATATGCATATTATTAACCCATTCGGATTCGGTAAATAATTATAGTATTGGGTAATTGTATATATTGCGGTGTAGGTGTTGACGGGAACAACTTCGTTGCCAAAAATTTTTTCCTAAATATATAGTATACTAAATTAATTGTTACTTACAAGTGCAGCAAAGGTTTCAGTTCCCATTTTGGTTTTAGAAAATAAAATAAAGAATTGATTTGATATGATATGATATGGTAGATAAAAACCATCCATTCTTTTCTTTCTTTTTTTATTCTTCTACTGTACCAAGTGCTTCTGAATAAGTAATTCAACACATTCTTTTCCTTTAACTCCACCACTTCACCCATATTTTAAAATAGACCTCATATTTATAATATTTTAATTCAATCCTTAAAGCATTAAGTGGATCCAATTTAAAAGACAGTCCATATTTATGGGACATACGTTTTCAATTAGTTGAGTGTATAATTATAAAACTTTATATTTACATGAGTAATAATTATTGAGAAAAAAAATGTAAATTAGTTGAGCGTTCCGGTTCAGTCTTTGAACTTTTTCACCCAATTAAGTCATTGTATTGAGAAGTTAGATAAAGTAATTCTCAGTATACCAGTTTCCGGGTTAGTAGTTCGGATCTTAGATTTGAGTTTTGGGTATATTAAAATCAGGACTAAATTGGAAGAAAAACGAAACTTTGAATTTTAATTAAAAGAATTTGGGGATCAAATTGAAAAAAATAATAAAGTTGAAGGCCTAAAATTTAAATCTCTAAAAGTTTAATGATCAAGTAAGTTATTTTCCCATTTTTTGTATTGAAGGAAATATATTGGACAGGTATTGCCGTGTTTCGACAGAAGATGAAAGAGAAAAATAAAAAAGAAAGATAGGTAGAGAGAGTCTCTTTAATATAAGATTCGTCATCGTCCTGCTGTTCCTTTGCAACACCGCAGTTTTCATCGAATTTCTTTCATCGTCTCGTGTCGTGCGGTTGCTCTTAGGATCGTTGTTGTTGTTGCCGTTTACCAATGTGGAGAAGAACAGGATTCAGTAAAGTGGAAAAATAGCGTTTCGTCACAAGCCAGCCACACCACTGAACTCCCTAGATGTCGACAAGAAAAATTAGAGATCACCGTACAATTTTCGCCCCCAAAAGTCGACGCATGTGTTGCACGCGCCATCGTCTGCGCGTGGGCATGCTTCAATAACGATTGGACCAAGCCACGTAAGCCAGTTGGCCGAATTACGAGCCGCTTTGATTTCAGCCGTTGAGTGGTGTTAATTTTTTTTTAAATAAGAATTTTTTTTTGACATCCGCAGTATGTTTGATCAAATTTAAATTCGATAAGCTATTTTTGTACGTTTGAATTTAAAAATTAGTCTTTATTTTTTTTCGTTTCAAGGCCGTTATTGATCTATTTTGTAATTGTTGTGTATCTAAGGATTTTAGACTTCGAATGTCTGATTGAAAGAGACTGAAGACGCTCATTAAAGGCCGTTTGTTGTAGCTTGGATGAGAGATAATACTTTACTTCATCTCGTATGCTATATGACACTTGTTAGCTAATGGTTGATGCATGAATGTGTATGATTTTCATGAGCTTTGTGTTTGATTTGATTTAATAGTATAATGTATTTATAGAGGTTAGTTAGGTAGTCGAAGCCCCTATAAGTTACATGTGATGTCTTGTATGAGTGTAATTACCATTTTTACCCGCCCTCAAATTGAATTCGGTCTGTGACATTTTTTAATGGGTGAAGATCAAGGTTTTTTTAGCGGACAGGAAAGACAGTTCGGGTACTTTATTCTTAAATCACAAACTTCATGTTGCGAATTTAGGAGTTCACTCCTTTAGAGCCATGCGGAAGCCTTAAAAATTTAGATAGCATTGTAAAACCTCCTACCCAATCCGGTAGAAAGCCGAGCAGGAGATGTCACTAGAACGAACATAGAGAATTGGAGAATTCAAATAACAAAACAAAGCAATCATAGGGCAAAAAACTAATACATATCAAATAGTTAAGGGTTACTTAGTAACAGAGAATTCAAATCACAAAACAAAGCAATCACAGGTCAACAAATTAATACATGTCAAAGAGTTAAGGGTTATTTAATAATAGATAAACCATTTAAGATTTAAATGCAATATTTCAATACTTAGGAAACTAAAGTGTAAATTCTCAAAAGTACACAGACTTATTATAAAAGGAAGCTTTTATCCAACCATTTATTACTGATATTAGTCTTATCGTGATTGAATTAAGGTGTTTAAGAGTATATGGTCCTTAATTAAGAAATTAGGGGTCAAATTCTAATATATCAAATATGTGTTGAGAAATAACAAGGGGTAGTGATACTCGATGGTTGAATATCGGTACAGGCAGTAGAGTATCAATACCGAAGGGTTGTACTAGTACCAAATTGTCTTACTGAAATTTCAAACTTATTAAAGATATCGGTACATAATTTTACCGTACCGATACTGATTAAAGGGTACCGATAATGGCTGCCAAGTATCGGTATGGATATGCCTGAAATGCACTCAGAATTTGTTTTAAGCTTTCTTTTTCACAAACAATCAATCAGTATAAAAAACATATAAATCAATCTAAATAGGCATGTATATCATAAGAGTTTATCTAGCTTTATCTAATCATTTTCCTTAAGGCTTCAAAGTTTCTCTAATGATCATTTTGAGCACTCCAAAACATACTTTGCCGAACTTATACACGTTTTCATGACTTTACTCTTTTCCTCCTAAACAAAAAATACGTATAGCATACACTTCATGAATCGAAACTTAACCAACTTATCTTACTCGTAACATTACAACTTATCTCTACCAACATAAGCATAGTATAACCTTCTAAACAAACAAAAGCTTAGCATACCTTCCATGTTCCTTACACATCAAGTTCATCCAAATTTCTAAATTCATGCTTAATTCCTCCAGTCACTTTTAAAGCTTGACAAACATTACCATTCACAATTTACACATACCAAGCATCTTCCAAAAATTATCAACATAATGCAAGCATCTTCTACTTTTCACATGTTCTCTATTTAAGTCATAATCAAAGCAAAACAAACTTGGCCAATATTATACCAAATCATCTCTAATTCATATGCCACCGTCTAGGAGTTGGTAAAAGAAAGTACACCACACAAATGCACGAGCTAGTGACTTGTAATGGCTAGACTACAGAGACTTCGCACCTGAAATGCATTCAATGAAACAAATTAAGCTTATATAGCTTAGTGGGGTTGTGGAGATAATAAATAATAGTATGAAATGCAAATGAACTTTTAAACACGAAACATCATAGAACTAAAATAGTAATGTAGATACATTTAATTTAACCCTTCTTAGATTACATGATCATAGTTTCTATTTCAAGCATTTAAACATAGAACAATCTTTCATTTCCTTGGATAACAAGTAACGTTAGGATAATTTAATTCCCATCAAATGTGGCCTATAAACAAAAATGGTCAAACCCTCCAACACTCGCCTGTGAACAAAACAACATCCGTCCTAGTATCGCCTGTGACCCAAACAACAACCCTCTTACTATCGTCAAATCAAGATCGTAATCCTTAGATTGTAGTTTAAACCCGTACATAAGCTCAATAAATTTTATAGCATGGCAATTATACCCTAAGTTGACTTATATCCAAGGTTTGTTATCATAAGTCATAGTTTAATTCAAAAGTGAGCTTATGGCTCCAAAGCATCTTATTATCACAGTTTCCATTGAAACATAGTTCACCTTAAGACATAATTTATCGGAGTTTATTTCCAAAGTTCAAAATTAGTTCTTAATTGAGCTTAAAGCTCCATACTTATCACATCATAAGAAATCTTTCTTAAAAGCATAGTTTCCTTAGTCGTGATATTTTCCAAAGAAACAAAGTTTATGTACTCATAGTCAGCAGCGGAACTTGGAGTAAAGTTTAAGGAGGCCAACTTAAATTTTTAAAAAATTTAGAGGATTAAACGATTTTTTCTTTTAAATTTGAGGGTTTAAATAAAACTTTTAATAATTTTGAGAAATTTAATAAGAAATAAAAAATTTGAGAGAGAATTCAATTAAAAATATTTAAAATTTTGAAGCTTAATATGAATTTTTAAAAATCTTGAGGAGAAAAATTAAAATTTTCAAAAATTTTAGAGGAAAAATTCAAAATTTTCAAAATTTTAGGGACGCCGTGCCCCACCGGTCCCTTAAAGCATACACCCATGCTTATAGTTTAATGAGCATATACAATAAACTTATGAAACACAATCAATCATATAAGCTTACCAAGATTACAATTGCAAATAATTTGCATCACATGTTGCTCTAATTGAGCTAGACACAATGATAAACACATAAGAAGTAATAAATCAAAGGGATAACACATAAGAAGTAATAAATCAAAGGGATATGCAACGGAATGATACTGAATTATTCTGAAACTCGAAACTAAGCTCACCTAATACCTTGAAGTTATGGAGTGTCTTGAATCAAAATTTCGATGCGAGTTTCCTTAGCTAATCTTTCTCGGGACGATGATTCAACTACAACGGCTCGTTCTAACATAAAAATTAAACACAATATCATCAAATCAAACAAAACCCACATTTAGGTCTTAACCTTAAATTGAATGAAATCCTAAACTAAAAAGGGTTTAGGCTTTAGGGTTCCCCTACTCTAAAACTTATGAGAAATTCTCTAAAAAAATTATATTGGCCTAAACTTTCTTTTTGAACCTTAAATTTCATATTTCAAGATTTAAGGTTTAGAGATTAAAAATTATACGGTAGGAAATGGAAAGATAATCCGACCAAATCGAAATTTGGAGAATTACGGCTTTGGATTTGAGTTTTAATGGCTAGAATTAGAGAAAATAAGACTTGTATTTTTCTTTGGGAGCTTGGAAAATAACCTAAAGAAAAAGATATTTTTTCTTTCTCTCCCCTCTTATGATCATCGTGGGGTTTACCCTTAAAAATGTCTAACTTTCATTTTTAATGCTAAGTGGCTTAATTCTAAGCTCATGACACCTAACATGGTGACAAAGCAATTTCATTGCCAAATGGCTCATTTTGTGTTATGAATCAGCTGTCGGACAAGTGACGTTAATAATCTTAGAAAAATAAAATAAAATAGTAAAATAAAATAAATACTGATTTATTATTATATTGAATAAATCATAAAATTAAAATACAACAATATGTAAATCAAACCAATTTGAAATGAAAACCAAAGGAAACGTGTTGAGGCCTGCACGAACGCAGTTTTCTTAAGACATATTCCTATGGTGCTTGAAAAACATCGGATATCTATCTTCCAAGATACAACAACATAATGAGCACAGCAGTAGCACGTCTGCAGTGATCAGTGAACCGTAACCTTGCCTTCCTCTATACCGAAAATACTTTAGAAAATCACAAAGTAAAAATAGTAGAAAATCTATGTGATTTTTTGCAGTTGTTAAAACCTAGTAGGTTTGCATGCTATTTATAGGGGTAGGAGTTTCATTGCTGTAATACCCGTATTTTGTCCGGGTACTTATATACATATATTCTCTATAAATAAAACCTAAATAAAATAAATAATAATAATCCATTAGATAAATAAATGTTTATAAGAGTCAAAAAATACAAAACAAATACCTATTATACATTACAAATCCACTTTTTACATCCAAAAAGCCCAAAATACAAATTATCAAGCCCGTAAGCAATTTTTCCCGCCCATTCACATGATAATTTGCCCCAAACAAACACATTAGCCCATTTGTGCTTTTAAAGCCCATCTAAATTGGTATCTCAGTTGCCACGTGGTGATCCTTTACTGGTCCATTTATTATTCATGCGGATAACTACCCCGCTGACGTCATCTTCGTCGCCAGCTATAAATAGGGAGAGAGAAGCAATTATTAGACAATAATGGCAATAATTAAGCAATTAAACGGCAATAATTGCTATCATTAAAGGAGAGAGAAGGGAGTTTGAGAGTCTTACAAGAAGTCGGAGAGACACCAGGGAGCTGGGAGCGTTTTGGTGGGGGTGAAATCTAAAAAAATTGAAAAAAAGGAAAATGAGGATATGAGATGGCTATTTTATAGGCCAAAGACCAGGCCTCGAAGCCCGCGAACCCCCGTGTAAGCCTGCACCCTTTTTTCGTGGGCTTTATACCACGACCCTTCAGTTTATGTTTCTCTCAATTTGGTCCTAAACCATTGTAATTTGGCAATCTAGTTTGCAATTTAATTCAATTTGATCCCTAATTTTATTTTAAATTCAATTTCATTGCTTTAAATTATATTTTTTGATGCATGATTTTAAACTTGGCATATAGTATAATTGTTTAGATAATTAAAGCACCTAGATCATTAATTATTAGAGCCTTAACATTAGTCCTTTAATTAATTTAAATAATTGAATTAGAATAAATAATTGTAGAAAATAAATGGATATCAAAAGTGAGATTTTAAAGTCCTAAGTTGGATAGTGCCTCATTGTAATGAAATGTTATCCAAAAGGGCTTTTTAATTGAACATTTTGTATTCATTTGAATTTAGAACATGAAATCACATATAGTTAATTAAATTTAAAGTTTAACTAGGGAATATGTTTAGTTAATTAGAATCATTAAATGAATAAGGATATTGTTAAATTAGGGTTTAATATGGATAGTATCCAAGCAATTGGGTGTTATCATATAAACACCCTAAGTCTAGCAATATTCATAGTTTTATTAATCAATTCAGTTAATTAATTAGAGCCCCTATTAAGTTATAACTTAAAATTGACAAGAAAATAAATGAACATGCATTGAAAACCTCTTGTGTTGGGATACATTTTTGAATATGAATTGAAGTATCCTAAAGTAACTGGATGTTTCGAAACTCATATTCGTTAAAAAATGTATTTCCTTACAAAAGGATACTTCCATTTGGATTGAAAATTCATTTAACAATTAAGGATTGAATTAAATTTGAATTAATGTTCGAAATGCCGAAATGCCACGTGAAATTAAAAAGGTACCGATGACGGGCGTTTGTGAGGGTGCTAATCCTTCCTACACGTAACCGACTCCCGAACCCAATTCTAAAGAACGAATATCTGGTTTTTTTTATGGTGTCCGATCTACTAAAGTGACCGGTGGCGACTCCAAAATATTTTTTTCAAGATGAAATAAAATGAGTAATTTTCATGATTGATTAATAAAATTGATTTAACATGAAAAACCCCATTTTCAAGATTAAATAAAAGGAAAATCAATTTTATGGTTAATTAAGTAAAAAACCTGATTTAACATAAAAACCCCAATTTTCAAAGTTAAATGAATTAAAATGGACAAAGCCCTAATTTTTAAAAAGAAACCCTAATTGTCAGGCTATTTTCACATCGGTTTAAAAATGGTCGCGACAGCTTGGTGACTCAGCTGGGGACTAAAATTGAGAGTCATGCCTAGTTAATTAATTTCACATAGCATTTTTGCAATTCAAATAATAATTTGTATTTAATTTTTCCGAGAATTGTTGGATGAATTTTCAGGAAGAATGGAGATAGCTTTTGTGTGTGATATATATGTCATTCATGCATAGACCTCCACCCGGGCTTTTCACCCTTAAGTGGGAGAAAGACATTATCCGACGTGATGCTCTCCAGCTCCGAGTTTGGAACTTTTGTCTTCTTTCGGTATACCAACCTTATGCGTCGTGGGGCCCACGCCTCCGTTGTAAGGGACCTATACTACCAAATCGATGTCTTACTATCGCAGTAGACAGTAACGACAATTCAGGAACATAGAGTCTAGAACTAAACCCACATTCTATTTTTAGAAACTCACCCCATTAGAGCTAGACAAAGACCTAGGCCAGGTGCTGCCAGTTTAAATACATTTCTCTAGTTATTTTCTTTGCAAAAATAATGTGTTTTTCTGCATTAATATTCTGTTTATTTGCTTTCTGTATTAATTCAGTGTACTGACACAAGTTTTTTTTGTTTTTGCTTTGTTTGTTCTTATTTGTTTATGAATCATGTCATAATGCATTTGTTCTGGCATCGATTCGGGAATCAGTTAATTTAGAAGTGTTCAATATGTCTAGAGGGTTCAAGATAGGAGAAGACAATACTGCGGTCTGGACATGGTCGGAACAAACTCAGCATGAGAAATGAGATAGTTTGCGAAAGAGAGAAGTGTCTCAGATGAAGAGTCAAGTAAAGTTAAATACTAATCAGAATACTTGTCTGCCAGAAGTAAATGCAATATGGGATCGGTGGGGAGGTGAAATGAAGGAGTCATTCAGAAGAGAATTTGGAGATATAGCTTTATTGCTAAGTGTACAGATAGACCAACAGTTACTTAGATCAATGGCATAATTCTGGAATCCTGCGTACAATTGTTTTACCTTTGGTCGAGTAGACATGACACCAACACTTGAAGAGTATGAGGTATTAATTAATTGTCCTAGGGTGCAAAGTGACAAGATCTATACTAGACTAAATAACAACTCGAGATTCAAGAAGAAATTGGTATCAATTATTGGAAAGACAAAAGAATGGTTAGATAGGGAAATAACCAATAATGTCAGCACTAATCAGAACGAGGACAAGAAGCGTGTAAATTGGAGGGTTCTTAAGGAGTTGATATTGTCAAATGAAAACAGACCAATTAGGGCGAGAAGCTTATACGCCTTATGCATATATGTGTTAGTTTTGTTCCTAAGGACTTTGGAGCATATAGATCTATCAACAGTGGGATTGTTCGAGCGATTGGAGAAAGGTGTAAACCCGGTGCCTGCCATTTTGACAGAAATCTATATATCATTGATTGCGTGTAAGAAATTAGGGGATGAAAGGTTTTGGGGATGTGCACAGCTGCTCGAGATTTGGTTCAGAGGACATAGGTGGGATATTTCGTATATAGTCATCACGTATCTGGATACATATTCACCAATAGGAGAACACTTAACAAATTTTTCGTTGGAGAAAAAGAATGAGAAGCAGTGGGAATAATGTTTCAAGAATATGAAGGATCTCGATGTTGTATGGAAAGCTCCTTGGTTAAACAGGGGAACAACATTTCTATATCGATGTGGAGATAGAGATTGGGTCCTATTACCCAAGATTTGGGGATGAACGACATATTGTCCTTTGTTGGCGTCTAGACAGTTTAGTTCAAGATAGTTCATATTTGAATATGCACACAAGACGAATGATTACAGAGGCATAATAATTCAAACTGCAAAAGCATGGGAGAAGCCGAGAAGGGTTCATTCATATCAGGATTTGGAAGTTATGACAAGATATGAGGAATGAAGGACACAAAGGGTAAACGATACAACCTTTCATGAGACACATGAGCAGGTAGGACTATCAGTTCAATCAGTTATAGAAGCACCGTCTGCCTGGAGAAGCTAAGGCACGATCGGGAACTAGACTTGAAGAAATATGAAAAAGGAATCAGTAACCTTACAGAAGAATTGACCATGGCAAAGCTACAAGTGAGAAAGCATGAAGGAAAGGAAAATGAGCTGATGGAACAAAACAAAAAGATCAGTCGGGACTTGAATGAGCTGCAAGAAATCCATGAGAGTTAAAAAGTAAAGCAAAACAGAGGAACGAGTAAAATGATGCAAAGTTTGTCGGAGAAATTGGACGACATGACAAAAGTAAGAAATAATTACAAAAAGACGTACGAAAAGAAATATCACAAAAGCAAGGAATCAAGTAGCAAGTGTAATATACCAAATTTTGGCTAGTGACCAAAATGTAAATTTTGAAAGTTTTGGGGTTAAAAGTATAAACTTTGAAAAAGTTTAGGGACTAAAGTGTAAATTTCCCCAACAAGTAATTTTATTCAGTATGAGAGTGAATCGAATCGAAATAGGTACCTTGATATATATTTTAAGAATTAAGATGCAGAAAAAGGTACCAAATTTAGATCGAATGAAATTGTTAAGCGTGCTCAGGTTAGGGAAATATAAAGACGGGTGACCTCTGGGAAGGTCCCATAAAAGTGTTTCTTATCGATATTTTGGACTAAGTAAAAGTAGAAAATATTTGTATGGATTTCAAATAAAGGATTTCTACGAGAAACCTTATGCTATGAAGATTTTAAATAATTATCGGAGTAATAGATTGAGTTAAGAAAATTCAGTCTAAGTCTTTATGAAAGGAAATTTTTAAGGTTTAAAAGTATCATGTGATAGATAGTGAACTGAATTGGGTACTTTCAAAGTTTGGTAAAAATATGAGGAAAATTGAAATGGGAATTGAAGTTTAGTGACCAAAGTGAAAATTTTGTGGCCAAAGTATAAACTTTGGAAAAGTTTAGGGACCAAAGTGTAATTTCCAAAAGTTATGTAAGTTAACCCCGTAAATGAATAGTTCACTCCCAAGAGTGACACTTTCGTGTTACTTGTATTTTTCATACGAAGCTTATATTAATGGTTATAAAGCTTTAAAGTTCGTAGGAAGAAAATTCAGAAATCGTATTGAGTGAAATTCGAATATTTGGATCGAATAAATGCCATAAATAAAAATCTAAGATACTTTGGGACATGGCCGGTTGGATTGGAACCAATTTGGTTTAATTTTAATGGAATGACAATTTTCAAGACTTGTTGTAAATAAAGACTAGTTGGAGGGCAAATTGGACATTTGCCATGGATGGCATTTTTAAAATATTTTGAAATTTTAAGGGCAATTTTTAAAGGTCAATTAAACATGGATTTGATCTTGGACATTGAGTTTTGATGATATTAAATATTGGCCATTGGATGAAAAGGGCATTTTAGTAATTTCACTATTTAAATGAATTTAAAATTCATTTATACAAGAGAAGTGGCCAAATTGGATGAAAATAAAAGTATGGAGACTATTATTCATCTTAAAATTTCGAAATATGAAGGGGAGAAAGAAAAAAAATGGGGAAAAATATTCCAAGCTCGATTCAAGCCCCGAAACTCGATTTTTAGGTAATATTTCGAACTACAAAGTTGTTCTACTCATCAAGCTTTATCTTTTGGTGTAAATAATTTTTGGAAAACATGCTTGATTGATGAGAATTTTGTATGAGAAGAAATTAGGGTTTATGGACTAAATTGGGGGTTTTGAGATTTTATGATTCTATGATTGAATTTAAGTTGAAATCAAGTTTGTATGATGTTAAAATCATGTTATTGAGTTAGGATTTAAACCCTACACATTTAGGTTATTGTGGAGAAGATTAGGGTTTATGGATTCAAGTCTAATTTAGGGTTTGTGATGCTGAATTAACGATCTAGTAAGTTTGAATTGTTGATTGGATGGAAAACCCTAAGTTAAAAGTTTAAGGACCATTTCGGCAAGTTTTAAAGTTGAGGGACCAGATCTGAATTTCATGAAATTAATGTGAATTTAAGTTATTAATGATGTTAGAGACATGAAATTGAAGTTAGAATGCAAAACCGATGTTAAATCGAGTTAGTGACTATTTTGACAAATTGTCAAAGTTAAGTGACCAATTCCAAAATGAGGTTTTATAGAAGGACTAAATCTGATTTTAGTTGAAATAATAGAATTCAAGTAGTAATGTTGATGTGAGGACTAATTTGCAAAGTTAAGAAGCTTGAATCCTTATCTTTGCATTTTAGTGACTATTTCGGAAAGAACGAAAAATTAGAGGGAATTATTTTTGAATAATTATTTGATGAAGAAAGTGATACATTAGTGGTTTGAATCAAGTAAGGGGACCAAATTGACAAATAGCAAAGTAAGGAGAAATTAGTATAATGTTATTTATGGAAGTTGTGTAGGAAAACTGGATTTGGCAGTAAGTTTGAAAATTCACCATAAATTCTACAAAAATGGTTAGATGGTGAATTTTATACCGATGCAAATATTTGTTCGTCTAGTTTCGCCTCCAACAAACGGAAACTAATTTTGAGTTACGAGTAAAAAGATAGGAACTTTTAAGTGGTGAAAGGTCAGGAAACAGTATGATAGTCTGTTCCGAAATCAGCACTGGAAATTGACTTTGAAAATTCGCCATAAATCGTACAAGTTGAATTTGGGCTATTAATTTTATGGGTGAAAATCTTATCTAATATAGTTTTTAACGGTGTAAAGAAAGTCGAAATCCAATATGTATTCTGTTCTGTAAAAGTGATTAACTGAAGGTGGCGTGAGCTGCCAGGATTCGAATTAGGAATAATTTGTATTCGAATATTGGTTTGATAAACTCAAAGGAGTTATTTGAAGTTTAAATTGGTCGTTAGGGGCCATAATGAGTTTTGGACAGTATAAGGAAGAGAGAAAAATATTTGGGGAATTTTATTATGTTCGAATGATTTTTTTATATTAGGCCATATGTTTAAGGAAATGTTAGATTAAAATCTAACAAGTGATTTATTTTATCTACATGATGAATAAAGGCGAATTCGAATCACAAGAGAGTTCGAGGTGATAGTAAGAAAAGAAAAAGAACGAATCAACACTTAGTGAGGCAACCTAATACAAGGCTCAGGTGAGTGCAATGTTTGTATGTATGATAAATGAAAAGAGGGAAGACTTGCGATAAGTCAACCCTGATCTAATTATAATATGGCATTATTTAGATATTAATAATTTGAATGAGAATTAAACATGTATCTGCAAATGGCAAAAATAAGGACTTGATTAAATAAGTAACAATACTTGATAAAATATCTGACAAGTGCATTGGTATGTTAATTTAACATGACAAATTAAGTGACATGTAAAATACATGCTTACCTTTATGACCAGTATTTCAAGTATGTGCACGCTTTGATTATGACATCAGACCTGAGATAAGATTTGAAGTATATGATTGATGCCTAAGACAAAGTATAAGCAAGTTACATGTATATATATTATATGAAAGCTAGGGTATGAACTGTCCATTTGAATTACTTGATGATGGCATTATGTTTTGTTGCCTATTTTATTATCCGATGCATGATATAGTAAATGTAAGTACCATGTAAATGACATTGATGAAGCATATGCTTGATGCATAGAAAACGATAAAAACAAGTGACATGTTCATGATTATGATTAATTATGGAATGTGAGTTGCCCATACATATGAATGATGATGAATGATTGATAAAGATATGATACATTGCTCAACATGGCAAGCTTGATGGAATACGAGGTACGAATCATTGTTTGCATAAATGATGATGCATTATGCATACATGAAATATGGATAATGACAAGATTAAATGAAACAAGATACACCCGGGGATCCAAGCTCATAGTGCAAAATGCACTAACAAGGTGTTTATATAAGGAGCAAAGAGCGTCCTTATATGAGGAGCAAAGAGCGTCCTCCCGAGTACGTACTCTACATGGCACTACGGTGCAGATAGGCTATGGAGTTTCCATGGGCCTCTAGCCAGATACGTTAATAATAATACAAGATGGTTATATGATAAAATCATGAGCATGCAAATGACTACATGATGATACATGAAACATTGATATTGTGACATGATTGAAGACAGAGATGTTACATGATACATGATACAGATGTTACATGTTATATGATACATGATACATGAAGTATATGATGGATGCTACATGAATTATATGAATTATGACACGTATATGAATTCTGTCATGTATGTGAATTATGTCATATATATATAAATCATGTCTTGTATGTGAATTATGCCATGTGTATGAAATATGCAGTGTATATGAACTATGCCATGTATATGAGTTACTTGATAATGTTGGAGTATTGGAAACTAGACCAAGTTAGAAAAATTATGATTTGCACATGAATATTGAGTGACCATGAAAAACCTTGTTAGTACAATACTACTTTAGACAGAAACTATGCTAGATTAATGTTTAACATGTATTTCTTAATTTTATGTTTTGATAAATAAGATTATTGCCTCACTAAGTTCGTACTTAGCGTGTGATTGTTTCACACTTAGGTCAAGTTGGGGCACTTGAAGAGGAGTCAAGCATGCTGTTCAAGCTACAATTTGCAGAACATCAGTAAGACATTCTAAATTTTGACAATCTCTAGTGGGCATGTAAACTATATACTTACTGATAGTATATGATGCATTAAATTGAATTATAATAATAGTTTAAATAATTAGCTAGACGATGAATCATATAGTGACAAAAAAATTATGCTAAACTTTCAATAACATGTTTAAGTAACATTTATAATGTATATTCAACTACGAGTATATGTTATGGGTGTTACAGCAAGGCTACGAAGAAGTTAGAAGAAGAACATGCCCGAAATTTTGATTTAACGTCCCAAGTGTCACAGTTGGAGCAGATGGTCGTGAAATACCATAATGAATACAAGGTCCAAATGGAACAGGAGAAGGAAGGGTTACAGAAAAAGATATCAGAGTTGGAGAATACAATACAGGGTTTGAAGGATAAGCTCACAAGTTACGAAGGAGCACTATATCAGGAAAGTAGAGCATGGAAAGGTAAGTATGAAGCAGCGCAACGTACCGTCCAAAGCCAAAACAATGAATTGGTAAACTTTATGAAACAAGTCAGGAGTGTTGCCTCTTATGTTCAGATATTTTCAAGGCAAGCCACGAGCCTATTAGAACAATAAGACATTGAGTTGGAGCATGGAAAAGTCATTACCCGTCTGCTACACGAATTAGTCAATCTAGGAATTAGGGCTAGCTCTTTTCTATAGAAGAAATTGTCTTTTCCTTGTATTTAGACTTTCTAACAAATGAATATTTCCAAAAGACTAGGTCTTGAATTCGATGTTTTTTTGCGTTCATGAATTCAGACATACATTTATGCACGCATGTACTTACATTATGTTTTATCCTGTGAAGTAAATGGCTTGATAAAAATGGTTTTATGGCAGTTCGTTTTTAAACCACAATCATTCTGCATTCATACGGAACATGTTTGCGTTCTAAGACCATGGCTATAGAGGACATGATCACTAGCCTTGAAAATGATCAGGTCAAAGTACAAAACATATTTAACAAAATTGAGTAGTCTATGAAGGACCATTTTGCTCAGGCTCAAAGGGTGATAATTAACCAACTAACTGCTCTGTTGGGGCCAAAGGAGTCTGGAAAGGCCAAAATACCTGAAGGTACCTCAAATGACGTGAACGATCAGGCAGAAACTACATCTCACATAAGGGTGCAGCCCGAGGGACCTCATCCTATGAAGAAGGTCCAAATCAATCTGCCAGGAGCAACGCCTAATCACCCGGTACACATTGGGGCAAATTTTGGAAGCGGAGAGAAGTATGAGGAACACTCTAAATGAGATAGAAAAGATCCGTGCAAAATTGAAAAGAAGTATGAGGAACACTGCAAAGCTTTGGAGGAGCGTTTGTTGGAAAAGTAGAGGGTAAATAAGATGGGATCATGTGTAGTGGAAATGAGCTTAGTATCTGATTTGATTATTCCTCCAAAGTTTAAAGTACCCGATTTCAAAAAGTATGATGGGACCACCTGTTCGAGGGCCCACCTTACAATGTATTGTCGTAAAATGGCTGCACACTTGAAAGATGAGAAGTTGCTGATACATTATTTTTAGGACAGTCTGACCGATTCAGCAGCACGATGGTACACACAATTGAGTTGCGCAAACATTCAGTCATGGAAAAATCTTTCTAGGGCCTTTGTAGAGCACTAAAAACATGTAACAGATATGGTCCCCAACCGTGTTATGCTACAAAGTATGGAGCAAAAGAGTAATGAGATGCTCCGACAGTATGCCCAGAGATGGAGGGATATAGCAGTGCAAGTGCAACCTTCATTGTTGGAGAGTGAGGTCGTCCATTTGTTTGTGCAGACGTTAATAGGACCACTTTTTGACAGATTGCTCAATAATGCTACACAAAATTTTGCTGACATAGTAATGACAGGAGAGTTAATTGAGGCGGCAATTAAAAGAAGTATGAGGAACACTGCAAAAATTGAAAAGAAGTATGAGGAACACTGCAAAGCTTTAGAGGATCGTTTGTTGGAAATGCAGAGGGTAAATGAGAAGGGACCGAGTGTAGTGGAAATAAGCTTAGTATCTGATCTGATTATTCCTCCAAAGTTTAAAGTACCCGATTTCAAAAAGTACGATGGGACCACCTGTCTGAGGGCCCACCTTACAATGTATTGTCGTAAAATGGTTGCACACTTGAAAGATGAGAAGTTGCTGATACATTATTTTCAAGACAATTTGGCCGGTTCAGCGCCATGATGGTATACACAGTTGACTTACGCAAATATTTGGTCATGGAAGAATCTTTTTAGGGCCTTTGTAGAGCACTAAAAACATGTGACAGAGATGGTCCCCAACTGTGTTATGCTGCAAAGTATGGAGCAAAAGAGTAATGAGATGCTCTGACGGTATGCCCAGAGATGGAGAGATATAACAATGCAAGTGCAACCTTCGTTGTTGGAGAGTGAGGTCATCCATTTGTTTGTGCAGATCTTAAGAGGACCACTTTTTAACAAATTGATCAATAATGCTACACAAAATTTTGCTGACATAGTAATGGCAGGAGAGTTAATTGAGGTGGCGATTAAAAGTGGTATAATTGAGAGTGGGGAGAGCTCCCGTAAGAACTTCAAGAGAAAAGATATCGAGGTAAACAATACCAGTGCATATGAGGCTCTAAAGAATGTAACTATTACTTCTCCTGGTTCTGCGTCAGGAAGTTCCCAAAACTCAAATAAGAAAGATTCTCGTGGCCCTAGGAATGATAGGATCAACTTTACACTGATACCAATGTCATATGCTGAGCTATACCCATAGTTATACGAAGCGGATCTAGTAAGACCATATTATCTGACTCCTCTACATCCTTCTTATCCCCATGGTACAAACCTAATGCTCATTGTGAATTCCATGCCGGAATACCGGAGCATACAATTGAGACTTGCACAACATTTAAAAAGGTGGTCCAAAATCTAATTAACAATGGGATTTTAAAATTTGATGAGCCTAGTTTTGCATCGAATCCATTGCCGAATCACGATGGACGAGGGGTGAATGTTATCGAGGAAGAGGATGAGGCAAAAAGATTGAAAATAGATGTATTAGAAATCAGATCTCCATTAAAGTAGGTATTTGAACAACTATATAATGTCGGGATGATTGAAATAGGCATGAGAATTGAGAAAGAATTGCAGTCTGATGTATATTGTGAATATCACCAAGAGCATGACCATAACATTCAACATTGCACAAAGTTTAGAAGTTTGATACAAAAGATGATGGACAACAAGGAAATAGAGTTCTTTGATAAAACCGGGGAGAGGAAGGAAGTGGATGTATATGCCTCTAAGTCTTCTAGAGTTAAATACGGAATCCATAAGCCATTGGTTGTTTTTGTCAGACCCAAGGCCGAAAACTCGTCTAATGTAAAGCCAACAATGACTCCCAAGATTGTGATTACACTTCACACGACGTTTGTTTTCAAAAGTACTCACAAAGTTCCACAAAACTATGCGGCCAATGTAACTACACCAGAGGAAATGAAATCACCAGTTGAGACAAAGTCGATACCGGAAGAGAGGAATGATGAACAGACTAGTACAGAAACAACAAATGAGGTAGGTCACTTTACCCGTAGTGGTAGATGCTATTCTCTGGAAACATCAAAAGAAGCAAAAAAATAAAATAAAAGGAAAAGCTATAACAGTACCTGAGAGAATCTTTGGGGAAGAACCCGCCCAAAAAATAAATGAGCCGGTAACTAAAGAGAAAGCTCAAGAGTTTTTGAAATTTCTGAAACATAGTGAATCTAGCATTGTCGAGCAGCTGAAAAAGCAACAAGCTAGAATTTCTGTCCTAGAGCTGCTATTAAGTTCAAAAGGGCACCGTAATGCCTTAATGAAGGCGCTCAATCAAATGTTTGTGCCAAATGACATATCTATAAACAAATTCGACAGAATCGTGAACCATATCACCGCTGAAAATTACATTACGTTCACTGATGATGAAATCCCTATGGGCAGAATAGGATCTGTGAAAGCCTTAAGCATTACCACACATTGCAAGGGTTATGTGTTACCAGGAGTATTAATTGACAACGGGTCGGCATTGAATGTCCTGCCGATGGTCATCTTGCAAAGGCTGCCAGTTGATAATTCCCATATGAAGACATATAAGAATACTGTAAGAGCCTTTGATGGGACGACCAGAGAAGTACTTGGAAAGATTGAAGTGCCACTACTCATTGGGCCCACAGTTTACAACATAGAGTTTGTTGTAATGGATATTAAGTCGACGTATAATTGTCTGCTTGGAAGGCCCTGGATCCATTTTCCAGGGGTAGTACCATCCTCCCTGCATCAAAAGCTCAAATTTGTGATAGAAGGGAAGTTAGTCAGTGTGAGAGATGAAGAGGACATTATTGCTTCGGTGTCGACTGATGCTACGTATATTGGAAGAGATGACAATGCTTTGGAGTGCTTGTTCAAAGCTCTGGAGTTCATAAACGCAAAGTTCATCGCTGAGGGGAAACCAATACCGTAACCCAAATTGTCAAACTGTACTAAAATGACAGTCCGGGAGACACTTGGCAAGGGAGCGAGAATTGGTAAAGGACTTGGTAATCGGCTTCAGGGATGTTTGAGACCAAAGCCTGTGATAATGAAGAAAGACCATTTTGGTCTCGGATTTAAGCCCAACCTTCAATAGATAAAAAAAGATTTGAAGAAAAGAGAAAGCCAAAGGAGAGCCTGACTCTTGGGAAGTGAATCATTCTTTGAGCCCATGACTTTCCCAAACTTAACTGGTATCTTTAAGTCCCGAGGGTTTGAAAACATTGAAAAGCAACTTGAAGAGGTCAATCGAGAAACAACAAGACTGCACGAAGAGGAAGTTTTCGGTAATGACTTGGAAGGGCTTTTTGTTAGAGGAATTTTTGAAGGGGCTTAACTTGGAAGATATCTGGAGGGAATCTGACTGTGCTTCCTTGGTGAAGCACTCGACAATTGGAATATTGAAGATCTCTCTCTAGTATCTAAGTTCAAAACAGAGTAAATACCATGAACCACCCTATACCTTTGCCCACAGGTGTAGGGGATTATCTGTAAAGGGCCATCATATCAATTCATTTTAATAAATATGCTTTCATGCTGATTCAAAAATGGCAAACTTCTTTCTTGTTTCTTTTCGCATCCTTTCCAAATGTATTATAATTTTCTTTGCTGGTTTTCAACTATTAATTGCATGAATGATACTGAACCTAATCCTGGAGTAGGTCTTGAGCGACCAGTGTGTCTAATGGAAGTCAATGAAGTTGAGGATGAAACAAAAATGTAAAATCCCTGATGAATTACTGAGGTTGGTTGAAAAAGAAGACAAGCAGATCTTACCTCACAAGGAAGAGCTAGAGATTCTCAATTCGGGAACAAATGAGGCCAAGAGAGAAGTAAAGATAGGAACTGCTTTCTCGCTAAAAACTAGACAAGAGTTGATTAACTTGTTGCGCGAGTTCAAAGACGTCTTCGCCTGGTCATATCAAGACATGCCAGAATTGAACACTGACATAGTGGTACAAAAATTTTTTTTTTATGAAAAGTCATTTCCTATATAGATTTGGAGTCGCAACCGGTCACTTGATTTAGGTAGACCGGACACCAGAAAACAAAACCAGAGAAAAATTTGGGTTCGGGATTTGGTTACGCATGGAGAAGGATTAGCACCCCCACAACGCCTAAAATTGGTACCTAAAGGTTCGCATTGTATTTATTAGGGAAAACAAAAATTCAAATTTATTTAAATTTTAATTTCTAAATGCATGTATGCATGACAGTGTAAAATTTGCCTCGATATCCACTGTAGTCAAAGGAGATGACACCCGGAGAGGGGGACACCACTCCCAATAGAATACCAGAATAATAAGGCCTAAAACTATATGCAACAGTTATATGCATCATCATTTAATTCAAAACAAAATATATTAAATTACAATAACAATATACAAATGAATCTAAATAAAATATAAAATATAAACAAACATGTATAAATAACAAATTAATTTGATACAATACGTTATTACACAATATATTAATATAATTATAAGCACATCATGATATAATAATATAAAAATAGTAGTAATAATAACATAATAATATTAACAATAATAAGAACACAATAATTAAAATAATAATAAATAATAATAATAATAATAATAATAAAACATAATCATAATAATAATATAACAATAATAACATAATACAATGATAATAATAATATGATATAACATATTAATACAATAATAATACTGTATAATGTATAATATATAATAGTACATAATAATACCAATAATTAATAGTGGTAACATAATAATAATAATAATATAACAATAATATAATAAGTAATAATTAAAATTCGAAGGACCAGATTGCAAAAAAAATTAAAATACGAAGGACCACGGGCATAATTATACCATACGGTAGAGACAAACTAAAAAATATTTGAGGCGGAGGGACTTATACGGTAATTATTCCATTTTTATTTGATTATTGAACCAAATTAGAACAAAAAGGACCAAATTAAAAAACTACAAAAAAAAAGAGGGACCAGTGGCATGATTAGACCAAGGTGCAGGCCATTAGTGCTAGGGATTTTGAGGCGGAGGGACTAAGCATGTAATTAGCTCATTTTATATTGATTTATAACCTAAACTAAGTAGACTTTCCTTTTTTCTTTTGAACTGCCCGTCCCCTTCCCCCTTTGTATTTTCTCTCTAGTTTTAGGCTTTCAAACCCTAGGATAACAAACCACCCTTTTTTTATTCGAATCTGAGAATCAAAAGGGAAGATGATCAGGGCTCGACTAGAACCGTTCATCGTTGATTCATCCTCGACCGTGGGTGGCGGCGGTGATGGTTCAAACTCTAACAGAAGGTAAGACTAAAAACCCTCTTTTATAGTGTTTATATTGGAATAGAAACTAAGGATTTACCTTCTTTTTTTGCTTTGAAATTATAGATTTGGAATTTTGTCTTTTTTATTTTTCTTGTTCGAAAAAGATCCCCTCTTTTACAGATTACATGCATGGGTTTTTATACCCATTTTTGATACATATAAAATATAAAAAGAAATCCCCATATTTATTGTTGATTTGCCCAAATATGATGATGTTTTTAGGATAATAATCCCTTCTTTGCTTTTTGCAAGTGCATGGGTGGTGGAGCAGGTGTGGCAGGGCGGTGGGAGAGCCGAGATGGTGTGCGTGCGAACCACAACATTCGAATGGCCGACGCGTGGCTCGCATGCACCTGTGGAACATGAAGAGGCAAAGGTCATGCGGCGATAGATGAAGGGTTAAGGTATTAGGTTATTATTTTTTAGGGTTTTTAGGTTATAATTGGGTAAAGGGTATTATGGTAATTTGGGTTAAATGGGTACTGGGTCGGGTTATGTAAATGGGTTTGTAATAATAAAAGAATTCTTGTTTTTAGATATGATCTTTTAATTTGGGTTTAAGCCAAAAAAAAAATGGGTTATTATAGCTGCCCCTCTTTGCTCATTGCTCATTTTTGTCTGGTTGAGTTTGAGTTTTCTTTTCTCTGGCCACTGCTTGCTTGTTGGTTCGTCCAAGCCGTTCTTGGAGGCAAAATCTTCAAAACAAGAGGATCTATTGGGGAGACATAATCTTCAAACTAGATATTTGAGGTTGCCAGTTCTTCCTATGTAAAATCGTTCCCTCATCTTCTGTTTGGAGCCTTGGAGAAATGAACTCTTCCTATACAAAATTCAGTTTATCTTTGGCAAAGCTTTTGGGCTGCAAGTCCTCCCTATATAGAACTTATCACCTTCAATTATCAACGCTGCATGTTCTTCCTATATAGAGCCTTCTGCGTCCTAGTGAGTTATTCAAACTGAGAGTTCTCCATATATAGAACTCTTCGTCTTAGAATCCTAAAGCATGAGCTTCCTATATAGAACTATTTACTTTGAAATCTTGGAATTGTGAGCTCTTCCTATATAAAACTCTCTATTTTTCGCTTTTTCTTTCTTTTTTCTCTATCTTCTCTTTCTCTTTTTCATTCTTTTTTTTCTTTTCTTTTCTTTTCTTTTTCTTTTTTTTTCTTTTTTTTTTTTTTTTTTTTTTTTCTCTCTCTCTTTTTTCTTGAAATCTAGAGCGGGGAGTTTTTCTTATATAAAATTCTTTGTTTTGAAGTATTTGAGCTACAAGTTTTTCCTATATAGAACCTTTTGCCTCGAAGTGTTAGAGCTTTGAGTTCTTCCTATATAGAATCTCTCACTTTCTTTGGGTGGATTTTTCGAGCTACAAGTTCTTCCTATATAGAACTTCTTGCCTTGAAATCTTGAAATCTTGTCTTGAAATTCCTATATAGAACTTCTTACTGAGGTCTTGGAGTACATTCTCCTATATATAAACTTTCTTCCTTGAAGTCTTGGAGTTCTTCTCTATAATTTTCTTCCTATATTTTCTTTTATCCTTTTGGAAGGGTCAAATAAGAAATTGCCTTTAAAAAAACATCCTTATGGAAGGATAAATTAAGAAATCTTGATTTTTAGAAAAATGGTATCTCGCTTTGAGATTATCAAGATGCCCTAATTTCTAATCGTCTTGGCATTAAAAGAAGGTTTAACATCATGCCCGAAGGTCTTACTGATGGCCCGAAGGACTTAAGAAATGGATTTATGCCAAGAGGCTACCAAAATTCCTTAAAATGATGCCCCGGTTTCTATCAAAAGAAATCCATCAAAGATGACGGCTCGAAAATCTAAAATAGTAACATTCTTGCTTTGAGACTATCGTATGATCTCTCTCTTTTTTCATTTTGAAAATATTGAAATAATCATATCATTGTAGGTGACACTCAAGCGTGTGTCTTCTTGATCGGTGCAAAGGTGCACAAGGTTATTGTTAAAGTCGTCTTCTTGGAAACTACCTGTTCAAATTCCTGTACAAATACTTTTCAAGTAATATGAGAAAGATGATGCATGAGCATACTTTATGGTGAAAAGATGTATATGTTCATGTGGAATAACATTCTCAATATTGACAAGGATACAAAGATGCATGAAACTCTCGTTTAAACTGCTTTGGTCAGCCTGATATTCCTGTCACAATTGATTCAGTAGGCTTTTTCTTGGGACTACAACCCTTCATCATTCTTCTACCCCAATCAGAATTTGCCCCAAAAAATCTACTGTTCACCCTTTGTTCAATCTTTCAAGTCAAGTGACCTCGGTTGGTATCATCCATCTACTCAAGCAAGTCATTTGATCAAATTCTTTCATTCTTTTGACATCTTTGGTCGATTCTGATTTAAATTCCCATGTGTAGGAGCTTTTTGTTGTTTCACGAACAATGATGCCCCATTAACCTCAAAAGGCGATTTATTGTCTCATATCATGTAATTCTCCATCATCTATGTCTGTTTGATCATTCGCATTAACAACCTTACATCTAGAAATTTATATCTGAAGCAATACAAAGAAACCCTTTTGCTCATAAAATGTCAGTTTGCTAAAGGTGCCTTTTTAGATTAATATACAAGACCTTGAAACCAAAATCTTAATAAATAAATAAAAAATAGAATAAGAGCCCTGGATATCAAGTGCAAGGGCGTCTTATATCCAACCTTCTGGTGATCATTCCAAGCATAACTCGTGTCTATGAAGACTCTAAGTGGCGTGGTGATATTTGAAGCCGTGGAATTCCTCCTAAATCACTCGGTTCATCCTCATGATTCTCGCGTTGCTATAGAAAACTACTCATTCTCGATTCTCATTATTTACTCAAAAAGTGGACCTACTTAACCGTTGGAGTGCAAAAATATCATTCTAAGAATAGAATTCTAGGTGCATGTGTATGTTGCCAGTTGTACTCTTTATTGAACATGCCTATTACCAGGCTTTGGATATGCCTATTACCAGGCTTCAGATATACCTATTACCAGGCTTCAAATATGCCTATTACCAGGCTTTGAATGTATGAGTGCTTTTTCTTTTTTTATTTCTTTTATTTTTATCTTCTATATACACTTATATTTCAGTTATTAGTTACAATCCATTAGTGCCTAGAAGATCATTCTTAAAATTTCAATTTCAGGTAACTCTATATGGTTAAACTTTGGAGCCTTTTTCATCATCGAATGTCATCGAAGAAGTAGTAATCTTGCTTTTCCGACCAGAGTCTACTAGGGAGGAAATCACACTTCATTGTTATCACAACACTTAATTGATCTCAGAATCAATGTCGCACCGTGCAATTGAGATCCAGGGATCTACAAGGGTGAGAAGAGGTATATACATATATATGATTTCAAGGCTATTGTATGTTAAACAAAAGACATCTTTCATTGGAATGAAAATCCCCAAACATGACACACACCCTTTTACAAAAGGATCTTTGCTATTTCTGGGTAAAAATAGCAAAGTTGATTCGATGCATTACTTCAAAAGAAAAATTCCAAATGCAAGGAATCAACAAATGAACATCCAAATTGGGAAATCAGCATCTCCCCAAAACTCACATATGTCTTTTTTCTTTCTTAAAACTTCAAAATACCAACTTCAATCAGACCTTGAACCTTGTTCTTCAAAGCTCCACAATCCTCCGTTGTGTGGCATGTACTTCCCACGTGGTAGTTATATGTGGTATTGACATCATATCCTTCAGGGTAGGGAGGATTATTTGGCTTGTACTGCACATGACTCAACAATTTTCTTTCAACAAGTGTTGGGAGTAACTCAGTGTAAGTCATAGGGATCGAATGAAGAACCTTTGTAGGCTTTGTATATCGTGAAGACTGATTAGTTGAGTAAGAACCCACCATATGAACATGAGAATCTTCTCCCTTCTGAGGAGCTGTGTTGTAGGGGTCATTTATCTTTCCTTTCTTAATTGCGTGTTCGATGTTCTCTCCAGTCATTACAATGTCCGCAAAACTCACAACATGGTGTCTTATCAAGCGATCATACAACACTCCCTTTAAAGTATCCACAAACATAGGAGTAATTTATTTCTCTTGAATTGAGGGTTGAACCTAAGCTGCCATATTTCCCCATCGTTGAGCGTATTGGCGGAAACTCTCATTGGGCTTCTATTCCAAACTTTGTAGCATAAGCTGGTTTGGGATTAGATCTGTTACATGCCTATAATGGTCCATGAAAGCTTTTGAGAGGTATCTCCATGATTTAATGTTAGCTCGATTGAGTTGAGTATACTAGCGAATTGCCGACCCTATTAGGCTTTCTTGGAAGCAATGGATGAGTAACTTTTCATTATTTAAGAAGGCTGCCATTTTTTGGCAATACATGGTAATGTGTGCAGATGGACAAGTGGTCCCATTGTATTTCTCAAATTTAGGTACTTTAAACTTCGGTGGAAGGACCAGATCCTCCACTAGGCTCAAATCACCAGGATCGTTCCTTTGTTCATTCATATTTTTCATGGCTTCAAGTCTTTCTTTAAAAGAATGAAACTATTCATCCATCTTATCTAACTCAGGTACCTTATTTTCACATTTTGCCCCCGATCCAACAGGCTGACTCGCAGATCCCCTACTGGGTGTGCTGTAGATGCCCCCGTAGCGTTGATGTACACTTTCTCTTTTGGGTTCGACGCCTCTGTCTGAGCTTTAGTATGAGCTGCAGTCTCTTCTTGTTTTTCAGCAATACTAACCGAAATAGTTTCTTCACCATCCCTCCTTTCGAGCAATGCAGATATATGAGCCATAATTATAGCTTGTGATTGCGCAATCTGATCACTGATACCCTGTTAAGCTCTATCCAAATGAGTCTCAAGATTTTTCTATCCTTGTTCTAGATTAGACACCCTATCTTTCCATCATTTGATTCATAAATGAGTATTGTAACGATGCAGAAAGATTGCAGTCCAAATTTGATCTTCTGACATGAAACTTCCCCAATTAATTCATTTTTAAATAATTAATGCATGATATGTGTCATAAGAATGCACAAACTACAAAAAACATTAATAAATACAATAAAAGTGAGTGCGAGAATGAATGCAAATGCGTTGATTCTCAAACAGTCCTTAGAAAGACTTTCGCTTAACGGAGAAGATGTTTGATTACAAGAAGCTAAATGAATTACAGATAACACTTTTTTTGACATCTCGACTTCGCAAAACAAGGTTTGCCTTCTATTTCTCGATGTCGTCCACGGTTTGAGTGATGACCTCATTATTTTTTCTTCTGTTAATCAAAAGGTCCATTGTATTGAAATCCATGTACATAGGGACTGATAAGTGTTCAAAAGTACTATTTTTCTTACCCTTTTTACTCATATTACTGTTAGACTTAGGCTCATATTAGTTGCATAGTTAGTCATTCATGCATTAATCCATGTTTCCTTCAAACGTTGAACTTGATTACATAACTTGGTGATTTTTGTGGAAATAGATGCTGCTTTGGTGTGTTTTTGTGTGTGTATGTGCAGGATCACTTGCCAAAGCAATGCCGAGCTAGTTGCCAGGGCAGTGCATGAAGGAGACGCCGAGCTAGTTGCCATGGCATTTGTCGACAAAGACCAAAAGCAATATGGATGTCGAAATTCATGACTTTACAAGCCCAAGATGACATGGAGCAAGGCCCAAGCCCAAAGGAATTTGATTGCCATGCAGAGATTAAAGAAGAATTAAATTCCAAGAGGATAGGAGAAGTTCTAATAGGAATAAAATTATAATAAAGAATTATATTCTTTAAAGATAATTTAATTCCAACTCAAACTCCTCCTCAAAGAAGGACTTTGGCCTAGCCCTATAAATACCAAGGAGATTTCGACAAGATGAATAGAGAGAGCAAGAGGGAAATTTGGCAAGTCCAAGTAGGGCAAGAGGAGAGAATTTTCGACAAGCATCAAGGGCAAGGAGGATTTCGACAAGCCTCTTCCTTCATCTTTGTTCGATTGGGTTCATGCTAGGGATTAATTATCTTGTGTTTCTTTGGAACCTAGCCATGAACTAAATTTACTTGGCTATGGTTATTGTGTTTTGTGGTTGTGAGAAACTATTGGTTTTTGTTTAGGTAATAAGAGTTTGCACTTTTCTATTTCAAGGTTTATTCATTCTTGATTCTTATTATTGTTTGCAGTGAATTGGGAGAGGATCTCGTGATTTCATCCATTTATCTAATATCGGGAGATTTAGATTCAAGAAACGAATGAATATGATCTTTATGCAATCCAATGATGGTGAAGATTAATCCGGCTTAGGAATAAGTTAAGGATTTCAACGGCTAAGAGGAGTGCAAGATTGGTTGTTGTTCACCCTTGATTCACGCAGGGATGTATTATCAAGGCATGCACAAGTAGCTAGAGTTTCGACTTAGGGATAAGAAGAAACCATTGAAGAACGCTCCGCCGAACCTTGAAGTTGCTGCCCGATCGCCCAAGTAGTTGCCCAACTAGTCGCCCAAGCAACCATCAATTAGTTGCCAAGGCAACCCCGTTGTGAAAGTCGCCACGGCAACTGAGTTGCCCATGCACTCTTTTACCAAGACAATCCAATCGGCTATCACACCTCAACTCACGATAACCTAGCCTATCTCTCTCAATTGAATTCATCTTTTATTTTATTTTATTGCTTTCTAGATTAGTAATTAGTTAAACTTCGATAATCCTTTACTTGTGTTTTTTACTTTTTACAGTGCAAGAGACTAGATTCTTGAAGTGGCACCAATCCCTGTGGAGACGATATCTTTTATACTATAACTTGCGACGTGTATACTTGCACATTTGCGTAGCACTTATTACGCGCAACAAGTTTTTTTTAGCGCCGTTGCCGGGATTGGCAATAGCGACTTTGTTTTTATTTTCTTGCACATTCTTTTTATTTTTCTTGTTTAAAATTCAAAGGGCTAACAAACTTTGGTTTTGCATTGGTATATGACCAGGGCGAGACCGACTTCACCAGAATATCCCTTTGATCCAGAAATCGAACGAACCTTACAAAGACTTAGACGAAGGATAAGAGAAGCAATGGCAAATCAAGACGGCAATATTAATCAAGATGTTCGAGCAGGGGGAGGAGTGATTCTTGCACGAAATAGAACGATTCGAGACTATCTTGAAGAAGATCTTGATGGACTCAACCCGGGAGTTGTCGCACCGAATTGAAGCCGACCACCACTTTGAGTTGAAACCGGTAATGTTTAATATGATCAACACAATAGGTCAATTTGGCGGCTCAAAGAATCAAAGATGCACGACAACATCTGAAATCTTTCCTCGAGATTTGCAACTCGTTCAAGATACACGAGTCACCCCCGATGTCTTACGATTAAGATTATTCCCTATTCACCGAGGATAGGGCGAAAGCATGGCTAAATAGCATTCTGCCGGATCCATAGCATCTTGGACTGATCTTTGTGTCGTGATTTCCTTGCTAGATTTAATCCTACAAATTTAATCGATAAGCTTCAGAACGACATTACTTCTTTTCGGCAGGCATGATGATGAATCCATGTACGAGGCTTGGGAGCGATATAGAGAACTTCTACACAAATGTCCTCTACACGGATTCCCGGTGTGGACTCAAGTGACAATGTTTTACAACGCCGTGAATACACCAACAAGGATGATGCTAGATGCCTCGGCAAACGGCATACTCTTAGATAAGTCGCGGAGGAAGCAATGCAAAATTTAAACAGGCTGGCCAAGAATGATTATCAATTCCCATCTACTAGAAGAGGAGGAGTTAGACGCTAAGCCACAATACATGAACTAGGATCATCGATTCAATTTCGCACAATTGGCCGCTTTAACCAAGATGGTCCAGAACATGCAAAAACCAAACAACACACATGAAGTCAAGGTAATGGATTCTTTTTGTGAGTTATGTGGCGATAACCATAATTCTTCCGAATGTATGCGAGAATCCGAATCTAGCTTCTATGTGGGGAATTACAATCGGGGCAACAACATGATGTCAAATACATACAATCCAGCTTGGAAGAAGCACCCAAATTTTTCATGGAGTAATCCCAACAATGCTCTAAACTGTAACAATCAGAATGCACAAGCATCGGGATTCCAAAGAAAATATGCCACGACAACGGATGCCGCAAAGAACAACCGACAACATCTAGTTCTTTGGAAAATTCTCTAAATGCTTTTATGATGAAAACTGAATCTTATATGGCTGAGAATAGTAATTTCATAAAAGAACTGATGCTTTTATTAACAGACCGAGATGAGATTGCAAAACCAAGAGGCGGCAATCAAATCATTAGAAAATCAAGTCGGACGGTTTGCTCAAAATCAACACTAGACCACAAGGAGGTTTACCTAGCGATACTCAAGTCGCAAGAGGAACTGCCATGAGCAATGTAAGGCAATCACCACCAGTGTGGCCAACAACTTAGAGAGGTTCAAACCCGCTCGTCAAACAAAACTCCACAAAAGATCAAGACGAACCTAGCGGCAAAGTCTCGGATGCTGAACCAAGAATTGCTGCGCGCAACCGGCAATAAGCATGCCTCGGCAACCAATGACGCCTCGGTAACTTGCGATAAGCACGCCAAGGCAACCCGATTGGTAACACATCGGCAACTCGGATGTCCTCGTAATGCCGTCAATCAGGTTTCAAACCAATGAAAAGATCGAAGATATCCGACTTCCACCACCATTCCCACAAAGGTTGAAGGCGACAAAAGCAAGAATACCAATTCAAGAAGTTTCTTGATATCCTAAAGCAAGTCCACATCAACTTGCCATTGGTGGAAGCAATTGAACAAATGCCAAACTATGCCAAGTTTCTTAAAGACATTGTGTCCAAGAGAACAAGGCTAGGAGAGTTTGAAACAATTGCCGCAACAGAGGGATGCATGGCAATGTTGCACAATCGTATGCCGCCCAAGTTGAAGGATCCCGGAAGTTTCACAATACCTGTTCTATTGGAAATCACTATGTCGGGAAAGCACTATGCGACCTAGGGGCTAGCATAAACTTGATGCCTAAATCGGTTTTCCGAAAACTAGGAATCGGGAAGGCAAGACCTACAACAGATTATGCTACACAACTAGCCGACAGATCCTATGTGCATCCGTAGGGAAAAATCGAGGACATACTGGTAAAAGTTGATAAATTTATTTTTCCCGCTGACTTTATTGTTTTAGATTGTGAAGCGGATGAGCATGCGCCTATCATTCTCGGAAGACCATTCCTAGCGGCAGGAGAACTTTGATTGATGTTGAAAAGGAGAACTCACAATGAGGGTGAATGACCAGCAGGTAAAACTAAATGTGTTCCAAACACTAAGGCATGCAGATGATCGAGAAGAATGCCAACTACTTCATGCCACGGCAGAGTTTAACCGATGAAGAATTTAGTTGCCTCAAAGACTACATTGCCGAACACGAGGAACATGAGGAGTATGAAGAGTCGGTCGATGAGGAACAACCAGAAGAGGCAAATTGGCTAGTCAATCGACCAGGTACATACTTTGAACCACTGGACTACTCAGGTAAGGAAGGTAAGATCGAAAAACCCTCTATCGAAAATCCACCAATTCTTGAGTTGAAACAATTGCCGAGCAAGAAAAATATGTATACTTAGGGACCGATAATACATTACCTGTAATTACTTCTTCTAAGTTACAGCCTGAGCAGAAGAGAAGCTGATCAACATGTTGAAGCTACATAAAAAGGCAATAGGGTGGACAATTGCCGACTTGAAGGGAATTAGCCCGGCGGTGTGCATGCACAAGATCTTGTTGGAAGATGATCACAAACCTTCAATTGAGGCCCAGAGGAGACTGAATCATGCCATGAAAGGGGTTGTAATGAAAGAAATCATCAAGTGGCTTGACGCGGCATTATATACCCTATCTCCGATAGTACGTGGGTAAGTCCGGTACAATGTGTGCCAAAACGGAGGTATAACAAAGGTGGTGAGTAATGAAAATAATGAACTTATCCCAACCAGATCTGTGACCGGTTGGAGGGTTTGTATGGACTATCGAAAGCTAAACAAAGCCACTAGGAAAGATCACTTCCCATTACCCTTTATTGATCAAATGCTTGACCTCTTGCGGTAAACCCTTTTACTGTTTTCTTGATGGTTATTCAGGTTACAATCAGATTGCCATAGCACCGGAAGATCAAGAAAAGACAACCTTCACATGCCCCTACGGTACTTATGCCTTCCGAAGGATGCCGTTCGATTGTGTAACGCCCGGCAACCTTCCAAAGATGCATGATGGCGCTCTTTTCGACATGGTCGAAGACTTCCTTGAGATCTTCATGGATGATTTTTCGGTTTTTGTAATGACTTCGACGGCTGTCTCGGCAATTTAGAGAGGGTGTTGGCAAGATGCGAAGAAACGGATTTAGTCCTCAATTGGGAGAAATGCCACTTTATGGTAGATGAAGGAATAGTGCTCGGCCATAAGATTTCATCCAAGGGAATTGAAGTAGACAAAGCCAAGGTGGACGTGATCGAGAGATTACCCCCACCAAATTCGGTTAAAGGAATTGTCAAGTTTTCTGGACATGCGAGTTTTTACAGGAGGTTCATTCATAACTTTTCTAAAATCACTAAACCTTTGTGTAATCTGCTTGAACAGGATAAAGTCTTCGATTTTGATGATTCTTGCACTCAAGCATTTGAAACCCTAAAGAAAAAGCTTGCCTCGGCACCCATTGTTGTTCCACCCAGTTGGGCGCTACCTTTTGAGCTCATGTGTGATGCAAGTGATTTCGCGGTAGGAGCAAAGTCCTAGGCCAACGCACAGTAAGACATTCCATGTGATATACTACGCTAGTAAAACTCTTAACGATGCTCAAGTGAATTACACAACAACGGAGAAAGAGTTACTAGCAGTAGTTTTCGTGCATTTGACAAGTTCCGATCCTATTTAATTGGTACAAAGGTAATTGTTCATACGGACCATTCGCAATCAAATACTTATTTGCTAAAAAGGATGCTAAACCTCGTTTGATTCGTTGGATATTACTTTTACAAGAATTTGATATTGAAATTAAGGACAGAAAAAGGAACAGAAAATCAAGTGGCGATCACTTATCACGTTTGGAACGCAATAGGGAGGAGGACGCGGATCTAGAGATATGTGATGCATTCCCGATGAACAAATTCTAATCGCCTCGAAACCCTTGACGCCTCGGCAGCCCATGACGCCTCGGAAACCATGGAAGCACACGCCTCGGCAACTCTTGACGCCGCAGCAGACTTTGACGAGCACGCCTCAGCAATTTTGGGAGCAGACACTACGACAAAGACATGCCCCAAAGAATACCTTGGTACGCAGATTTAGTTAACTTCCTTGTTTGTGGTATTTTTCCGTATGGCATTACTCACCAAGGGAAGAAGCGGTTCCGCCATAATGCTAAGCATTACTTTTGGGACGAGCCTCTTTTGTTTAAACAATGTGCAGATCAGGTTATACGCCGATGTATCCTCAAGAAGAGCAATGAATGTACTCCGACAATGCCATTCTTCACCCTATGGAGGACATTTTGGAGGAACTCGTACATGACCAAAGTCTTGCAATCCGGGTTGTATTGGCCAACATTGTACAAAGATGCCCAAGACTTTTACAAGCAATGTGATCGTTGCGGAAAGACGGGCAATATCTCTAGGCGACATGAGATGCCACTCCGAGAACATCATCGAGGTGGAACTGCTTCGATGTATGGGGATCGATTTTATGGGACCTTTCCCATCTTCATTCGCAACCTCTACATCTTACTCGCCGTCGACTATGTGTCTAAATGGGTAGAGGCAGCTGCAGTTCCCAACGACGATTCCAAGACCGTGCAACGATTCCTGCGAAAAAAACATATTTACACGGTTTGGGATGCCGAGAGCAATTATCAGCGACGGGGCAAGCATTTTGACAACAGACTAATTGCCAAGATGTTGCAACGCTTGCATATCACACAAGATCGCCACGGCATATCACCCACAAACCAACGGGCAAGCGTAAATTTCCAACCGGGAGTTGAAGGGAATACTCGAGAAAGTTGTAAATCCTCAAGGAAGGATTGGTCATTAAGACTAGATGACGACTTTGGGCATATCGCACCGCATTCAAAACACCATTAGGTATGTCCCCTTCCGGCTTGTCTATGGTAAAACATGTCATCTACCGGTGGAAATCGAGCACAAGGCGACTTGGGCAATCAAGACCGTGAATATGGATTGGGAAAGTGCGGACAAAAGCGCTTGATGGATCTCAATGAGATAGAAGAATTTCGTGCACTCGCCTATAACAATGCACGAATATACAAGGAGAAAACAAAGCGATGGCATGACAAGAAACTATTGCCACGGCAATTCACGCCAGGGCAACTAGTTCTCCTATTCAATTCTCGGCTAAAACTTTTCCCGGAAAGCTGAAATCAAGATGGTCGGGACCATTTGAAGTCGTCAAACCGTTCTCCCATGGTGCCGTAATAATCAAGTCCATCTCTGACAATCATGAATTCAAAGTTAATGGACAAAGATTGAAGCACTACAATGGTGCCCATGTGGAACGTAACAAGGAAGTGGTCAACTTAGGAGATGCATGAGCATGCTCTCCTTTCAAGATTTCTTTTTTTTTTTTCTTTTTTTCTTTTCATTTTTATTTTTAGGAGATATTTTATTTTTTTCTTCATTATCTTTAGTTTTCGTGTTTTCTTTATTTTCTTTTTCACAACAAGACTCACAACTACTATGCTAAGGAAATTTATCACAAGATCCTTGCCACGGCAACCAATGAAGAAGATGCCGCGGCAACCTACATCGTGCCTGCACACAAGCTGATGCCACGGCAACTAACCATGAAGATGCCACGGCAACCAAAGCTCAAGACGTCCGGCAACAAGAAAACAACCATCACGTTCAAGCAAGAAAATCAAGACGCCAACTAGAAGGAAACTAATCATCTACGATGACGAACTCTCGGAGTAAGTCCTCGTATGCATTTTATTTTTATATTTATTTTTCGTTATTTTTATGCATGCATTGAGGACAATGCCTCACTCGAGTTTGGGGGGGATTGTTATTAGTAATTACCATGTTTAGTTACATTAATCTTAAGCATTACATTTAGGATACATAAATTGCTTGCCATGCCTTTAATTGGAACAAGAATTGCTTAGATTTGATGAATATTCAATGATGACTTTACCAATGCACTTAATTGATAGAATTTTTATTCTAGGATAACCATGAAAAACTTAGAATTTTACTATGATGCTAAATTTGATGAAACACTGTTGTGGTTTGATTGATTTAAGGAGTTCTAGTAAACTTAGGTTGATAATTAACTAATTGGGGATTAGAATAAAATTGGATGAATGCTAGAGGTGCCCGAAATTGGCTCTAGCATGTGCTAAAAATTGATCACTAGAGGTGCCCAAAACTGCTCTAGGAGGCGTTAAAATTTTTTCGGTTAACTAGAGGTGCCCAAAACCGCTCTAGTCGATTAAATTAACTTAAGAAAACTAAAAATAAAACACTAGAGGTGCCCAAATTGGCTCTAGTTAAAACATGTTAAAAAGAACCCACTCAAGTAATTTGAAAACCTATTGTTTGCATAGAATCCGAAAAATCAACTTGCACACAACTCCGCACACACTCACAAGCATTATAGTTTGATTCCGAGTAATTCCTCGTTTTTCAAAATAAAAAGCCAATCATACTTTGTGCCCTTGGTTCGAGAATTGAAATCAAGTTCAAAGCTAAGTTTGTGAAAATTTGAAGTCTTGGCGGTAATTATGAGTTTGCATTGCTTGAGGACAAGCAATAGTTCGAGTTTGGGGGTGTGATAAGTGTTCAAAAGTACTATTTTTCTTACCCTTTTTACTCATATTACTTTAGACTTAGGCTCATATTAGTTGCATAGTTAGTCATTCATGCATTAATCCATGTTTCCTTCAAACGTTGAACTTGATTACATAACTTGGTGATTTTTGTGGAAATAGATGCTGCTTTGGTGTGTTTTTGTGTGTGTATGTGCAGGATCACTTGCCAAAGCAATGCCGAGCTAGTTGCCGTGGCAGTGCATGAAGGAGACGCTGAGCTAGTTGCCATGGCATTTGTCGACAAAGACCAAAAGCAATATGGATGTCAAAATTCATGACTTTACAAGCCCAAGATGACATGGAGCAAGGCCCAAGCCCAAAGGAATTTGATTGCCATGCAGAGATTAAAGAAGAATTAAATTCCAAGAGGATAGGAGAAGTTCTAATAGGAATAAAATTATAATAAAGAATTATATTCTTTAAAGATAATTTAATTCCAACTCAAACTCCTCCTCAAAGAAGGACTTTGGCCTAGCCCTATAAATACCAAGGAGATTTCGACAAGATGAATAGAGAGAGCAAGAGGGAAATTTCGGCAAGTCCAAGTAGGGCAAGAGGAGAGAATTTTCGACAAGCATCAAGGGCAAGGAGGATTTCGACAAGCCTCTTCCTTCATCTTTGTTCGATTGGGTTCATGCTAGGGATTAATTATCTTGTGTTTCTTTGGAACCTAGCCATGAACTAAATTTACTTGGCTATGGTTATTGTGTTTTGTGGTTGTGAGAAACTATTGGTTTTTGTTTAGGTAATAAGAGTTTGCACTTTTCTATTTCAAGGTTTATTCATTCTTGATTCTTATTATTGTTTGCGAGTGAATTGGGAGAGGATCTCGTGATTTCATCCATTTATCTAATATCGGGAGAGTTAGATTCAAGAAACGAATGAATATGATCTTTATGCAATCCAATGATGGTGAAGATTAATCCGGCTTAGGAATAAGTTAAGGATTTCAACGGCTAAGAGGAGTGCAAGATTGGTTGTTGTTCACCCTTGATTCACGCAGGGATGTATTATCAAGGCATGCACAAGTAGCTAGAGTTTCGACTTAGGGATAAGAAGAAACCATTGAAGAACGCTCCGCCGAACCTTGAAGTTGCTGCCCGATCGCCCAAGTAGTTGCCCAACTAGTCGCCCAAGCAACCATCAATTAGTTGCCAAGGCAACCCGTTGTGTGTAAGTCGCCACGGCAACCGAGTTGCCCATGCACTCTTTTACCAAGACAATCCAATCGGCTATCACACCTCAACTCACGATAACCTAGCCTATCTCTCTCAATTGAATTCATCTTTTATTTTATTTTATTGCTTTCTAGATTAGTAATTAGTTAAACTTCGATAATCCTTTACTTGTGTTTTTTACTTTTTACAGTGCAAGAGACTAGATTCTTGAAGTGGCACCAATCCCTGTGGAGACGATATCTTTTATACTATAACTTGCGACGTGTATACTTGCACATTTGCGTAGCACTTATTACGCGCAACAGGGACATTTGAAAAAGTTGCTAGCCTGTGCAGGCAAAGTGTAAACAAGGGTCTATTCTTCGGTAGATCCGAGTACAAACGAGCCGAATCCATAGCCGTGCGCCCAAGGTACATCGTCTTTTTGCCCGATATGTATCTCGTTGTTGAACTGTCTTTTTTTCCATTGGTCTTCATTCGGCCTAACCTGATACTGTAGCATTATAGCTCTTAGCATCACAGACTTCTCTCCTATCTCGAATGCCTTCTAAATTGGAATGTTCTTGAATCAACCCCTATGTATGGTATGACATGCAAATTAAATGCAGGAAAAGAAAAAGAAAAAGAAAACAAACACAAAACAAGTTAGTACAATGAATTTATTGAATAAACAAATTAAATAAATGGAGTTCTCAATAATAACATAGAGCAATGAATTAAAAGTACAAAAGATATGTACAAAAAACAAATGTAAACATATAGAGAGCATAACCTAAAATGGGTTATTTCTAAATGGGCAACATTCATACATGGCTATAAAGAGGATAGGTTCCTACGATCCACTATATGCGGTTGAGTTCTAAAGTAAACGATACCCGAACTGTCGTTAAGACATCAATTCGAGGGAATACGACTGTAACACCCCCTACCCGGGCTAGTAGCAACCTGGCTCGGAAGCGTTACATTAAGCAAGCAAGGACAATACAATGAACAAGCAATACAAGAACCAATCTTACTTACTTAGCAAACAGGTAACCTCATATTTAGACTTCAAGGCATCAAGGGCATTCAAACAAGGCCAATAAAATTTTTTCCTTTCATACTTACATTTCAAGTTACTACTTTATCAAAACAATTCACTTTATTTTATCCCTATACTCATTCGAATAACCCTAGTGCAACATGATTCTATTTCATTTCCTTGTTTCTTAGACTTATACATGTACATCTTAACCCAAATTGCTAACATGGTTCTTGATCATTCAATTTACATGTAACTAGTTCTATTCAAGTCTTATTCTAGACCTAACCATTCGACCATCATCAATTAACACAAGATAACACTTTCATCAAGGTATGATCATACACATGAGACCATAAACTTTCCAAGGCATTTCGAATAGAAGGTAAGCAAGCATGGTTCGATCGTCCTATACTCAATTCAAGCAAGACATGTTTATAGCAAAGCATTCGAATGATATCAAGGTAAACTAGATCAAACATTATGATCATTCCATAATTAAATCCATAAATGCGCAACAGTTACCATTCATTACATGAAACTTTAGTTCATTACATACTTGTCAATAGGTTCAAAACCTAGTAGGCCCATCAAGACATTATATACAAGTACCAAAATGCATGATCAAGCTAACTATATACAATCTAGTGCCACCATTCTAGGAGATATACAAAACAAGTATAGAATCATACTTTAGACTATGCTTGTGTGGCTTGCTTCTAGCTCAAGGTAACATGCTTCAAGATCAAGCAACACTCGTATCCTTTATCCTGTAGTTGGGAAGAATGAAATCGAGAGTGATAAGTACAAGATGTACTTAGTGAGGTAGTACTAAATATAACCATTTGATTTATCAAGTTTCATGTGTCATTTAATCAAGTATAGACCTAGCTAAGGATTTAAAGTATTAAGATAATCTTAGCTAAGGCTTTCAAGCTTTAGAAGAATCCTAGCTAAGAATATGAAGCACTAGAGTAATCCTAGCTAAGGATCATAGTATTCGGCCATCAAGAACAAGAAACAAGAATTCATGCTCCATGAATGAAGCACATCATGCTTGCAAAACAAGAAATCAAGGTAATCATGCTTACATGACAAGCAACATAGAAATCATGACTTTTAAGACAAGTAACATTCAATTCATAGCTTTCAAGACAAGTATCATGTGTTATTGGATTGTTATTTCATGTATTATCAATTAAACAACCCCCTTGGTACTTAGTTTGTATAGATAATCGAGTCTTCAACCAACAGTCGCCACAAGATGCACCGTAGTGCTGGTCAACCCTCCTACTGTCGCCAAAGACCACATACGTACCCTTCGTCTGTTGCCAAATAGGGGCCTTAGCCCTGGACCGTAGTCCACCCTTACATAATGAGCTCTAGACTCTAAGGCATGCCCTTCTACCTAGTCCAACTAGCTACCAAGGTTGTTTGATTTACCATTTATTCAAGTGTTTCAAGATCAAGATCATGTCAAGAAAGTTCATTTCATATTAGGCCCTTAGGCCATAGAGCCATAGCTCACATGTCATGTAGTTCTCATGAGTTCATTTCATCAAGTGTGATAACATTACAAGCAAGTTCTTTAAACATTGATCACATGCCACATGAAACATACAAGCACTAATGTTATCAATCAACATGCTTATCAATCGAATCAAACATGTATACAAGGTTGAGATCAAGTTTCATGCATTACTTTAATCATTCTTCCCTTATTAAGTCAAGTCCATGATTAGATTCATTTAACATTTCAAGAATATAACAAGTATGCATTTGGTTAGGACCTAGTCCTAACCCTAGAGATAACTACACTCACAATACTCCAAGCTAGCTAGTCTTGGATCCACACTCCTTTGTTCTTGGCTTTAGGATGACCCACTCTATCCTCTTCCACCAAGTTTAGTCCTGGTTCTATCACATTACAAGTACAAATATGTCAAGACAAGTTCATTCAATCAAGCAATGTTACAAGCATATGACATTCACAAATTTGGCAGCATGCTCATATACATTTTCCTTTACACTTAACTACACTTATCTATAACATGTAAAGTCAAACATTATACCTTCTCCAAGCTAAATTTGATCAAGGTTGAATCAAGAAGCTTGAATTGAAGGTGTTGCATGAAGATTTTCTCTCCCCTTTTTCTCTCTCAATGTTTCGTCCAAGATGGGTGATAATGGGAGGAAGATGACAATATGTTTGTTCATCTTTCCTCCTTGGCCATAAGTCACCATCCAAATTGACATATGTTCTCATCTAATGAGAACATGTGTCAAGGCCTCCATGTAATTAAATTTTACATGCAATCTATGGAGTTTTGTATGATCACATTTCAATCCTTTCATTTATGCCTTCTAGTTTTAATTTCAATTCAATTTGGTTCTAATTTCACTTATTTGATCTTAAGGATGGCTAATGTTCATTCTTCTTTAAATTGATTAACTCATGAATTCAATTAGCCTATAGTTTAGATTGTGGTAACATTTCTAGGCCAATTTTAGGGTGTTACAACGACCCTTATACCATATGGAGGCGTGAACCCCACGAAATATAAGAACTGAATTCCGGAAGTGAATTTCAGCACCATACGGAGGTGAACACCGCACAAAGCGAAGTAATCACTCCCACTTAAGGGTTCTAAATCTAATACATAATGCCAGTTTATATCAAACATTATGCGATTAGCAAACAAGGTTTAGAAATTAAAAATTAAATTAAATTTTTATTTTTCGTAATAATTACGATGCGAACCAAATTAAGGCTTAACTCATTTTTTTATAAAAAATAAGTCCCCAGCGGAGTCGCCATGCTGTAGCGACTATTTGTTTGCGAAAAGTCATTTCTTGTATAGATTTAGAGTCGCCACCGGTCACTTAGTTTAGGTAGACCGGACACCAGAAAACAAAACCAGAGAAAAGATTGGGTTCGGGAGTTGGTTACGCATGGAGAAAGATTAGCACCCCCACGACGCCCAAAATTGGTACCTAAAGGTTCGCATTGTATTTATTAGGGAAAACAAAAATTCAAATTTATTTAAATTTTAATTTCTAAAATGCATGTATTCATGACAGTATAAAATTTGCCTCAATATCCATGATAGTCAAAGGAGATGACACCCGGAGAGGGGGACGCCACTCCCAATAGAATACCAGAATAATAAGGCCTAAAACTATATGCAACAGTTATATGCATCATCATTTAATTCGAAAAAAATATTAAATTACAACAATATGTAAACGAAACTATAAATAAAATTAAAACGAAAACATAATTATAAACATTATTTAACATGATATAATAATATTAACATAGTAGTGAGAATAACATAATAATATTAACAATAATAATAATAACATAATAATTAAAATAATAATAATGCATAATAATAAAAAAATATAATCATAATAATATTACAATAATTCAATAATAATATATCAATAATAACACAATGAAATGATACTAATAATAATATAATAAATATAATATAATAATAATAATACAATAATAATAATATATTAGGGATTAAAAAAGGAACAAATAGATTAGGGGAACCAAATTCAAAATGATTAAAGGACCGAATAAAAAAACTCTAAAACTATTAGGAACTGCGGAAATGATTACTTACAGGTGCAGGGACTTATGCCGTGGTTTCTCCATTTTTGTTTAGTTATTCGGACTAAATTAAAACAAAAACAAAGCTTGGGAATTTAATTAAAAGAAAAACGGTACAGGATTGAAAGCTTCTTAAAAAGCCAAGGGGCTATATGCGTGATTATACCATGTGGAAGGGCAGAAAGGGAAATAGGCTTAGGGAAGGAAGGATTAAGTGTGTAATTTACCCATTTGTTTTGATTTATAATCCAAAAAATAGGTCAAATTTCATTTCCCTCTTTTTTGCTATGGCCGAATGTTTTCCCCCCATTCTCTCTATTTTTCATTTTCCTTTAAACCTTAGGATAACAAAACCCACTTTTAAGTTTAGAACTCAAAATCCCTTAGATCCGGTTTGAATAAAGGTGGTTCAGAGTTTTCCATGCTCGCCGGCGGTGATTCGAGATCGAACCGAGATAAGTCGTCCCATTCTTTTCTTATTTTTCTCGTGTTTATATTATAATGGAAAAGATAAGAAAATATGCCCCTCCCCTTAGATTACACATGCATGGATTTTTTACCCAGTTTTACACATATAAAAATATGAAAAGCAACCCTCATTTATGTTGATTTGTCCGAATGTCATAATTTTCAGGATAATAATCCTTATTTTCTTTGCTTTTTCACAGATTTGGGCAGTGGTGCAGGGTGTCAGGCGGCGGCCAGGACGGTGGTGGGCTAGGGTGGCACGCGTGGCGACCACGCGGGTGTTGAAGAGTCGCGCGTGGGGAAATAAAGGGTTGACGGTAGATAAAGGGTTAGGGTATTAGGTTATTATTATTTTAGGGTTTTTAGGTTATAATTGGGTAAAGGGTATTCTGGTAATTCAAGTTAAATGGGTACCGAGTCGGGTTATGTAAATGGGCTTTTGGGTCAACTATTCGTAATTGGGTTGAATAGGTTTGGGTTATGGGCCCGGTTATTTGTAAATGGGTTTGTAATAATAAAGGAATTCTTGGTTTTTGGATTTGATCTTTTAATTTGCGTTTAAGCCCAAGAAAAAAATGGGTTATTACAACATAGACATCTTGGTTGATAATACGTCAGGACATTCATGGTTCTCTTTCATGGATAGATTTTTAGGGTATAATCAGATATAGATGAGCCCAGAGGATATGTACAAGACAACATTTATAACCATATGGGGCACGTATTGTTACAAAGTAATGCCTTTTGGACTGAAAAATGCTGGGGTAATGTACCAGCGAGCCATGGTAACCCTGTTCCATGACATGATGCACAAAGAGATTGAGGTATATGTGGATGATATGATTTCCAAATCCCAGAATGAGGAAGAGCATATCTAGAACCCAAGAAAGTTGTTCTTAACATTGAGGAAGTACCAATAAAAACTCAATCCCAGTAAGTGTACTTTTGGAGTAACATCGTGAAAGCTCCTGGGTTTGTTGTCAGTAGAAGAGGAATTGAGATAGATCCGGATAAGGTGAAAGCAATTTAGAATTTGCTACCACCTAGTTCACAGAAAGAAGTTCGAGGATTCCTCGAGAGGTTGAATTATGTTTCTCGATTCATTTCTCAATTGACCGATAAATGTGATCCAATTTTTAGACTGCTTAAAAAGAATAATCCAGTGTTGACTGGGAGATTAGCTCACATGATTACGAGCCTTTGAATTTTGATTTCCTAGATGAGGACGTAATGAATGTCTCCATAGAAGAAAACAAAATCTTAGATAAAGATGCTTGGAAACTGTATTTTGATGGAGTTGTTAATGCCCTAGGACGAGGAATTGGGGCAGTGTTGATCTCTCCCAGCAACGTGCATTATCCTTTTACAAGTAAGTTAGAATTCCTTTGCACTAACAACATGGCAAAATATGAAGCCTGTGTTATGGGCTTGCAAGCTGCTATTGAAAGAAGAATAGAAAATCTGAAAGTATACAGAGATTCAACACTGGTCATTTATTAGCTTCGAGGAGAGTGATGTTAAGTGTTCAAAAGTACTATTTTTTTATTACCCTTTTTACTCATATTATTGTTAGACTTAGGCTCATATTAGTTGCATAATTAGTCATTCATGCATTAATTCATGTTTCTTTCCACCGTTGAGCTTGATTACATAACTTGGTGATTTTTGTGGAAAAATTGGTGTGTTTTTTTGTGTGTGCAGAATTAGTTTCCAAAGCAAGGCTGGAACCAGTTGCCAGGGCAATACAAGAAGGAGATGCCGACATAGTTGCCAGGGCAGTGCATGAAGGAGATGCCGACGTAGTTGTCAGGGCAGTGCATGAAGGTTATGTCGAGCTAGTTGCCAGGGTAATTGTAGACAATGGAAAAAGATGATATGGCACTCGAATTGATGACTAGATAAAGCCCAATATGATGTGGAAGAAGATAAATCCTAGAAGAATTGGAGATTCAAAGAGAGATTAAATCCCAAAGAAGATAGGAGAAGATCTAGAAGGAATTTAAATATAATAAAGAATTATATTCTTTTAAAGTATTTAATTCCAACTTAACTTCCTCCTCATGAAAGACTTTGACCTAACCATCTCCTGTATAAAGAACCCCTAGCTGCCTATTTCAACAAGTTTGGAGGGAAAGTTCGATTGAGAGAGTTTCCAAAGAGGGCTGATCGATTTCTTCATCTTCTTCTTTATTCTATTCGATTCATGTTTGGGGATTATTCTTTGTATATCTTTCGAAACCCAGCCATGAATTGATGTGAATTGGCTTGGGTTATTTTGGGTTTGTTGTTGTGAGAAACAATTGGATTTTGTTTAGGTAATAAGAGTTTGCACTTTCAATTCAAGGTTTCCTCATTCTTGGTTTTTATTCTTGTTTGCGAGTGAATTGGGAGAGGATCTCGTAATTCTATCTATTTATCTAATATCGGGAGAGATAGATTTAAGAAACGAATGAGTATGGTCTTTATTCAATCTATCGATGGTGAAGATTAATCCAGCTTAGGAATAAGTTAAGGATTTCAACAACTAAGATAAACGCAAGATTGGTTGTTGTTCACCCTTGATTCACGCAGGGATGTATTGTCAAGGCATGTACAACTAGCTAGAGTTTTGACTTAGGGATACGAAGAAACCATTGAAGAACTCTCTGCCGAACCTTGAAGTTGCTGCCCAGCCGCCCAAACAGTTGCCCAGGCAACCGCTCGATTAGTTGCCAAGGCAACCCAGCTGCGCAAGTTGCCACGGCAACTGAGTTGCCCTTGCACTCTTTTACCAAGACGATCCAATTGGCTATCACTCCTCAACTCACGATAACCTGGCACACTCTCTCTTATTTGATTTCATCTATTATTTTAGTTGATTTCTCTTAGTTTACTCGTTAATTAGAACTCCTATTATCAATTGTGTTTTTATTTTCACAGTGCAGTAACTTAAACAAAGTGGCCCAAACCAATCCCTGTGGAGACGATACTCGATACTCGTATCACTTTATTACTTGCGACGTGTATACTTGCACCGTTTGCATTGCACTCAATACGCACAACAAGTTTTTGGCGCCGTTGCCGGGGATTGGCAATTGGTGTTAGTTGTTTTTGTTATTGCATTTTTCTTTTTAGTTTTACTAACTTATCTTTTTGTTTGTTCTATCAAAAAAATTTCAGGTGCGCTACAAGTTAAAGGACATCAACATGTCGAGAAATAAAAGCTGATCTATTCGAGAGTTGATGTGGGAAGATAGGAATCAATACACTCAAGAATTTCTTACAGCCTTCGATGATTACCCATACCAACCGAGAAAAGCCCAAAGAGCCTATACCGTGGAAAAATCTTGTACTATGTGTGGAGAACATCATGTGTTTGAAAATTTCCCTCACATTTTCGGTGGATATGACTACATAGACGACCATAGATGGAACCAACGGCAAAATTCTTCATGGTATGATCAAGAAGCTCAATTTTTTTTACCATGGCAATTTTGCCATAGCAACAGATATGCCATGGCAATATAGTCCTTTTCAAGAGAATTCAAATTCCTTGAAGAAAACGTTGCTAGCTTCCTTGGCTAGACTTGATGGATCAATTGAAGAGATTTGAGAGCTACCAAAGTCCATGGATACGAAGATAGCTCAGTGGGATGCAACCTTGGGGAATTCAGAAGATCAATTGAGGAGATCCACATATGCCTTGGATAACATGCCCCAATAATCCATTATTGGGGATACTGACGTCCCAAGGTAAGAGGACAAGGAACTATGCAAGGAAAGCTCTCTGATGGATGAGGAACAACTAAAACCTCAAAGTCGAGAGTATGTTGATGAGAAAGACTGCCCAACACATGATGAGGCTGAGCAAAATTGGCTCGACAATGATTAAGGAGCCTGAACAGAGCAATGCCGCGACAACACTCAGTGAAGCTGAGAACAACAATACTACAGCAAATTCTGAGGAACCTGATGCCCAGAAGGTTACAACGTTGGTGTTGAAGCATGAATTTGTAGATTGCTCTCATCTACAGTTGTCACGGAAATTGCATGACCACATGCAAGATCAACGATATGATAATACTTTGCCAATGGAATATGAACAGGTAATGGTTGGACCTTTCGAATTCTTTAAAAACTCACCTCGTCCATTTCAGGTATGTCTTGAGGAACCGATGTTGGTAGATTTGAAGCCATCAAAATCTCTACTGATGGAGATGTTTGAGAGGCCAAAAGAAAATAGTGTTTGGACTCATGAAACTTTTCAGAAAATTGGATTTTGCCTTAACTTACAGCAAATTTTGGCAACTGATTACCACAACAATTGGCTTGAGCAGTAATTGCCATGACAACAAAGGCTACATCCAACCATGCTAGAAGTCGACAAGAATGAGGTAATTAAATAGTTGGGAATGGATATAATTTTTCCTATTAATATATTTGTGCCTTCAGGAACAGTAGCAAGGTGGAGGGCATGCATGGACTACAAGGGAACACGAAAGAAATACACCTCCACCATGGTAACACAAAAGGGAGTAGCTGCAAGCAAACTGGCCCAACTCTTTTTGGGTAATATTATCACTCGATGGAGGGTGCGGATGGACTATAAGAAGTATCGAAAATGACCATCCTCCAGTTTTCTCAGATATGCAGTAACATTAGAAGATGCATGAAATATGCTCTTTCTAAGAATTTTTAATTTTTATTTTTAATTTTTGGAACTTTATTTTATTTTCGGTTATTTTTGTTCTTTATTTATTTTTGGAATTTTTAGGAGATATTTTATTTATTTGTCTTCATTATCTTTAGTTTCCAAGTTTTCTTTGTTTTCTTTTCTTTTCCATAACAAGACTCGCAACCACTATGCTAAGGAAATTCCCTGCCGACTACTTTCCATGACAACCGCAACAGAGGATGTCCCGGCAACCACCCCAACAACTACCTCAGTAGTTGCCACGACAACAAAAACTGGTGATGCCCAGGCAACAACAATGGCTTCGGCAACTACTGATGCCCAGACTAGTGAACCTGCCTCAGCAAACATGGATCAAATCAAAGCAATGTTATTCGCGCGGTACCAGCCACAAGCATTCAACCACCGATCAGAAAATGAATCAAGCAAACGGCATGATGGAAACTTATCACTCGAGGTGACAGCCTCTCTGACTATCTCATTTCATTTAGTTTCTTTTAAATTTTGTTTCACTTTTACATGCATTGAGGACAATGCTTCTCTCGAGTTTTGGGGGGGGTGTTGGTTTCTAGTTAGTTTATGCTTAGTTGCATTCATCTTTAGCAATCACATATAGGTTGCATATGTTACTTGCCATGCCTTTGATTGGATTTAATTACTTAAGACTTGTTGAATATCTAATGATGAATTTCTGCCATTGCACTTAATTGAAAGAACCTTTAATTTTAGGATTGCATGAAAAGAACTTAGAATTTTACTATGATACTGGATTTTTTTACACGTTTGTGGCTTGTTGATGGAAAGAAACTTAGGTTGCTTAAAATTTGGGTAAATTTAAAATTGAAAACTAAAAGTTAATTTCTTGCCAGAGGTGCCCGAAACTGGCTTTAGTAGTAAATGCACTTTCTTGCTAGAGGTGCCCGAAACTGGCTCTAATAGTTAATGCACATTAAAGAATAGCTAGAGGTGCCCAAAATGGCTCTAGTCAAGTAAAATAAAATAAGAAATTGTTGAATTTCTAGAGGTGCCCAAAATTGGCTCTAGTGAAAAAAAATAAATGCCTTGGTAATTAAATTGATAAAAGCCTATTGTTCACATAGAATCTTGAAAATCAACTTGTACACAACTACGCACACACTTGTCACGAGCATTATAGTTTGGTTCCGGGTAATTTTTGTGCTACCCGAAAAGTTAAAAGGTGATCATACTTTGTGCCACGGTTCTGAGGTTTGAATTCAAGTTTGAAGCATGTCTTTGATGATTAAAGTCTTGGCAGGTAACTGTTAGTTTGATTGCTTGAGGACAAGCAATAGTTCGAGTTTGGGGGTGTGTTAAGTTTTCAAAAGTACTATTTTTATTACCCTTTTTACTCATATTATTATTAGACTTAGGCTCATATTAGTTGCATAATTAGTCATTCATGCATTAATTCATGTTTCTTTCCACCGTTGAGCTTGATTACATAACTTGGTGATTTTTGTGGAAAAAGATACTGCTTAGGTGTGTTTTTGTGTGTGCAGAATCAGTTTCCAAAGCAAGGCTGGAACCAGTTGCCAGGGCAATACAAGAAGGAGATGCCGACGCAGTTGCCAGGGCAGTGCATGAAGGTTATGCCGAGCTAGTTGCCAGGGCAATTGTCGATAAAGGAAAAAGATGATGTGGCACTCGAATTGATGACTAGATAAAGCCCAATATGATGTGGAAGAAGATAAATCCTAGAAGAATTGGATATTCAAAGATAGATTAAATCCCAAAGAAGATAGGAGAAGATCTAGAATGAATTTAAGTATAATAAAGAATTATATTCTTTTAAAGTATTTAATTCCAGCTTAACTTCCTCCTCAAGAAAGACTTTGACCTAACCATCTCCTATATAAAGAACCCTAGTGTAATCACTCATTTTTATCTGATTTGTAAATATTGTGCTAATATATAATCAATATTATTGTTGCATGAGTGTTAGTAAGATAAAAATGTATAGGTGTGATATCTGTGAGTGCATATATATGTACGTATTAGTAATTATTTATATGTATGCTCGTATGTTACATGTTTGAATATTTGATTAATTTGCATGTATGCTGTGTGTATATATAATGTATATATATGCATGAGTTGGTGTGTGAGTATATATATATTGGTATACGTATGTGCCCGTATGTATATGTATGCATGCTTGTTTGTCAGTAAATGTTGGTGTTTTGCATATACGCGTATTGTATGTACATGTGCGTGTGTTTGTGTTATTATTATTAACATTATCATTATTAATGGACCAATTCAAGATGAAACCCATAAATTATAAACCCAAAAAATAAATAATAATAATTAAGGTCCAGTCTTTATACAAATATAAGACCCAAGTACAAAATCAAGTCCAAACCCCAACCTAATTAACTAAACCCTAGAACCAAGTCTGATGACTTTTCTTTCTTGCAGCCAACGGTCCAGATCAATCTAATGTGATCATCCATCTGCCGCGCGTGAAGACCACTCACCGTCCAGTTATCTCCCACGCGCGCATGCATCGCACGCGCAAGACCATTCAGCTGCCATCGCCACGTGTCTCGATCCGGGGCCACCACGTTATCGCCCAGATTAAATCTTGGCCGTTCATCTTCAACCAATCCAAGCCGTTGGATCAAACGGCCAAGATTAAGTTTGGCCGAACGAAACCTTCACCACCCTGCCACCATGCTCCCCATGTCGGCCGTACCAACCACCGTGCTCAGGATTTCGCCAGAAAACACAAAAAAATGGAGATCATGTTAGTGACCAAATCACAGAAAATATGTATTTTGTGTCATATCCTCTACCAAATAGAGATCAGAATATATATGTATCAAAAAAATTGTAAAGGCATCGATCTCCATGTTCCAGAAATACAAAAAAGCTCAAAGTTTCTAGTGGTAATGATCTAACTTTCTTTTTACTATGCATGTATGATTTTCATAAAAAGGGGGACAATAAACTAACAAGGTGTTTACCCTGATCGTTGATCCTCCTTCTCATCGGTGATAAGCCCACTCCTAGGGTGAATCGATCGAGATGAGAGATGCTGGGGTTGTGAAAAGGGTTTTTTTTTTCTTTCGAGGGCTTCGGGTTTTTTTAGAGCTGGGCAAATCGGAGTGTTTTCCCTAAAGTCTAAGCGTATACTCGGGTTTTAGAGAGAGGTGAGAGTCTTTTGGAAGCTGTTTTGGGATCCGCCACCACCGGGGAACGATACCGGAGACGAAGGGGTGAGCGGCGCTGTCGAGTCTATTGAGAGAAAAAGATGAAACTGAGTTTTAGGTTTAGGTTTAATATCTTTTTACCAGTTATAAAACAAATAATAACCCTTGGATGTTTAAATGGTTTAATTACATGAGAGGTCATTTTTTCCCGTTTTTATTTTCGGTCCTGGGTTAATTGCAATGCTAATCCCTGTCCTTTGTTACTGTATTCTCTTTCATCTTTTTTTATTCTAATTCGATATCTTTACTTCACTTCTTTTCAATCTCAACCCCTAAATTAAACCGAAATCATTTTTAAAAAGGAAAAAAATGCACACTTAAACCCTATGCGTTTCTGAAGTTTTTAATCCGAGCTTACCCCTTGGTCTTATTACACTTCCAGTCCTTATGGGTTTTGTCTGGTTCTTAATTCGATCCCTATATGCACTTTTTAATTTATGCCTTATGTTTTTTTATTATCCCATTTCAGTCCCTTTTTATGTTTAAATATTTATCCCTTTTATATGTTTTTAGCATGTTCATATCGTTCTTTTGGCATTGGTATATGTTTTGTATAGTATGTTAATTTATAACCATATAATTTGTGTATTAAAATATGTTATACCGTGTTCCTATATTTTAATTTATTTTGTCCATTCCGTATTCACGTTTGTCTCACATGTTACGTTTTAGTTTAGGTTATATGTCATGTTCGTATGTTTATATGAGTTTTTCGATCTTTTTGCTTCTTAGGTTATATGATAGTGTGATATTGTTTATCATATACAATGTTTTTATTTATGCATGAAATTTGTGTCATATGTTAAGCATTAAATATTAGTTTTATTCTAGTATGTTGTTTTATTATTTTGGTATCATATTATGCCATGTGTATAAGTCATGTAGGTGGTAGTTGTAATTCATCTTTTTGTGTAAGTATGTTGGATTTAATTAATTTAGTTTTGGAAAGCATGTCTCTTTTTTCATGTTTATATTTGTATTTGTTGTTTTATTTTTAGGACATGTTACAATGTTTTTGTTCATGCACTTTGCATTTTAATATTATTATGTTTATGTCTTTTATGTTTTTGTAGTTCCACGCCTTTGTAAATATTTGTCTATAATGTTTTTTTGTTAGGTTTGCATAACAGAATATTAATTGTCAATGTGGTGCCCTTTTATCCGAGCGTAAACGGGGCCAGTATCAGGCGTAGTGATAGTGGTTGGGCGTTTACTCTCGGATAACGGGGCCTTTAAAATCTACTTGCACTTATAATCGAATCTTAACTTAATTGTCACTTTAATCCGGAAAGTTTAATATTAATAAAGCGGTAATTATTAAAGTACCAATTTTGGGCGGTGTGGGGTGCTAATCCTTCCCCATCCTTAACCGACTCCCGAACCCAATAGTTTTCAAATCTCTGGTTTTATGGTGTCAGGCCTACCTCAGTGGCCAGTGGTGACTCCCTTTCTTCAAATAAAATACGGTATTTTTAAAACCCCACATAATAAATATTTTAATACCCGAAAAACCACAAACACTTTGAAAACCTGTTTTTTTTAGCGAATCGGACATCACTACAGATGGCGACTCCGCTGGGGATTTATTTTTTGTTTTTCGAAAACAAGAAAAGAGTCAAGCTTTTTAAAATAATTACCGCTTTATTAATATTAAAAATTCCGGGTTAAAGTGACTATTAAATTAACATTCATTTATAATTGCGCGTTTATTTTAACGCATTTAAAATATGGCATATAAACTCGTTTTTTTAAGTGTGGGGGGGAAACGCTAATGCTTTCGTGGAGATATCGTTCTCCCGTATGGGCCTAGCAAGTACCTTTGGGGCTCGATTACCTTATGCTTTCGTAAGGATATCGTTCCTTCATACGGGCATAAGCGAATAGGTCCCCTTGAATTGAACCCAGTTGAAAGGAGCCTATAATGGGTGATGATCGGGGGCCTTGCTACTCTTAGTAGGGGACAACAATGACAATTCAGGTACCTCCTAGAACCAAGACTGCATGTAGAGAATATATAGAAACCCACCCCTTTAGAGCCATGCGGATAACCTTAGGTTTTAGACGGGATAAATAGGGTTGTTTTATGTGTTTATTCTGTTTAATTTGTCATTTATTTATATATTTATTAATTTTATCTGGTACTGACTTGTTTTCTTTTTCGCTTTTGTTTTTTTCATACATCATACATTTGCATTACATAAAGGTACTGGATCAAGTGGTTTGCCCGATCAGAAAGTCTTTCACCATGGAAAAAAGGTGTCTTAGGAAAGAAGAGCTTAATTTGTCAGTCAGACATTGGTCAGAGGTCAACCAAAAAGCCCAAGGGGATAGTTCGCCGAACGAACGCGTAATAGCAGGGTACACCTATGTGAGTCTCCAACAGAACAACTTATGGGATCTTCAAAGCATTTGGGAAAGATGGGACCGAAGACTACAGGACGTGTTCTACGATAGTTATGGCGACATCGTACAACTGTTATATGTTCGGGTTAACCAGCCACTGCTCCGAGCTATTTTCAGTTATAGAATCCTGCCTTTTGCTGCTTCACCTTCAATGGATAGGACATGATGCCTACAGTAGAAGAATACACTGCTTTACTTAACCAGAAGAACATTAAGGAAGATTGGATCTACGCGAAGCCTCCGAGGAATCAGAATTACACTTCGAAGCTCAAAACTTTTGCAGGAATGAGTGACGATTGGGTTAATGGCCTGAATCAGCTCCGAGGAGACAATAAAGTTTTTACGTGGGAAAGTATTCGGGACATCATACCTACACATCCAGACGAGACAAAGAAGATGGACCTATTCGCCTTAGGAATATATGGCTTGGTGATCTTTCCGAGAGTACTTGGGAACATTGACATAGCCATTATGGACTTGTTTGAGCGTATGAAATGGAGAGCAAACCCAGTACCAGCAATCTTGGCCGAGACCTTCATTTCTTTAAATTCTAGTCAGAAGCATGAAGAAGGACATTTTCGAGGATGTGCACAGCTGTTACAGGTGTGGATTCAGAGTCACATGTGGAAGACGCCGACGAGGGTCCTGCTGGGGATATCCTTCCAAGGTTTTTTTCCTTTACGGGAGTACTTAGCAAAAGAGTGGCGAGAAGACTTGAAAACAAAAAAAATGGGCTAGTTTCTTCAGGAACATTCAAGACGAAGACATAGCATGGAGGGTCCCATGGCTCGGCAAAGTTAATTACTTTTTATACAGTTGCGGTGATTTCAACTGGCTGATGATGTTGGGATTGCACGGAGGGATTGCTTGTGCTCCGCTTTTGGTGTCCCGATAGTTCGGATCATGACAGTTCATTCCCAATACCGTCGGGTTAAGCCGAACTGAATTTTTTTTCAAAGGGGAGTTCAAAGGAAAAGTTCAGACTATCATGAGGGCTTGGGACCATTGTTACCGGATCAGCGTGGAAGGAGACACCGAGCACATGACCACCCCAGACTATGATCTTTGGAGACGTTTGAGGGTTAATAATGTGATTCTTGAATCTGATCAAGGACCAGCGGTGTCGCTTGAGGAGCTTACAAGGGTGGTACTGTCTGAAACTGATATCTTATGGAACGAACTCGAAGAAATTAAGAGGAAAATGGACACCCAACAGACTCAACATGCCAGTGAGCTCTATAAAGCAAGCTTAGAGGTCGACGAACGGGATGGGATCATTAGACAGTTGAAGAAATAAAATGCGGATTTGAGCGATAAGAACACTCTTTACCAAAAGGATACCCTTATACTATAAGCAAAAATACAGAAGGCCGGCCGAAGTTAGTTCATAGCCGTGGAAAAAGAAAGAATGAATGGTATCCGTTTGGTGGAAGAAGAACGAGAAATCAGCAAGAGAGCAATCGAGAAGGAGATAGAAAGCTGCCGGTTGGCTATTGAGGAAGAAATGCAGTCCTTCAAGAAGGCCATTGACCAGGAAAAGGAAAGAACTAGGCAAGAAATTAGCAAAGGAAAACAAGCAGTCAACCACGAGAGAGAAAACGTCACCGCATGGAAAAGAAGGTCCATGAGTAGCCGGAATAGACTGTTAGAGATGTAAAAGTTGTACGATGACACTATCCAAAGTCTGGATCAAAGCCGAAGTCAGAATGTCGAGTTGAGAGAAAAGGTGGCAGAAGTAGCACTCATTTCGAACGTACTGTCAGAGGAATGGCTTCACTGAGCTACAAGAAAGAAAGCGCGAAGTAGGCACATTACGAACCCGAATTAAGTCCCTTGAAGCAACTGTTGAAGATTATAAGGAAAGAATTAGTGTATTCGAAGAGGCTACAGCCGGATGGAACACTTATTGGCAAAGGAGACTGCGTGACGCTGCCCGGATGGTACAGGATGAGGACCAATATTAGGCAAACCTGATGGTGGACATACAACGAGTCGCCAGGCATGTGAATGATTTGGCCATCGAGGCTAAAACGCTCTGACCTTTCGTAGTCCCAGAAATGGAAGAAGCTCTCAGGTTCATCAAGTTGCTCAGGGCAATTGGAAAATTAGGAGATAGAGCTAGGGCTTATCTATAGGGCTTTGTGTTGTAATTAGTACTCTTTTGTATTAGGGACCTTCATTTTGTAATTTGAACTCTGTTGTAATCTAGACCCTTTAATTCCTGTGGAAGTAGTTCAAAAGGGTGATTACCAGTGGAATCAATACCTTATCTGCATACATTCTTGCATTGCATCATGACATTCGCATCATTATACACGCATTTATTTTTCTTGCAACCATATTAATGTTATAAATATTGTGGCAGTGTGAAAATAGAAGTTAACCCGCAATCATTCATCATCCATACCTTACCCGATTACAAAGCAAGCTCATGGAAGACAGGATAATCAGTCTAGAAAAGGGGCAAAGAGAGCTCGAGGCAAGGTTTGAAGAGGCTCAAAGAAGCCTCAATGACCAGATTGCTCAGTCGCAAGCATCGATAGTATCCGACATAACCGCATTGTTGGCTAAAAGTATTGGAAAGAGAGTTGAAGGAGAAACCGTTCAAGAACCAGAGGGTACCCCAGTTCACAATAAGGTTCAACCAGCTGCGCTGAATCTGACTAGAAGGGTTTATATCGACCCTACAGGAATGTTAGCTAATCTTCAGGTAGGGGCATCTGAGACTCAACCCCTCGACACTGAAGCACTCTATGAAGAGGAGGTGCCAGACCTGAATTTGGTCGAAATGATCATGACGGAGGTAGAAAAAAAGTGGGATGAAAGGTTTCGCCTCATGGAGGAAAGATTTAAAACTTTGCAAGCTATGGAAGAATTAGGAAATGATGCTAGTGATTTGAGTCTGGTATCTGACCTTGTCCTACCGCCAAAATTTAAAACGCCAGAGTTTGACAAATACGATGGAACCACGTGTCCTTCCGCGCACATAACAATGTACTGCCGGAAGATGGCGGCCTACCTTAAGGATGAGAAGCTACTGATTCACTGTTTCCAAGACAACCTAACTGGAGCGGCGTTACGGTGGTACACCCAGTTGAGCAAGGTAAATGTCAAGACATGGAAAGATCTGTCAAGAGCATTCATTGAGCAATATAAACATGTAACAGATATGACCCCCAGTAGAATTATGTTGGAACATATGGGGCAGAAGTCCAATGAAAGTCTACGACAATATGCTCAAAGGTGGCGGGAAGTGGCCGCCCAAATTCAGCCACCCCTCCCGGAACATGAAATTACGCCATTATTCGTTAATACTTTGAAATGGGCACTTTTCGATCGCCTCATTAATAACACAACACAGAGTTTTGCTGATTTGATTAGGACTGGGGAGTCCTTTGAATTGCCAATTAAGAGTGGTAGAATTGATAGCGGGGAAGGATCTCGGAAATCCAGCAAGAAGAATGAAGTAAACGCCACCAATACTTACACCGCCCCGAAGAATTTTACAGTCTCACAGCCACAAGCACCTGTGGGAAAAGTGCAAAACTCGAATCAAAGAGAGGAGAGAACCTCGAGAAAAGAGAAAGAGGGGAAAACTTTTCTCCCCTACATGTTCCGTACTCGGAGCTTTACTCCCAGTTGTATGAAGCAGACCTGGTCTGTCCATATTACGTTACTCCTTTCAAACCGCCATTCCCGTCCTGGTATAACCCGAACGCGCATTGTGACTATCACGACGGTGCCCCTGGACATCCTACCGAGAACTGCCTTGCCTTCAAAAAACTTGTGCAGAACTTAATTGATTCTGGGATATTGAAGTTTGAAGAACCAAGTGTAGATACTAACCCGTTGCCTAATCATGGGAACAGAGGAGTAAATGTTATTGAAGAATGCTTTACCAGGAATATTAAGGATGATGTGTCAGAAATCAAATCTCCTTTGCGGTGGGTATTTCAACAATTGTGCATGGCCCATGTAATCGACAAAGGCATGGTAATAAGGCATAAGGGATGTGAAGTGTATTGCGGATTCCATCAGGACGAAGGGCACGACATCCAAAAGTGCGACGAGTTCAAGAGATTGGTACAACAATTGATGAATGAAAAGCAAATAGAATTCTTCGAAGAGCCCACGGGAAAGAAGGGGTCAGACGTACATATGACAGATAGCCCCAACGCTAAATACGGAAAGGATATACCTTTTATCATCTCCTCCAGGCCAGGGAGTGCAGGTGCCTCCCAAGGAGAAGCCACTAAGATAAATCCCAAGATCATCATCTCAGCACCATCCCCGTTCCCATTCAAGGATATACGGCAAACTCCCTGGAACTATGCTATAAATGTGACCACGCCAGAAAAGCCAGAATATGGTAAGGTAAAAGAGCCTATGCTAAAAGACGAACAAAGCAAGAGCGATGTGAATGTCGGTGAGGTGGGCCATTTCACGAGGAGCGGCAAATGTTATTCCTCTAAGGCTTTGAGGGCTGCTGAAGCGGTCAAAGATAAAGGAAAGAATACATCGGTTACCCCCACGCATATATTCAGTGAAGAACCTCTTCCAAAGATAAATGAGCCGATAACTGAGGCTCAGGCCAAAGAATTTTTGAAGTTCCTGAGATATAACGAGTGCAGCGTAGTGGAACAACTACGAAAGCAACCGGCTAGGATCACAGTGCTAGAGTTGCTCTTGAGTTCAGAAAGACACCGTGAGGCACTATTAAAAGTACTAAATCAAACTTTTGTGCCCCAGGACATTTCTGTGACAAAACTGGACAGGATAGTGGGGCATATCACTGCCTATAACCATATAACATTCAGTGATGACGAGATCCCCGAGGGCGGAATGGGGTCTACCAAAGCCCTTAACATTATAACCCACTGCAAAGGGTATGTAGTACCTAGGATACTGATTGACAACGGGTCAACACTGAACGTGTTACCTATGGTGACCTTGTAGAAACTACCAATAGATGGTTCTCACCTAAAGCCCTGCCATAACTCCGTAAGAGCCTTTGACGGAACACAAAGAGGAACAATGGGAAAAATTGAGGTGCCTCTATTGATCGGGCCGACTGAGTATGTGATTGATTTTGTGGTAATGGACATAAAACCATCTTACAACTGCTTATTGGGAAGGCCATGGATCCACTCCGCAAGAGTTGTCCCCTCATCATTACATCAGAAATTAAAATTTGTAGTCGAAGGCAAATTGGTCACAGTAGAGGCTGAGCAGGAAATTGTTGCTTCAATGACATCAGATGCCCCCTATATTCAAAACGACAAAGATGTTGCAGAATGCTTTTTCGAGCATTAGAGCTAGTGAATGCCACATTCGTCGTGGAGGGAAGTCGGATCCCCTATCCCAGGTTATCTAATTGTACCACGATGACCGTCGCAGAAACTTTGGGCCGAGGAGCCAAAGTAAGAAGAGGGTTGGGGAAGAGATTGCAAGGGAGCCTAAGAGCCAAAAGTATGATAACCAAGAAGGACCGTTTTGGGCTGGGTTACAAACCAAGTGTCCAACAGAGAAAAGAAGAATACAAGAGAAAAGAAGAACAAAGAAAAGCCAGATTTAAAGGAGAAGACATTCCGTGGAGACCAATGTCCTTCCCTAGTTTGAAAACCACTTTTGTCTCCAGAGGATTCTACCAACTAGGTCAAGAAGTTGAAGAGGCAATTAAGGAAAATGATGTACTCAACAAGGAGGAGATATTCAATGAATCACTTGAAGGGATGTACATCAACATGATAGCTGGAAAGGGCCAAGTCAGCAAAATGTTGACCAACATTCGCCCCTGCCGTCCCGGGGAAACACTTGATAACTGGAGCTGCATTGATCTACCTGTGGTTTTTAGGACTAGATCAGAGTAATGCTCCAAATCAACTTTTTGTTTTTGCCCATAAACAATGGGGATCTCTTGTATAGGGCACCTATGTTAACTTTTTGTTGAAATGAAAATATCCTCCCCGTTTTCTTAAATGACAAACATTTCATTTATTTCATTCATTCATTCTTCATGTTCATTCACTTAATATAAAGCCATCTTCTTCCCAATACAATTCATTCTCATTTAATGCAGGTCGCTCATGATTGACTATATGAATGATACTGGATCCAATCCCGGAGTGAATTTTGAATGCCCTGAGATCTCAGAGGGAATTGAGGAAGAAGATGATGAGATAGAATGTGAGGTCTCGATAGAGCTGAGGAGAATGGTGGCCAACGAGGAAAGGCAAATCATGCCCCACCAAGAAGAAACAGAAGTTGTAAACTTGGGGACTGAAGAAGAGAGAAAAGAAGTGAAAATAGGGATGACATTTTCCTCGAAAACCAGGCACGAACTGATAACCCTACTCCAGGAATTTAAGGATGTTTTCACCTGGACCTATCAAGATATGCCAAGATTGAATACTGATATAGAGGTGCACAAACTGCCAACAAAGACGGAGTGCAAGCCAATACAGCAAAAACTTCGGAGAATGAGACCAAACATGTTGTTAAAGATCAGAGAAGAGGTAAAAAAACAGTTTGATGCTGGTTTCTTGGAGGTAGCCAAATAGCCCGAATGGGTTGCAAACATCGTACCAGTACCGAAGAAGGACGGGAAAGTCTGTATGTGTGTAGATTATAGGGATCTAAACCGAGCCAGCCCTAAAGACAACTTCCCTCTGCCATATATTGACACATTGGTTGACAACACTGCGGGACACTCATGGTTTTCATTCATGGACGGCTTTTCAGGGTACAACCAGATAAAGATGGACTCTAACGACATGGAGAAAATGACATTCATAACCATGTGGGGGACTTTTTACTACCGGGTGATGTCTTTCGGGCTCAAGAACGCATGGGCAACTTACCAAAGAGCAATGGTGACTCTTTTCCATGATATGATGCACAAAGAAATAGAAGTATACGTGGACGACATGATCGCCAAGTCCCCAACAGAAGAGGAGCACCTACAGAACTTAAGAAAACTATTCCAAAGACTACGGAAATACCAGCTGAGGCTTAACCCTGCGAAATGTACCTTCGCCGTTACTTCTGGAAAGCTCTTGGGGTTTGTGGTGAGCAGAAGAGGGATTGAGATCGATCCAGATAGAGTGAAAGCCATCCAGGATCTTTCACCACCCCACACTCAGAAGGAGGTTCATGGTTTCCTGGGGAGGTTAAATTATATCTCTCATTTCATTTCCAGTTAACCGATCGGTGTGACCCGGTCTTCAGACTTCTTAGAAAGAATAATCCCGGTGTGTGGGATGAGGAATGTCAAGGAGCCCTAGAAAAGATCAAAAGGTACCTGACAAATGCTCCGATTTTAGTCGCACCAGTACCAGACCGGCCATTAATCCTCTAATTGACAGTCTTTGAGAATTCAATGGGGTGTGTATTGGGGCAACAGGATGAGTCAGGGAGAAGGGAGCAAGCCATCTATTACCTAAGCAGAAAGTTCAATGATTGCAAAACGCGGTACCCGCCAGTTCAGAAGCTGTGTTGTGCTCTAGTTTGGGCTACCAAGCGGCTTAGGCAGTATATGCTGTACCATACTACTTGGTTGATATTCAAGCTAGACCCATTGAAGTTCTTAATGGAAGCGCCAGCGCTAATGGGAAGGATGGCCCGCTGGCAAATGCTCTTATCCGAATTCGATATTGTATACGTGAACCAGAAAGCTGTAAAGGGGAGCGCCGTAGCGGATTTCCTAGCTAGTCGTGCTTCGGACGACTATGAGGCGTTGAACTTTAATTTCCCGGATGAAGACTTGATGTGCATTACAACCGAGGAAGAGGTTTCAGATGATAACTCATGGAAGCTTTACTTTGATAGAGCCTCTAACGCCCTCGGACATGGGATAGGAGCCGTGCTAATTTCCCCCGAGAATGTCTATTATCCCTTCACCAGTAGACTAGAATTCTTCTGCACCAACAATATAGTTGAATACGGAGCCTACATTATGGGACTAAACTCAGCTATTGAAAGAAAGATTAAGGAACTTCGAGTATTCAGAGATTCATCCTTAGTGATTTACCAGTTGCGCAGGGAATGGGAAACCAGGGACCCGAAGTTGGTCAAATATTATGAATTGATTCAAGAGCTCACCAAGGAGTTCGAAAAGTTCAGCTTCAATTACCTTCCCCGAGAAGAAAATCAGATGGCAGACGCCTTGGCAACCTTGGCTTCAATGTTTAAAACAAATACTGGGACAGAAATGAAGCCCATTAAGATGCAGACGTTTGAAAGGCCTGCTCATTTTTGTAATGTGCAGGAAGAGATTGATGGAAACCCATGGTACTATGACATCTTGCAATATGTCAAGTTTCAAAAGTATCCCGAAGGGGCAAATGACAATGACAAAAAAACACTCAGAAAAATGGCAACAGGATATGTCCTAGATGGGGAGATCCTATATAAAAGAGGTCATTATCAGACATTGTTGAGATGTGTGGATGCCCGTGAGGCGAATGAGATTTTAGTCGAGGTACACGATGGTCTATGTGGGACGCACGCCAATGGGCTGTCTATAGCCCAGAAAATTATGAGATATGGCTATTTTTGGTTGACCATGGAGGGAGATTGTATCGATTACGCCAGGAAATGCCACAAATGCCAAATTTATGCTGACAAGATTCACGCTCCCCCATCACCTTTACACACCATGAATTCTCCGTGGCCTTTTACAGCTTGGGGCATGGACGTCATTGGGTAGATTCACCCGAAGGCTTCCAACGGACATCGTTTCATTTTGGTCGCTATAGACTATTTCACTAAATGGGTGGAGGCAGCGTCTTACGCCAACATCACAAGGACTACATTATGTGAATTCCTAAAGAAGGAGATTATTTGTCGATACGGTTTGCCATAAAGGGTCATCACCGACAATGCTTCCAATCTGAATAACAAAATGATGACGGACGTGTGCAACCAATTCAAGATAACACACCATAATTCCACAGTCTATCGTCCTAAAATGAATGGGGCAGTGGAAGCAGCAAACAAGAATATAAAGAAGATCATAGCAAAGACGACGGATACCTACAGGGATTGGCACGAGAAGCTGCCATTTGCCCTTTTCGCCTATAGGACGTCCATTCGCACATCAACAGGGGCAACACCCTACTCCTTGGTGTATGGTACCGAAGCAGTACTCCCAATTGAGGTAGAGATTCAGTCGCTATGGGTCTTAAATGAAGTAAAATTGGAAGAATCCGAATGGGTGCATGCCAGACTCGACCAGCTAAATCTCATTGAAGAAAAGAGACTAAAGGCCATTCGCCATGGTCAAATGTACCAAAAATGGATGATGCGGGCATACAACAAAAAGGTGCACCCAAGAGAGTTCAGAGAGGGGGATCTGGTGCTCAAGAAAATCCTCCCGATTCAGAAAGATTCTTGAGGAAAGTGGATGCCCAACTGGGAAGGGCCATACGTGGTAAAAATGCCTTCTCAAGAGGAGCCCTAATCTTAACTGAAATGGATGGAGACGAGCTGAAAAGCCCTGTAAATTTTGATGCTGTTAAGAAATACTACGTTTGAAAAAAAATAAAGAAAAAGAAAAGAAGAAGAACAAAAATGGAGAGCTCAGGGCAAAAACCCAAAACAGGGCGTCTTGAAGCAAATGAAGGACCCGAGTTAAAAACCCATAAAGGACGTCTCGAATAAATTGAGAGGATGAATATCTGAAGAGAAGGATCGTCCCCATGAACCCTATGAAGAGGGAGCTTCAGGCAAAGATCCTACGCTGGTTGACGGGATTGTGTATCATTCATACTGAAGATAATGAGGGATCTTGTATTTCATGTTTGGCTTTTCCTCTTCCTCATGTGTGTCATGACTCTCTCAAAGTGTCCCAAACCCTTAATCGTAATAAAATCATATTTTTGAGCATCTATTCCTTGCCTTCTTGTTAATATCATGCAAATAAGCTAACATAGGCTTATGATAAACAAGAGATTTCTGAGCATTACTGTGATCTAATCTTAAAGATGCAGGTGATTAGAAAACGATGTTAACTTTGCCCTCTAGCTCTCTACATAATGGCTGTTGACAGGGAGGGCAGAAGGCTTCAAGCACCAGGATAGGATGACCAATGGCGCATGCCCTGCTTGTTCAAGAGAAAGCATGCGAGACAACAAGAGAGATCTCCCAGGTGAAAACCCGAAAGGGCACCTTAAAAAAAACAAAAAAAAGGAAAAGAAAGAAAAAAGAAAAAATAAAAAAACAACAAAAAATGAAGGAAAGAAAAGAAAAAGAAGAGAAAAAGAAAGGAAAAACAAAAAACCTCTAAAGCGAAAACCTGAAAGGGCATTTAGAACCCCAAATCAAAAATTCAAAAAAAAGAAAGGTTGGAATGGTTGAACCCGACAGTGAAATGGGGTATCACCGCCAAAAAAAGGGAGAAAGAAAACAACGTAAAGTCGAGGTTGACTGAGGACTAAAGCAGGCCAACCAAGATATTAACACTCATGCATCATGAATAGTTAGACATCCCTAGGATTAGGAGCATGTCAATTCATTTGTCATAGCATTTTGTCTTATCTTAGACAGGTATCTACAGATTCAAAGAGACATCGGTAGCCATCCTGGTGTGAATCCCAAATAGGAAGATGAAGGTTCTCTATAGGAAAGGCCTATGTTTCCAAGCTCCTGCAGCGAGAGGTTCTTTATAGGAAGAATCTGCCGCTCCAGGGTTCCAAGAGCTGAGAGTTTTGTATAGGAAGGGCTCGCAGCTCTGGGGTGAAGACTAGCAGTTCTATATAGGAAGAGCTCCCAGCCGAAAGAATTCACCCATGACACACAAGGTTTTATGTAGGGAAAACCTGTTGCGTTAAAAGCGAATAGTCCTATATAGGAAGGGCTCCGAGCTTTACTGTCTTAGAGTGAGAGGTTTTATATAGGAAGAACTCATAGCTCCGAGATTTCAGAAGCTAAAAGTTCTATATAGGAAGGATTGGTAGCTCATAGGTTTGAAGACTATCAGTTCTATACAGGAAGAACTCCCAGTCAGAAGAACCCATCCGTGGTACAAAAGGTTTTATGTAGAAAAAACCAGCCGCATTGAAGGCAAAGAGTTCTATATAGGAAGGACTCCAAGCCTTACCATCTCAAAATGAAAAGTTCTATATAGGAGGGACTCATAACTTGAGGCTTCAAAGTGAAGGGTTCCATATAGGAAGAGCCTGTAGCTCCAAGATTGGAGGGGGAAGAAGTTATATAGAAAGGACTTACGAGCCCGAAGATTCAGCCGAGGAAAAGCGGAGAGTTCTAGAAGAGCATGTGTTTCCAAAGCTAAAAATAGGGAAGTCGGATAAAAATGAGTGCTTATGAATCTTTGCTTTGTTCCCATTCCACGAGAACAACCAAAGAGGGGCAACTGTAATCACTTATTTTTATCTAATTTGTAAATACTGTGCTAATATATAATCAATATTATTGTTGCATGATTGTTAGTAAGATAAAAATGTATAGGTGTGATATCTGTGAGTGCATATATATGTACGTATTAGTAATTATTTATATGTATACTCGTATGTTACATGTTTGAATATTTGATTAATTTGCATGTATGCTGTGTGTATATATAATGTATATATCTGCATGAGTTGGTGTGTGAGTATATATATATTGGTATACGTATGTGCCCGAATGTATATGTATGCATGCTTGAGTGTCAGTAAATGTTGGTGTTTTGCATGTACGCGTATTATATGTACATGTGCGTGTGTTTGTGTTATTATTATTAACATTATCATTATTAATGGACCAATTCAAGATGAAACCCATAAATTATAAACCCAAAAAAATAAATAATAATAATAATTAAGGTCCAGTCTTTATACAAATATAAGACCCAAGTACAAAATTAAGTCCAAACCCCAACCTAATTAACTAAAGCCTAGAACCAACTCTGATGACTTTTCTTTCTTGCAGCCAACGGTCCAGATCAATCTAATGTGATCATCCATCTGCCACGCGTGAAGACCACTCACCGTCCAGTTATCTCCCACGCGCGAGACCATTCAGTTGCCATCGCCACGTGTCTTGATCCGGGGCCACCACGTTATCGCCTAGATTAAATCCTGGCCGTTCATCTTCAACCAATCCAAGCTGTTGGATCGAATCTGATCCAACGGCCAAGATTAAGTCTGGCCGAACGACACCTCCACCATGCTGCCACCATGCTCCCCACGTCGGCCGTACCAACCACCGTGCTCAGGATTTCGCCAGAAAACACAGAAAAATGGAGATCATGTCAGTGACCAAATCACAGAAAATATGTATTTTGTGTCATATCCTCTACCAAATAGAGATCAGAATATATATGTATCAAAAAAATTGTAAAGGCATCGCTCTCCATGTTCCAGAAATACAAAAAAGCTCAAAGTTTCTAGTGGTAATGATCTAACTTTCTTTTTACTATGCATGTATGATTTTCATAAAAAGGGGGACAATAAACTAACAAGGTGTTTACCCTGATCGTCGATCCTCCTTCTCATCGGTGATAAGCCCACTCCTAGGGTGAATCGGTCCAGAGGAGAGATGTCGGGGTTGTGAAAAAGGGTTTTTTTCTTTCGAGGGCTTCGGGTTTTTCAGTTCTGGGCAAATCAGAGTATTTTCCCTAAAGTCTAAGCGTATACTCGGGTTTTAGAGAGAGGTGAGAGTCTTTTGGAAGCTGTTTTAGGATCCGCCACCGCCGGGGAACGATACCGGAGACGAAGGGGTGAGCGGCGCTGTCAAGTCTGTTGAGAGAAAAAGATGAAGGCTGAGTTTTAGGTTTAGGTTTAATATCTTTTTATCGGCTATAAAACAAATGGTTTAATTACATGAGAGGTCATTTTTTTCCCGCTTTTATTTTCGGTCCTGGGTTAATTGCAATGCTAATCCCTGTCCTTTGTTATTGTATTCTCTTTCATCTTTTTTTATTCTAATTCGATATCTTTACTTCGCTTCCTTTCAATATCAACCCCTAAATTAAACCGAAATCAGTTTTAAAAAGGAAAAAATGCACACTTAAACCCTCCGCGTTTCTGAAGTTTTTAATCCAAGCTTACCCCTTGGTCTTATTACACTTCCAGTCCTTATGGGTTTTGTCTGGTTCTTAATTCGATCCCTAAATGCACTTTTTAATTTATGCCTTCTATTTTTTATTATCCCATTTCAGTCCCTTTTATGTTTAAATATTTATCCCTTTTATATGTTTTTAGCATGTTCATATCGTTCTTTTGGCATTGGTATATGTTTTGTATAGTATGTTAATTTATAACCATATAATTTGTGTATTAAAATATGTTATACCGTGTTCCTATATTTTAATTTATTTTTTCCATGCCGTATTCACGTTTGTCTCACATGTTACGTTTTAGTTTAGGTTATATGTCATGTTCGTATGTTTACATGAGTTTTTTGATCTTTTTGCTTCTTATGTTATATGATAGTGTGATATTGTTTATCATATACAATGTTTTTATTTATGCATGAAATTTGTGTCATATGTTAAGCATTAAATATTAGTTTTATTCTAGTATGTTGTTTTATTATTTTGGTATCATATTATGCCATGTGTATATGTCATGTAGGTGGTAGTTGTAATTCATCTTTATGTGTAAGTATGTTGGATTTAATTAATTTAGTTTTGGAAAGCATGTCTCTTTTTTCATGTTTATATTTGTATTTGTTGTTTTATTTTTAGGACATGTTACAATGTTTTTGTTCATGCATTTTGCATTTTAATATTATTATGTTTATGTCTTTTATGTTTTTGTAGTTCCACGCCTTTGTAAATATTTGTCTATAATGTTTTTTTGTTAGGTTTGCATAACAGAATATTAATTGTCAATGTGGTGCCCTTTTATCCGAGCGTAAATGGGGCCAGTATCAGGCGTAGTGATAGTGGTTGAGCGTTTACTCTCGGATAACGGGGCCTTTAAAATCTACAAGCACTTATAACCGAATCTTAACTTAATCGTCACTTTAATCCGGAAAGTTTAATATTAATAAAGCGATAATTATTAAAGTACCAATTTTGGGCGGTGTGGGGTACTAATCCTTCCCCATCCTTAACCGACTCCCGAACCCAATAGTTTTTAAATCTCTGGTTTTATGGTGTTCGGCCTACCTCAGTGGCCGGTGGCGACTCCCTTTCTTCAAATAAAATACGATATTTTTAAAACCACACAGAATAAATATTTTAATACCCGAAAAACCACAAACACTTCGAAAACCTGTTTTTTTTAGCGAATCGGACATCGCTACACCTAGCCGCCTATTTCAACAAGTTTGGAGGGAGAGTTCGATTGAGAGAGTTTCCAAAGAGGATTGATCTATTTCTTCATCTTCTTCTTCTTTATTCTATTCGATTCATGTTTGGGGATTATTCTTTGTATATCTTTCAAAACCCAGCCATGAATTGATGTGAATTGGCTTGGGTTATTTTGGGTTTGTTGTTGTGAGAAACAATTGGATTTTGTTTAGGTAATAAGAGTTTGCACTTTCAATTCAAGGTTTACTCATTCTTGGTTTTTATTCTTGTTTGCGAGTGAATTGGGAGAGGATCTCGCAATTCTATCTATTTATCTAATATCAGGAGAGTTAGATTCAAGAAACGAATGAGTATGGTCTTTATTTAATCTATCGATGGTGAAGATTAATTCGGCTTAGGAATAAGTTAAGGATTTCAACGGCTAAGAGGAGCGCAAGATTGGTTGTTGTTCACCCTTGATTCACGTAGGGATGTATTGTTAAGGCATGCACAACTAGCTAGAGTTTTGACTTAGGGATAAGAAGAAGCCATTGAAGAACGCTCTGCCAAACCTTGAAATTGCTGCCCAGCCGCCCAAACAGTTCCCCAGATAATCACTCAATTAGTTGCCAAGGCAATCTAGCTGCGCAAGTTGCCACGGCAACTGAGTTGCCCTTGCCCTCTTTTACCAAGACGATTCAATTGGCTATCACTCCTCAACTCATGATAACCTGGCCTACTCTCTCTTATTTGATTTCAACTATTAATTTAGTTGATTGTTCTTAGTTTACTCTTTAATTAGAACTCATATTATCAATTGTGTTTTTATTTTCACAATGCAGTAACTTAAACAAAGTGGCCCAAACTAATCCATGTGGAGACGATACTCGTATCACTTTATTACTTGCGACGTGTATACTTCCACTGTTTGAATAACACTCAATACGCGCAACAAGTGAGAAACAAAAGATGCCAAGCTGATTGAGTATCGAAAGTTAATCCTTGAGATGATAAAAGAATTCAAAGAAATTACTTTCCCGTATATCCCAGGGAGGATAACCAGATGGCAGATGCTTTAGCTACATTGGATTCAGTATTCATGGCCAACAGACATGAAGATATGGTGCAAATACAAATGCAGAGTTACAGTTCTTATGCTCACTATTATAACATAGAGGAAGAAACATATGGAAATCCTTGGTATTTCGATATCATGCAGTATGTCAAATATCAAACTTATCCCAAGAAGGCGAATGATAATGACAAAAGAACTATTAGAAGGATGGCCTTAAGATATGTGCTTGATGGTGAAATTTTATACAAATGGGGCAAAGATCAGATTTTTGTTAAGATGTGTCAATTCCCAAGAAGCCATAGAAATTCTAACAGAAGTGCATGACGAAATTTGTGGGACGCATGCTAATGGCTTTGCAATGGCCAGGAAAATAATGAGATATGGTTACTATTGGTCGACTATGGAGGGAGATTGCATTAAGTATGCTAAAAAGTGTCACAAATATCAGATATATGCTGATAGAATAAATGCTCAGCCTGTACCTTTACATACAATGAACTCGCCATGGCCTTTCGCAGTCTGGGGTATGGATGTCATTGGCAAATTCACCATAAAGCCTCTAATGGACATCGTTTCATCCTTGTGGTTATTGATTATTTTACTAAATAGGTGGAAGCAGCTTCGTATGCCAACGTCACCAGATCTACAGTCTATAAGTTCTTGAAGAACGAGATCATCTGTCGATACAGGCTGCCAGAAAGAATTATTACTGATAATGCCACCAACTTCAATAATAAGGTAATAGCAGAAGCGTGCGAGCAATTCAAAATTATTCATCACAATTCTATGACTTATTTCCTTAAGATAAATGAGGCAGTGAAGGCAACAAATAAGAATATCAAGAAGATCATATCCAAAACGACAGAGACATACAAAGATTGGCATGAGAAGTTGCCATTTGCCTTGTTTGCATATCAAACTTCTGTATGAACTTCTACTGGGCCAACACCATATTCCCTGTCTACGAGACAAAGGCAGTACTCTCAATAGAGGTTGAAATTCTATCACTTCGAGTTTTATCTGAAATAAAGCTGGATGATGCGGAATGGGTACAGGCTTGGTTCGACCAATTGAATCTCATCGAGGAAAAGAGACTGAAAGCTATATGTCATAGTCAAATGTACCAGAAAAGAATGATGCAGGCTCATGATAAGAAGGTTCAGTCCAGGGAATTTTGAGAGGGTGATCTAGTGCTGAAAAAGATCTTGCAAATACATCGAGATTTCTGTGGGAAATGGATGCCTAACTGAGAGGGACCATGTGTTGTCAAAAAGGCCTTCTCCAGAGGAGCATTGATCTTAACTGAAATGGATGGTGAACAGTTGTACAAGCCAGTGAACTCGGATTCAGTTAAGAAATATTATGCTTGAAGAATTAAAAAAGAGATTGAAAAGAGAAAAAGGAAAAGAAAAGGCAGAGTGAAAACCCATAAAGGGCACTTCGCAAAATGAAAATATCTTGGTGAAACCCCAAAAGGGTGCCCTAAGTATCAAAAACAAAAAAAAAGAAAAAAGAAAAATAAAAATAAAAATAAAGGAAAATGGGGGTTCAAGATGAAAACCCGCAAAGGGTGTCTTGAAACTAAAGGAGGATCTGTGTTGAAAACCCGTAAAAGGCGACTAAAAAAATGTAAGAATAGGTATCCAACAATCAGAACCTCTCGAACACCTAGTACTTCGGAAGGGATTTCACATTTGTAAACATTCTGACAACGTTCGAAGTCTGTTGGAAAAGGGTTCAAGTTCAAGGCTATATCTGGTCGATGGGGTTATTGTAGCCTTCATGCTATGGATACCCGAAGATCTGGTTTTATTTCTTGATTTTGTTGTTTCAGTTTGCCATGACTCTTTTCAGAATTTCTATTGTATTTCTATTGATAAGCTTTAATAAAATTCATGAATTCACTTATGAGCTTTGTTTTATTCTAAAGCATCATAAAATGGCTAATATAATGTATAAAAGCATATAATTTCTTGGTATTGCTATGTTTTGAAAGTTGCATGAGAACTTTAGCACTTTGGGTTATTGAAGAAGAGTGTGTAAAGAGAAGATGGTACTGAATCCTATAATGGCATGAATTCAGGGATAATAAAGAGTAAAATTCATGGTTTGCAAATATTGTGGCAGAAAAGTGTCATGATACGGAGATTCCCAAATTGGTGTGAAACTGACAACAAATTCTGTCACCCGAAGAATAATGATTTTTATCTTTGTGTTCATGGTGGGATGATTAGAACTACAAGGTCAACACATTATCATGATTAAAACTTGTCCATTCCTTGTCCTATGTGTATCAAAGGATAATTATATTTCGGATCATGATCGCTTGGCAGTATCTCAGATGGGATAATTTAAGAAGTTTGTAGAAGGTTTTGAGGCATTGATAGTACCCCTGTATGAGGAGCTGTTATTGTCAAGGTATTGATGTGACCCTTTTAAAAAAGAGAAAAAACAAGAAGAAAAAGAAAAAAGAGAAAAAGAAAAGAAAAACCATGGTGAAAACCTGAAAGGGCACTTTAAGAAAAAAGAAAAAAGAAAGAAAAACCAAAGCAAAAACCCGAAAGGGCGCTTCAAGAAAAGGGCCAAAAATGCAGAAAAGAGATTCTGAAGGCTAATCCCGAATGCGAGATGAGATATCAAGGAAGTTAAAAATGAAAGAAGGCACCAAAATGAATCCTTAGGGAGCAGAAGCTGATTAATTAATCCTAATGAGTCATGGTTCATGCATCATATAGGAGATTAGAAACCATACTAACCCCATTCAAATATGTTAGTTTGTTTTGACAGGAAATTAATGAAGAAAGTAGAACTCCTAATGTTAAGAGTTTGCCCAGCAAATAAAGAATTCCCAATGAGAAGAGTTTACCCAGCGAAGATAGAATTCCTAATGAGAAGAGTTCGCTCAGTGAAGATAGAACTCCTAATGTGAAGAGTTTATCCCCAGCAAAGAAATAACTTCTAATGAGACGAGTTCGCCTAAGCGAAGATAGAGTTCTTAATAAGAAGAGCTAGTTCAGACCCTACGGTTACCTTTGACAAGAGTATTGAGAAGTTCCAAATGAGAAAAACTTGTTCAAGCTTCTAAAGGGGAAGAGGGAAAGAAAGTTCGTAGGAATAAAACCTTGCAGCTCAGAACAACAGCTGACAAGTTCGGAGAAAATTTGTGTCTTTTCAGTCTTTGCCCTATTACTGTTCCACAACAATGCGCAAAGAGGGGCAACTATAATACCCGTATTTTGTCTGGGTACTTATATAAGTACCAAACAAACATATCATCCCATTTGTGCTTTTAAAGCCCGCCTAAATTGGTATCTGAGTTGCCACGTGGCGATCATTTGCTGGTCCATTTATTATTCACGCGGATAACTACCCCGCTAATGTCATCTTCGTTGCCAGCTATAAATAGGGAGAGAGAAGCAATTATTAGACAATAATGGTAATCATTAAGCAATTAAACGGAAATAATTGCTATAATTAAAGGAGAGAGAGAATGGAGTTCGAGAGTCTTACCAGAAGTCAGAGAGATATCGGGGAGTTGAACTAGATGCCCGAGAAGACGACCGGAACCACCGCGTCATTGTCCAAGCTCACCAGAAGGTATCTTTTCTTTTCCTCCTTTCGTTTCCTGAATCAAAACACCAAAATAGATTACATTCAAACTCTAGAATCTAAAAAAAATAGTAGCCACATTAAAATCTTAGCTAAGCCCTAGATCTAAAAAATCAAGATCACGGAAAAGTTCGAAGCTTATCTTATGATTGTTGGAGTAGTTTAAGTCACCGGAAGGCTTAAAAGTAATGGCGGAGTCGAAGAGGTAGATTTAAGATCGGTTTGGGTAGTTAGGCCTAGGAAACGAGTGAAGAAGGGAGGATTCGGTACAATCCGGGCCTAGATATAGTTTTAGGAGGAAAAACATGAAAAATAAAGCTTTTTAGGGTTTTGTATGGTGGCGGACGGTGGCCAGAAATCACCTTACGACGGTGACCAGTCACCGAAGATGAACCAGACAGTGGCTGAGGTTAAGATGTAGTCAGAGAAGATGATCAGAGATGACGACAGGTGGTGGCCGGCGTCGCCTCCGGCGGCCAGCAAATAGGCCAAGATTGATCGGTGATTGTGGTGGAGGATTAAAAAGGGATAGGGTGAAGAACAAGGTTTGAGTTTTGATTGAAATGTGGGGTTTGATCTTCACAAACACGAAAACATGAGTGTTTATGTGTTTGTTTGGATCAAAAGTAGGAAAAGAAGATGAACTTGGGATGAATTTCGGATGTACAAGGGGTTTTGATCGAAAAGAGGGTGAGTTTTTTGGGTTTAAAGGGTTGGAGTTGAGAGCGTTTTGGTGGGGGTGAAATCTAAAAAAAATGAAAAAAGGAAAATGAGGATCTAAGATGGCTATTTTATAGGCCAAAGGCTGGGCCTCAGAGCCTGCGAACCCCCGTGCAAGCCCGCGCCCTTCTTTCGTGGGCTTTATACCGCGACCCTTCAGTTTATGTTTCTCTCAATCTGGTCCTAAACCGTTGTAATTTGGCACTCTAGTTTGCAATTTAATTCAATTTGGTCCTTAATTTCAGTTTTAATTCAATTTCATTGCTTTAAATTATATTGTTTGATGCATGATTTTAAACTTGGCATATAGTATAATTGTTTAGATAATTAAATCACCTAGATCATTAATTATTAAAGCCTTAACATTAGTTCCTTTAATTAATTTAAATAATTGAATTAGAATAAATAATTGTAGAAAATAAATGGATATCAAAAGTGAGATTTTAAAGTCCTAAGTTGGATAGTGCCTCATTGTAATGAGATGTTATCCAAAAGGGCTTTTTAATTGAACATTTGGTATTCATTTTAATTTAGAACATGAAATCACATATAGTTAATTAAATTTAAAGTTTAATTAGGGATTAGGTTCAATTAATTAGAATCATTAAATGAATAAGGATATTGTTAAATTAGGGTTTAATATGGATAGTATCCAAGCAATTGGGTGTTATCATATAAACACCCTAAGTCTAGCAATATTCATAGTTTTATTAATCAATTCCGTTAATTAATTAGAGCCCCTATTAAATTAGAACTTAAAATTGACAAGAAAATAAATGAACATGCATTGAAAACCTCTTGTGTTGAGATACATTTTTGAATATGAATTGAAGTATCCTAAAGTAATTGGATGTTTCAAAACTCATATTCGTTAAAAAATGTATTTCCTTACAAAAGGATACTTCCATTTGGAATGAAAATTCATTTAACAATTAAGGATTAAATTAAATTTGAATCACTGTTCGAAATGCCCAAATGCAACGTAAAATTAAAAAAGGCACCGATGACGGGCGTTTGTGGGGGTGCTAATCCTTCCCCACACGTAACTGACTCCCGAACCCAATTTTAAAGAACGATTCTCTGGTTGTTTTTATGGTGTCCGGTCTACTAAAGTGACCGGTGGCGACTCCAAAATATTTTTTCAAGATGAAATAAAGTGGGTAATTTTCATGATTGATTAATAAAATTGATTTAATATGAAAAACTCCATTTTCAAGATTAAATAAAAGGAAAATAAATTTTATGGTTAATTAAGTAAAAAACCTAATTTAACATAAAACCCCAATTTTAAAAGTTAAATGAATTAAAACGAACAAAGCCCTAATTTTAAAAAAGAAACCCTAATCATCATGCTATTTTCACATCGATTTAAAATGATCGCGACAATTGAAAATAAAATTTATGAATTACCTGAATTTTATTTAAAATAAAATTCATTTATCAAATAGCATTAACACAATAATATCTGAATTAAAAGATAATATCTTATCATATATTTATCCTTTTAATTCTAGAATATTCAAAAAATAATATCCAAATTTAAGGATAATCTTTGATCATTTATCCTTTTATTTGAGATATTAAAATGCTATACTTAAGGAAAAATAATCTCGTAATGGATTAAAATATTCACAAGCCCATGTAGGGCCCGGCTTATCCAGACATTCACGTTACCCAGATCATATAAGCTTAAGTTATTCAATAACCACCAAGTAGAGTCTTAAGTTATTCAATAACCACCGATATGAGATATAAGCTTTTCCCTTTTTCTTAACTCAATTCACAAGCCCACTTTAACCACTAATTTCTTATAATATAGAGAATATGGGTTGTAATAAGGGATTATGCATATTATGAAAACATATATTTTTTTTCTCCGAGTCTATACTCTTTTTCTACTTTTATTTTTATTTTTTCTCTTTCTCTATTTTTATCTATTATTTTCTGCAGATTTCAGCTAAGGTGCAACAAGGTTTACAATATTGGTGCTTTTATTAAGAGTTGAAAAATTAGAAGATGAGTTTTCGTTTTCCCCAATGATTTATGTTAAGTTATTCAAATTTTATGACATAAATTCGAAATTATGGATTGCCCATTGATAAGTGTTCAAAAGTACTATTTTTCTTACCTTTTTTACTCATATTATTGTTAGACTTAGGCTCATATTAGTTGCATAATTAGCCATTCATGCATTAATCCATGTTTCCTTCCATCGTTGAGCTTGATTACTTAACTTGGTAGTTTTTGTGGGAAAAGATGATGCTTTGGTGTGTTTTGTGTGTATGTGCAGGATCACTTGCCAAAGCAAGGCTAGAGCTAGTTGCCAGGACAATGCATGAAGGAGATGCCGAGCTAGTTGCCAGGGCAATGCATGAAGGAGCCGCAGAGCCAGTTGCCAGGGCAATTGTCGACAAAGAACAAGGTGATATGGTAGTCGAAATTGATGACCAAACAAGCCCAAGATGACGTGGAGCAAAGCCAAATCCCAAAGGAATTTGTTTTCCGTGAAGAGATTAAAGAAGAATTAAATTCCAAGAAGATAGGATAAGTTCTAGTAGGAATATAATTATAATAAAGAATTATATTCTTTAAAGATAATTTAATTCCAACTTAACTTCCTCCTCAAAGAAGGACTTTGACCTAGCCCTATAAATTAGAGGCCATATCGTCAACTTGAGGGAGAGAGCAAGAGGAGAGAATTTTCGAAAAGAACCTAGGGCAAGGGGATTTCGACAAGCTTCAATTCTTCATCTTTTTCTTTCTTGTTCAATTAGGTTCATGCTAGGGAATATTTATCTTGTGTTTCTTTGGAACCTAGCCATGAACTAAATCTATTTGGCTATGGTTATTGTGTTTTGTGGTTGTGAGAAACTATTGGATTTTGTTTAGGTAATAAGAGTTTGCACTTTTCTATTCAAGGTTTATTCATTCTTGGTTCTTATTCTTGTTTGCGAGTGAATTGAGAGAGGATCTCATAACTTCATCTATTTATCTAATATCGGGAGAGTTAGATTCAAGAAACGAATGAATATGATCTTTATTCAATCTATTGATGGTGAAGATTAATCCGGCTTAGGAATAAGTTAAGGATTTCAACGGCTAAGAGGAGCGCAAGATTGGTTGTTGTTCACCCTTGATTCACGCAGGGATGTATTATCAAGGCATGCACAAGTAGCTAGAGTTTCGACTTAGGGATAAGAAGAAACCATTGAAGAATGCTCTGCCGAACCTTGAAGGTTGCTGTCCAGACGCCCAAGTAGTTGCCCAACTAGTCGCCCAGGCAACCATCGATTAGTTGCCAAGGCAACCCCGTTGTGCAAGTTACCACGGCAACTGAGTTGCCTGTGCACTCTTTTACCAAGACGATACAATCGGCTATCACACCTCAACTCACGATAACCTGTCCTATCTCTCTCATTTGTTCTCATTTATTCTTTTACTTTATTGCCTTCTAGTTTAGTTATTAGTTAAAACTCCTATAATCCTTTATTTGTGTTTTTACTTTTTTACAGTGCAAGAGACTATATTCTTGAAGTGGCACCAATCCCTGTGGAGACGATATCTTTTATACTATAACTTACAACGTGTATACTTGCACAATTGCATAGCACTTATTACTCGCAACAAGTTTTTGGCGACGTTGCCGGGGATTGGCAATAGCGACTTTGTTTTTATTTTCTTGCACTTTCTTTTTACTTTTCTTGTTTAAGATTAAAAGGGCTAACAAACTTTGGTTTTACATTGGTATATGACCAGGGCGAGACCTATTACACCAGAATATCCCATTGATCCAGAAATTGAACGAACCTTACAAAGACTTAGATGAAGGATAAGAGTAGCAATGGCTAATCAAGACGGCAATATGAATCAAGATGTTCTAGTAGGAGGAGGAGTGATTCTTGCACGGAATAGAACTATTCGAGACTATCTTGAAGAAGATCTTGATGGACTTAATCCAGGAGTTGTCGCACCTGAAATTGAAGCCGACCACTTTGAGTTAAAACCGATAATGTTTAATATGATCAACACAATTGGTCAATTTGGCAGCTCAGCAACTGAAGATGCACGACAACATCTGAAATCTTTCCTCGAGATTTGCAACTCGTTCAAAATACACGGAGTCACCCCCGATGTCTTACGATTAAGATTATTCCTCTATTCACTGAGGGATAGGGCGAAAGCATGGTTGAATAGCATTCCTACCAGATCAATAACATCTTGGACCGATCTTTGTCGTGATTTCCTTGCTCGGTTTAATCCTACAAATTTGACTGATAAGCTTCGTAACGACATTACTTCTTTTCGGTAGGCAGATGATGAATCCATGTACGAGGCTTGGGAGCGATATAGAGAACTTCTACACAAATGCCCCCTACACGGATTCCCGGTGTAGACTTAAGTAACAATGTTTTACAACACCGTGAATACACCAACAAGGATGATGCTAGATGCCTCGGCAAATGGCATACTCTTAGATAAGTCGCCGGAGGAAGCAATGCAAATTCTAAACAGGCTGGCCAAGAATGATTATCAATTTCCCTCTACTAGAAGAGGAGGAGTTAGACGCCAAGCCACAATACATGAACTAGGACCATCAGATTCAATTTCAGCACAATTGGCCACTTTAACCAAGATGGTCCAGAACATGCAAAAACCAAACAACACACATGAGGTCAAGGTAATGGATTCTTTTTGTGAGTTATGTGGTGATAACCATGATTCTTCTAAATGTATGCAGAATCCGGAATCCAGCTTCTATGTGGGGATTTACAATCGGAACACCAATGTGATGTCCAATACATACAATCCAGCTTGGAAGAAGCACCCGAATTTTTCATGGAGTAATCCCAATAATGCTCTAAACCAGAACAATCTGAATGCACAAGCATCGAGATTTCAGCAGAATATGCCACGGCAACAGTTACCGCAGCAATAACCGACAACATCTAGTTCTTTGGAAAATTCTCTAAATACTTTTATGATGAAAACTGAATCTTATATGGCTGAGAATAGTAACTTCATAAAAAGAACTGATGCTTTTATTAACAGGACCGAGATGAGATTGCAAAACCAAGAGGCGGCAATCAAATCATTAGAAAATCAAGTTGGACAATTTGCTCAAAATCTGAATACTAGACCGCAAGTAGGTTTACCTAGCGATACTGAAGTCGCAAGAGGAACTGGCCATGAGCAATGTAAGGCAATCACCACTAGAAGTGGCCAACAACTTAGAGAGGCTCAAACCCGCTCATCAAATAAAAGTCCACAAAAAGATCAAGACGAACCTAGCGGTAAAGCCTCAGATGCTGAACCAGGAATTGCCGCGGCAACCGGTAATAAGCATGCCTCGGCAACAGACAATAAGGATGCTTCGGCAACGTGTGATAAGCATGCCTCGGCAACCTTAATTGATACTGCCTCGGCAACTCCAGTTGTCTCGGCAATGCCATCAATCAAGTTCCAAACCTATGAAAGGATCGAAGATATCCGACTTTCACCACCATTCCCACAAAGGTTGAAGCGACAAAAGAAAGAATATCAATTCAAGAAGTTTCATGATATCCTAAAGCAAGTCCACATCAACTTGCCAGTGGTGGAAGCAATTGAACAAATGCCAAACTATGCCAAGTTTCTTAAAGACATTGTGTCCAAGAGAACAAGGCTAGGAGAGTTTGAAACAATTGCCGCAACAGAGGGATGCATGGCAATGTTGCACTTTCGTATGCCACCCAAGTTGAAGGATCCCAGAAGTTTTACAATACCCTGTTCCATTGGAAACCACTATGTCGGGAAAGCATTATGCGACCTTGGGGCTAGCATAAACTTGATACCTAAATCAGTTTTCCAGAAACTAGCAATCGGGAAGGTAAGACCTACAACAGTTATGCTACAGCTAGCCGACAGATCCTATGTGCATCCAGTGGGAAAAATCGAAGACATACTGGTAAAAGTTGATAAATTTATTTTTCCCGCTGACTTTATTCTTTTGATTGTGAAGCAGATGAGCATGCACCCATCATTCTCGGGAGACCATTCCTAGTAATAGGGAGAACCTTGATCGATGTTGAAAAGGGAGAACTCACAATGAGGGTGAATGACCAGCAAGTTAAACTAAATGTGTTCCAAACACTAAGGCATGCCGATGATCCAGAAGAATGCCAACTTCTTCATGTCATGGCAGAGTTTAACTTCGATGAGGAATTTAGTTACCTCGGCAACTACATTGCCGATCAAGAGGAACCTGAGGAGTATGAAGAACCGGTCGATGAGGAACAACAAGAAGAGGCAAATTGGCTAGTCAATCGACCAGGTACATACTTTGAACCACTGATTACTCAGGTAAGGAAGATAAGCTCGAAAAACCATCTATTGAACAACCACCAATTCTTGAGTTGAAACAATAGCCAGAGCAACTAAAATATGCATACTTAGGAACCGATAATACATTGCCTATAATTATTTCTTCTAAGTTACAGCCTGAGCAGGAAAAGAAGCTGATCAAGATGTTGAAGCTACACAAAAAAACAATAGGGTGGACAATTGCCGACTTGAAGGGAATTAGCCCGGCAGTGTGTATGCACAAGATTTTGTTGGAAGATGATCACAAGCCTTCAATTGAGGCCCAAATGAGACTGAATCATGCCATGAAAGAGGTTGTAATGAAAGAAATCATAAAGTAGCTTGACACCGGCATTATATACCCTATCTCTGATAGTACATGGGTAAGTCCGGTACAATGCGTACCGAAAAAGGGAGGTATAACGGTGGTAAGTAATGAAAACAATGAACTCATTCCAACCAGGACTGTGACCGGTTGGAGGGTTTGTATGGATTATCGAAAGCTAAACAAAGCCACTAGGAAAGATCACTTCCCATTACCCTTTATTGATCAAATGCTTGACCGTCTTGCAGGTAAACCCTTTTATTATTTTCTTGATGGTTATTCAGGTTACAATCAAATTGCCAGAGTAACAGAAGATCAAGAAAAGACAACCTTCACATGCCCATACGGTACTTATGCCTTCTGAAGGATGTCGTTCGGATTGTGTAACGCCCCGGCAACCTTCCAAAGATGCATGATGGCACTATTTTCAGACATGGTCGAAGACTTCCTTGAGATCTTCATGGATGATTTTTCTGTTTTTGGTAATGACTTCGACAGCTGTCTCGGCAATTTAGAGAGGTGTTGGCAAGATGTGAAGAAACTGATTTAGTCCTCAATTGGGAGAAATGCCATTTTATGGTAGATGAAGGAATATTGCTCGGCCACAAGATTTCATCCAAGGGAATTGAAGTAGACAAAGCCAATGTGGATGTGATCGAGAGATTACCCTCACCAAGTTCGGTTAAAGGAGTTCGAAGTTTTCTTGGACATGCAGGTTTTTACAGGAGGTTCATTCATAATTTTTCTAAAATCACTAAACCCTTGTGCAATTTGCTTGAACATGATAAAGTCTTCAATTTTGATGATTCTTGCACCCAAGCATTCGAAACCCTAAAGAAAAAGCTTGCCTCGGAACCTATTGTCGTTCCACCAGATTGGACGCTACCTTTTGAGCTCATGTGTGATGCAAGTGATTTTACGGTAGGAGTAGTCCTAGGCCAACGCACAGGTAAGACCTGCCATGTGATATACTACGCTAGTAAAACTCTTAATAGTGCTCAAGTGAATTACACAACAACGGAGAAAGAGTTACTAGCTGTAGTTTTCGTATTTGACAAGTTCCGATCCTATTTGATTGGTACAAAGGTAATTGTTCATACGGACCATTCGGCAATCAAATATCTATTTGCTCAAAAGGATGCCAAACCTCATTTGATTCGTTGGATATTACTTTTACAAGAATTTGATATTGAAATTAAGGACAGAAAAGGAACAGAAAATCAAGTGGCCGTTCACTTATCACGTTTAGAACGCAACAGGGAGGAGGACGTAGATCTAGAGATATACGATGCATTCCCTGATGAACAAATTTTAGTTGCCTCGGCAACCACGGACGCGCATGCCTCGGCAACCCTCGATGCCTCGACAACCATGGATGCACACGTCTCGGCAACTCTCGAAGCCGCAGCAGCCCTTGACGCGCACGCCTCGGCAATTTTGGTAGCAGTCGCCACGGTAGCACATGCCTCGGCAATACCCTGGTACGTGGATTTAGTTAATTTCCTTGTTTGAGGTATTTTACCTTATGGCCTTACTCACCAAGGGAAGAAGCGGTTCCACCATGATGCTAAGCATTACTTTTGGGACGAGCCTCTTTTGTTTAAACAATGTGCAGATCAGGTTATACACCGATGTGTCCCTAAAGAAGAGCAACATAATGTACTCCGGCAATGCCATTCTTCACCCTATGGGGGACATTTTGGAGGAACTCGTACCGCGGCCAAAGTTTTGCAATCCGGTTTGTATTGACCAACATTGTACAAAGATGCCCAAGACTTTTACAAGCAATGTGATCGTTGCCAGAGGACGGGCAATATCTCTAGATGACATGAGATGCCGCTCCAGAACATCATCGAGGTGGAATTGTTCGATGTATGAGGGATCGATTTATGGGACCTTTCACATCTTCATTCGGCAACCTCTACATTCTACTTGCCGTCGACTACGTGTCTAAATGGGTGGAGACAGCTGTAGTTCCCAACAATGATTCCAAGACTGTGCAACGATTCTTACAGAAAAACATATTTACACGGTTTGGGATGCCGAGAGCAATTATCAGTGACGAAGGCAAGCATTTTGACAACAGACTTATTTCCAAGATGTTGCAACGCTTTGGCATATCACACAAGATCGCCACGGCATATCACCCACAAACCAACGGGCAAGCATAAATTTCCAACCGGGAATTGAAGGGTATGCTTGAGAAAGTTGTAAATCCCTCTAGGAAGGATTGGTCATTAAAACTAGATAACGCACTTTGGGCATATCGCACTGCATTCAAAACACCCTTAGGTATGTCCCCCTTCCGACTTGTCTATGGCAAAACATGCCATCTACCGGTGGAAATCGAACACAAAGCATACTGGGCAATAAAAACCGTAAATATGGATTGGGAAAGTTCCGGACAAAAGCGTTTGTTGGACCTCAACGAGATAGAAGAATTCTGTGCACTCGTCTATAACAATGCACGAATTTACAAGGAGAAAGCAAAGCAATGGCATGACAAAAAGCTATTGCCACGACAATTCTAGGGCAACTAGTTCTCTTATTCAATTCTCGACTAAAACTTTTCCCGGGAAAGCTGAAATTAAGATGGTCGGGACCATTCGAAGTTGTCAAACCATTCTCCCATGGTGTCGTGATAATCAAGTCCATCACTGACAAACATGAATTCAAAGTTAATGGACAAAGATTGAAACACTACAATGGTGCCCATGTGGAACGTAACAAAGAAGTGGTCAACTTAGGAGATGCATGAGCATGCTCTCCCTTTGATATTTTTATTTTTATTATTTTTTATTAATTTTTTTATTTTATTTTTTGAACTATTTTTTTTATTTTTTATTATTTCTGATTATTATTATTATTTAGGATATATTTTTTTTATCTTTTTAAGTTTAAGAATTCCTTTACACATCTTTATTTATTTTCTTTTATTAGTCTATCTTTAATTTTAATCCTTATTTGATTTGTCTTTGAATTGTAGGAAAATAGTTCAAGATAAAGAGGAATTTTAATCCAAGAAGGAAAACATCTTCAACAAGGAAACTAATGGGCTAAATCTAAGGCTTATATAAAGCCTCCAATTTACCCTAATCAAACCCCCCTTGCCGTCACCCTTCCCCTAACCCAAAACCCTCTTTTTCGTCTTCCTCTAATCCCACCCACCATATTTACCACCTATATTTTCTATAAAACCAATCACTCTTAACCTATTCCTATTTTTTATCTTGCAACTTTTTAGTTTCTTTTATTTATTTTTTACAAAACTCACAACCAAGATCATCTATGGCATCCAAAATTAAATTTTTAGTTCATCCAAGTTCCTCCAAAGAACCAAGGTACAAGAAGTTTGCTACACCGGTGGTTCAAGAAAGATTTCACTCCAAGTTTGAAAGCCGGAAGATTCATGAAGAACAAGGCTTTGAATACTCCAACTCTCATCAAGATTTCGGCCTTGAACCATTCATCTTCGAGAGGATTGCACATCAAAAGTGGCAAATCTTTTGCCATCAACCGGAACCAGGCAACATCTCATGGGTAAGAGAATTCTATGCTCACTCACCTAACCCGGATAATCCTTATGTTTTTGTTCGTGACAAGGCCATACTCATAAGCCCCGAAAATGTCAACACCTTTTACGGGCTTTACATTGAGAAGGACGAACATCAAGCCTTCGTTGATCAAATCACGCCCAAGCAACTCGACAAGGTTGTTGCGCGTAATAAGTGCTACGCAATTGTGCAAGTATACACGTCGCAAGTTATAGTATAAAAGATATCGTCTCCACAGGGATTGGTGCCACTTCAAGAATCTAGTCTCTTGCACTGTAAAAAGTAAAAACACAAGTAAAGGATTATAGAAGTTTTAACTAATAACTAATCTAGAAAGCAATTAAGTAAAAGAAAAGATGAATTCAATTGAGAGAGATAGGCTAGGTTATCGTGAGTTGAGGTGTGATAGCCGATTGGATTGTCTTGGTAAAAGAGTGCACGGGCAACTCAGTTGCCGTGGCAACTTGCACGACGGGGTTGTCGTAGCAACAAATTGATGGTTGCTTGGGCGACTAGTTGGGCAACTACTTGGGCGGCATCGGGCAGCAACTTCAAGGTTCGGCGGAGCGTTCTTCAATGGTTTCTTCTTATCCCTAAGTCGAAACTCTAGCTATTTGTGCATGCCTTGATAATACATCCTGCGTGAATCAAGGGTGAACAACAACCAATCTTGCGCTCCTCTTAGCCGTTGAAATCCTTAACTTATTCCTAAGCCGGATTAATCTTCACCATCATTGGATTGAATAAAGATCATATTCATTCGTTTCTTGAATCTAACTCTCCCGATATTAGATAAATGGATGAAATCACGAGATCCTCTCCCAATTCACTCGCAAACAATAATAAGAATCAAGAATGAATAAACCTTGAAATAGAAAAGTGCAAACTCTTATTACCTAAACAAAAACCAATAGTTTCTCACAATCTCAAAACACAATAACCATAGCCAAGTAAATTTAGTTCATGGCTAGGTTCCAAAGAAACACAAGATAATTAATCCCTAGCATGAACCCAATCGAACAAAGATGAAGGAAGAGGCTTGTCGAAATCCTCATTGCCTTTGATGCTTGTCGAAAATTCTCTCCTCTTGCCCTACTTGGACTTGCCGAAATTTCCCTCTTGCTCTCCCCTTTTGAATTGTCGAAATCTCCTTGATATTTATAGGGCTAGGCCAAAGTCCTTCTTTGAGGAGGAGTTTGAGTTGGAATTAAATTATCTTTAAAGAATATAATTCTTTATTATAATTTTATTCCTATTAGAACTTCTCTTATCCTCTTGGAATTTAATTCTTCTTTAATCTCTGCATGGCAATCAAATTCCTTTGGGCTTGGACCTTGCTCCATGTCATCTTGGGCTTGTAAAATCATGAATTTCGACATCCATATTGCTTTTGGTCTTTGTCGACAAATGCCATGGCAACTAGCTCGGCATATCCTTCATGCATTGCCCTGGCAACTAGCTCGGCATTGCTTTGGCAAGTGATCCTGCACATACACACACAAAAACACACCAAAGCAGCATCTATTTCCACAAAAATCACCAAGTTATGTAATCAAGCTCAACGATTGAAGGAAACATGGATTAATGCATGAATGGCTAACTATGCAACTAATATGAGCCTAAGTCTAACAATAATATGAGTAAAAGGGTAAGAAAAATAGTACTTTTGAACACTTATCACACCCCCAAACTCGAACTATTGCTTGTCCTCAAGCAATGCAAACTCATAATTACCGCCAAGACTTCAAATTTTCACAAGCTTAGCTCAAACTTGATTTCAATTCTCTGAACCGGGCACAAAGTATGATTGCCTTTTTATTTTTCAAAAAAACGAGGAATTACTCGGAATCAAACTATAATGCTTGTGAGTGTGTGTGCGGAGTTGTGTGCAAGTTGATTTTTCGGATTCTATGCAAACAATAGGTTTTCAAATTACTTCATTGGGTTCTTTTTAACATGTTTTAACTAGAGCCAATTTCGGGCACCTCTAGTGTTTTATTTTTAGTTTTCTTAAGTTAATTTAATCGACTAGAGCCGGTTTCGGCACCTCTAGTTAAATTTTTTTAACGCCTCCTAGAGCCGTTTTTGGGCACCTCTAGTGATCAATTTTTTTAGCATATGCTAGAGCCAATTTCGGGCACCTCTAGCATTCATCCAATTTTTATTCTAATCCCCCAATTTATTAATTATCGACCTAAGTTTACTAGAATTCCTTAAATCAATCAAACCACAACAGTGTTTCATCAAATTTAGCATCATAGTAAAATTCTAAGTTTTTCCATGGTTATCCTAGAATAAAAATTCTATCAATTAAGTGCATTGGCAAAGTCATCATCGAATATTCATCAAATCTAAGCAATTCTTGTTCCAATTAAAGGCATGGCAAGCAATTTATGTATCCTAAATGTAATGCTTAAGATTAATGTAACTAAACATGGTAATTACTAATAACAATCCCCCCCCAAACTCGAGTGAGGCATTGTCCTCAATGCATGCATAATAATAACGAAAAATAATAATAAAAATAAAAATGCATACGAGGACTTACTCCGAGAGTTCGTCATCGTAGATGATTAGTTTCCTTCTAGTTGGCGTCTTGACTTTCTTGCTTGAACGCGATGGTTGTTTTCTTGTTGCCGGTGGTGGAATCGATCCTCGTACGGGGTTGTCCTCATCATCCTCTTCATCAATGTCAATGGCTTTTCGTTTGGAGGATTCAATTGGTGCGGTCTTTATTGGTTCAATGGAGGACTCGTCCGAATCTGAAAAATCAGAAAATGATTCCGTAGGAGTTGATTCAGACATAGGTGCTTTACCTTTGGCTTTTTCAGTGGTTGCCGGGGCATTGTCAGAGTTGGTTGCCGTGGCGTCAGCTTCCTTGGTTGCCGTGGCAAGGATATCGGCGGGAAATATTGGGAACGGCACACGGTTGTCCGGGTACTTTTCTAGGATGACTTGGGTGATGGCATTGTTGTGCTCCTTCATGTACCGCATGAACATTAGTTGCCGATCTTCAATTTGCCTTAGGCGGCTTTCCAATGGGTGCAAAAGTGCTTCAAAGTGTCCCGGATTAATGGCCGAGTTGCCTGGCGTTAGGTGCTTGGGCATTAGGGATTTCCGCGGCGGCGGGAGTTGCCGTGGCGCTTGGAGGCCTTGAAGAATCTCCCGGTGCCTCTCCCATTAGCTTCGGATTAGTGTTTGATTCCAACCAGACTTGGGTAGGGCCTTTTCATCGGTGGACTCACTCGGGACATGCATCTCCTTGCAAAGATTGGAAATTAAGCAAGGGAAGAAAAGATAACCCTTATCTTTTGAGCTGCATACAAAAATCTCATCGCAAATAATTTTTCCAATGTTAATGATGCGATTATGCAAAATAGAATGTATGAGCAAAAGACGTGGTATGTCAACGGTAGTATTGTGTGTGGAGGGCATTAAAGAAGTTTTAACAAACTTATTCCATAGTTTTGCCTCGGGTTTAAGCCGAAGGCGATTTACCGTGCCCTTGTATTTACCGTCGTTCCAATGAGTTCCCGGTTGAGTGAGTTCTTGAAGCACCTTGTCGAGTTGCTTGGGATTGATTTGGTCAACGAAGGCTTGATGCTCGTCCTTCTCAATGTAAAGTCCGTAAAAGGTGTTGATGCTTTCGGGACTTATAAGTATGGCCTTGTCACGAACAAAAACATAAGGATTATCCGGGTTAGGTGAGTGAGCATAGAATTCTCTTACCCATGAGATGTTACCCGGTTCCGGTTGATGGCAAAAGATTTGCCACTTTTGATGTGCAATCCTTTTGAAGATGAATGGTTCAAGGCCGAAATCTTGAGATCTGGAGTATTCAAAGCCTTGTTCTTCATGAATCTTCCGGCTTTCAAACTTTGATTGAAATCTTTCTTGAACCGCCGGTGTAGCAAACTTCTTGTATCTTGGTTCTTTGGAGGAACTTGGATGAACTAAAAGTTTAATCTTGGATGCCATGTATGATCTTGGTTGTGAGTAAAAACAAAGAAAAGAAAAGAAACTAAAAAGTTGCAAGATAGAAAGTAGGAATAGGTTAAGGGTGATGGGTTTTATAGAAAAGATAGGTGGGTGGATTAGGGGAAATCGACAATTGGGTTAGGGTTTGGTAGGAATTTTTGACAAAAGGGGTTTTGGTTAGGATGAATTGGAGGCTTTATATAAGCTTTAGATTCAGCCCATTAGTTTCCTTGTTGAAGATGTTTTCCTACTTGGTTTAGAATTCCTTCTTTCTCTTGAACTTCCTTTCCTACATTTCAAAAACAAATCAAATAAGGATTAAAATTAAAGATAAACTAATAAAGAAAATAAATAAAGATGTGTAATAGGATTCTTAGACTTGAATAAAAAAAATCTATCCTAAAACTACTAATAATCGGCAAAATAATAAAATAATAAAAAATAATAATCGGAAAAAAAATGAAAAATAAATAATTAAATAATCGACAAAAACAAAAAATAAAAATAAAAATATCAAAGGGGAGAGCATGCTCATGCATCTCCTAAATTGACCACTTCCTTGTTACGTTCCACATGGGCACCATTGTAGTGCTTCAATCTTTGTCCATTAACTTTGAATTCATGGTTGTCAGAGATGGACTTGATTATCACGGCGCCATGGGAGAATGGTTTGACGACTTCAAATGGTCCCGACCATCTTGATTTCAGCTTTCCCGGGAAAAGTTTTAGCCGAGAATTGAATAGGAGAACTAGTTGCCCTGGCGTGAATTGTCGTGGCAATAGTTTCTTGTCATGCCATCGCTTTGTTTTCTCCTTGTAGATTCGTGCATTGTTATAGGCGAGTGCACGAAATTCTTCTATCTCATTGAGATCCATCAAGCACTTTTGTCCGGCACTTTCCCAATCCATATTCACGGTCTTGATTGCCCAGTACGCCTTGTGCTCAATTTCCACCGGTAGATGACATGTTTTACCATAGACAAGTCGGAAGGGGGACATACCTAAGGGTGTTTTGAATGCGGTCACGATATGCCCAAAGTCGTCATCTAGTCTTAATGACCAATCCTTCCTTGAGGGATTTACAACTTTCTCGAGTATTCCCTTCAACTCTCGGTTGGAAATTTCTGCTTGCCCGTTGGTTTGTGGGTGATATGCCGTGGCGATCTTGTGTGATATGCCGAGCGTTGCAACATCTTGGCAATTAGTCTGTTGTCAAAATGCTTGCCCCGTCGCTGATAATTGCTCTCGGCATCCCAAACCGTGTAAATATGTTTTTCTCGCAGGAATCGTTGCACGGTCTTGGAATCGTCGTTGGGAACTGCAGCTGCCTCTACCCATTTAGACACATAGTCGACGGCGAGTAAGATGTAGAGGTTGCGAATGAAGATGGGAAAGGTCCCATAAAATCGATCCCCATACATCGAACAGTTCCACCTCGATGATGTTCGAGTGGCATCTCATGTCGCCTAGAGATATTGCCCGTCCTCCGCAACGATCACATTGCTTGTAAAAGTCTTGGGCATCTTTGTACAATGTTGGCCAATACAAACCGGATTGCAAGACTTTGGCATGATGCGAGTTCCTCCAAAATGTCCTCCATAGGGTGAAGAATGGCATTGCGGAGTACATTCTGTTGCTCTTCTTCAGGACACATCGGCGTATAACCTGATCTGCACATTGTTTAAACAAAAGAGGCTCGTCCCAAAAGTAATGCTTAGCATCATGGCGGAACCGCTTATTCCCTTGGTGAGTAATGCCATATGGAAATATACCACAAACAAGGAAGTTAACTAAATCTGCGTACCAGGGTATTGCCGAGGCATGTGCTGCCGTAGTGTCTGCTCCCAAAATTGCCGAGGCGTGTGCATCCATGGTTGCCGAGGCGTCATGGGCTGCCGAGGCGTCAAGGGTTGCCGAGGCGATTAGAATTTGTTCATCCGGGAATGCATCGCATATCTCTAGATCCGCGTCTTTCTCCCTATTGCGTTCCAGACGTGATAAGTGATCGGCCACTTGATTTTCTGTTCCTTTCCTGTCCTTAATTTCAATATCAAATTCTTGTAAAAGTAATATCCAACGAATCAAACGAGGTTTAGCATCCTTTTTAGCAAATAAGTATTTGATTGCCGAATGGTCCGTATGAACAATTACCTTTGTACCAATTAAATAGGATCTGAATTTGTCAAATGCGAAAACTACAGCTAGTAACTCTTTCTCCGTTGTTGTGTAATTCACTTGAGCATCGTTAAGAGTTTTACTAGCGTAGTATATCACATGGAAGGTCTTACCATGCGTTGGCCTAGGATTTGCTCCTACCGCGAAATCACTTGCATCACACATGAGCTCAAAAGGTAGCGTCAAACTGTGGAACAACAATAATAGTGCCGAGGTAAGCTTTTTCTTTAGGGTTTCGAATGCTTGAGTGCAAGAATCATCAAAATCGAAGACTTTATCCTGTTCAAGCAGATTACACAAAGGTTTAGTGATTTTAGAAAAATTATGAATGAACCTCCTGTAAAAACCTGCATGTCCGAGAAAACTTCGAATTCCCTTAACCGGATTTGGTGGGGGTAATCTCTCGATCACGTCCACCTTGGCTTTGTCTACTTCAATTCCCTTGGATGAAATCTTATGGCCGAGCACTATTCCTTCATCTACCATAAAGTGGCATTTCTCCCAATTGAGGACTAAATCTGTTTCTTCGCATCTTGCCAACACCCTCTCTAAATTGCCGAGACAGCCGTCGAAGTCATTACCAAAAACCGAAAAATCATCCATGAAGATCTCAAGGAAGTCTTCGACCATGTCTGAAAAGAGCGCCATCATGCATCTTTGGAAGGTTGTTGGGGCGTTACACAATCCGAACGGCATCCTTCGGAAGGCATAAGTACCGTAGGGGCATGTGAAGGTTGTCTTTTCTTGATCTTACGGTGCTATGGCAATCTGATTGTAACTTGAATAACCATCAAGAAAACAACAAAAAAAGGGTTTTACCCGCAAGACGGTCAAGCATTTGATCAATAAAGGGTAATGGGAAGTGATCTTTCCTAGTGGCTTTATTTAGCTTTCGATAGTCCATATAAACCCTCCAACCGGTCACCGTCCTGGTTGGGATAAGTTCATTATTTTCATTGCTTACCACTTGTTATACCTCCCTTTTTCGGCACACATTGTACGGACTTACCCACGCATCTATCGGAGATAGGGTATTTAATGCCGCGTCAAGCCACTTGATGATTTCTTTCATTACAACCCCTTTCATGGCATGATTCAGTCTCCTCCGGGCCTCAATTGAAGGTTTGTGATCATCTTCCAACAAGATCTTGTGCATGCACACACACGGCTAATTCCCTTCAAGTCGGCAATTGTCCACCCTATTGCCTTTTATGTAGCTTCAACATGTTGATCAGCTTCTTTTCTCGCTCAGGCTGTAACTTAGAGGAAATAATTACGGGTAATGTATTATCGATCCCTAAGTATACATATTTCAGATTGCTCGCAATTGTTTCAACTCAAGAATTGGTGGATTTTCGATAGAGGGTTTTTTGATCTTACCTTCCTTACCCGAGTAGTCCAAAGGTTCAAAGTATGTACCTGGTCGATTGACTAGCCAATTTGCCTCTTCTGGTTGTTCCTCATCGACCGGCTCTTCATACTCCTCGGGTTCCTCTTGATCGGCAATGTAGTTGCCGAGGCAACTAAATTCCTCATCGGTTAAACTCTGCCGTGGCATGAAGTAGTTGGCATTCTTCGGATCATCGGCATGCCTTAGTGTTTGGAACACATTTAGTTTTACCTGCTGGTCATTCACCCTCATTGTGAGTTCTCCTTTTCAACATCAATCAAAGTTCTCCCCAATAAGCTAGGAATGGTCTTCCGAGAATGATAGGCGCATGCTCATCTGCTTCACAATCTAAAACAATAAAGTCAGCGGAAAAATAAATTTATCAACTTTTACCAAGTATGTCCTCGATTTTTCCCTCTCGATGCACATAGGATCTGTCGGCTAGCTGTAGCATAATCATTGTAGGTCTTGCCTTCCCGATTCCTAGTTTCGAAAACCGATTTAGGCATCAAGTTTATGCTAGCCCCTAGGTCGCATAGTGCTTTCCCGACATAGTGATTTCCAATAGAACAGGGTATTGTGAAACTTCCGGGATCCTTCAACTTGGGCGGCATACGATTGTGCAACATTGCCATGCATCCCTCTGTTGCGGCAATTGTTTCAAACTCTCCTAGCCTTGTTCTCTTGGACACAATGTCTTTAAGAAACTTGGCATAGTTTGGCATTTGTTCAATTGCTTCCACCAATGGCAAGTTGATGTGGACTTGCTTTAGGATATCAAGAAACTTCTTGAATTGGTATTCTTGCTTTTGTCGCTTCAACCTTTGTGGGAATGGTGGTGGAAGTCGGATATCTTCGATCTTTTCATTGGTTTGAAACCTGATTGACGGCATTACAGGGACATCTGGAGTTGCCGATGTGTTACCAACTGGGGTTGCCGAGGCGTGCTTATTGCCGGTTGCCGCAGCAATTCTTGGTTCAGCATCTGAGACTTTGCCGCTAGGTTCGTCTTGCTCTTTTTGTGGAGTTTTGTTTGACGAGCGGGTTTGAACCTCTCTAAGTTGTTGGCCACTTCTGGTGGTGATTGCCTTACATTGCTCATGGCCAGTTCCTCTTGCGACTTCAGTATCGCTAGGTAAACCTCCTTGTGGTCTAGTGTTCAGATTTTGAGCAAATTGTCCGACTTGATTTTCCAATGATTTGATTGCCGCCTCTTGGTTTTGCAATCTCATCTCGGTCCTGTTAATAAAAGCACCAGTTCTTTTTATGAAATTACTATTCTCAGCCATATAAGATTCAGTTTTCATCATAAAAGCATTTAGAGAATTTTCCAAAGAACTAGATGTTGTCGGTTGTTGCTTTCGCGGCATCTGTTGCCGTGGCATATTTTGGTTGGAATCCGATGCTTGTGCATTCTGATTGTTCTGGTTTAGAGCATTGTTGGGATTACTCCATGAAAAATTCGGTGCTTCTTCCAAGCTGGATTGTATGTATTTGACATCATGTTGTTGCCCCGATTGTAATTCCCCACATAGAAGCTAGATTCTGGATTCTGCATACATTCAGAAGAATTATGGTTATCGCCACATAACTCACAAAAAGAATCCATTACCTTGACTTCATGTGTATTGTTTGGTTTTTGCATGTTCGGACCATCTTGGTTAAAGCGGCCAATTGTGCGAAATTGAATCGATGATCCTAGTTCATGTATTGTGGCTTGCGTCTAACTCCTCCTCTTCTAGTAGATGGGAATTGATAATCATTCTTGGCCAGCCTGTTTAAAATTTGCATTGCTTCTTCCGGTGACTTATCTAGGAGTATGCCGTTTGCCGAGGCGTCTAGCATCATCCTTGTTGGTGTATTCACGGCATTGTAAAACATTGTCACTTGAGTCCACACCGGGAATCCGTGTAGAGGGCATTTGTGTAGAAGTTCTCTATATCGCTCCCAAGCCTCGTACATGGATTCATCATCCGCTGCCGAAAAGAAGTAATGTCGTTACGAAGCTTATCGATTAAATTTGTAGGATTAAATCTAGCAAGGAAATCACGACAAAGATCAGTCCAAGATGCTATGGATCCGGCAGAATTCTATTTAGCCATGCTTTCGCCTATCCTCGGTGAATAGGGGAATAATCTTAATCGTAAGACATCGGGGGTGACTCCGTGTATCTTGAACGAGTTGCAAATCTCGAGGAAAGATTTCAGATGTTGTCGTGCATCTTCAGTTGCTGAGCCGCCAAATTGACCTATTGTGTTGATCATATTAAACATTACGGTTTCAACTCAAAGTGGTCGACTTCAATTTCGGGTGCGACAACTCCTGGGTTAAGTCCATCAAGATCTTCTTCAAGATAGTCTCGAATAGTTCTGTTTCGTGCAAGAATCACTCCTCCTCCTGCTCGAACATCTTGATTAATATTGCCGTCTTGATTTGCCATTGCTTCTCTTATCCTTCGTCTAAGTCTTTGTAAGGTTCGTTCGATTTACGGATCAAAGGGATATTCTGTGAAGTCGGTCTGCGCCCTGGTCATATACCAATGCAAAACCAAAGTTTGTTAGCCCTTTGAATTTTAAACAAGAAAAATAAAAAGAAAGTGCAAGAAAGTAAAAACAAAGTCGCTATTGCCAATCCCCGGCAACGGCGCCAAAAACTTGTTGCGCGTAATAAGTGCTACGCAATTGTTCAAGTATACACGTCGCAAGTTATAGTATAAAAGATATCGTCTCCACAGGGATTGGTGCCACTTCAAGAATCTAGTCTCTTGCACTGTAAAAAGTAAAAACACAAGTAAAGGATTATAGAAGTTTTAACTAATAACTAATCTAGAAAGCAATTAAGTAAAAGAAAATATGAATTCAATTGAGAGAGATAGGCTAGGTTATCGTGAGTTGAGGTGTGATAGCCGATTGGATTGTCTTGGTAAAAGAGTGCACAGGCAACTCAGTTGCCGTGGCAACTTGCACGACGGGGTTGCCGTAGCAACTAATTGATTGTTGCTTGGGCGACTAGTTGGGCAACTACTTGGGCGACTGGGCAGCAACTTCAAGGTTCGGCGGAGCGTTCTTCAATGGTTTCTTCTTATCCCTAAGTCGAAACTCTAGCTATTTGTGCATGCCTTGATAATACATCCCTGCGTGAATCAAGGGTGAACAACAACCAATCTTGCGCTCCTCTTAGCCGTTGAAATCCTTAACTTATTCCTAAGCCGGATTAATCTTCACCATCATTGGATTGAATAAAGATCATATTCATTCGTTTCTTGAATCTAACTCTCCCGATATTAGATAAATGGATGAAATCACGAGATCCTCTCCCAATTCACTGCAAAACAATAATAAGAATCAAGAATGAATAAACCTTGAAATAGAAAAGTGCAAACTCTTATTACCTAAACAAAAACCAATAGTTTCTCACAATCTCAAAAAACACAATAACCATAGCCAAGTAAATTTAGTTCATGGCTAGGTTCCAAAGAAACACAAGATAATTAATCCCTAGCATGAACCCAATCGAACAAAGATGAAGGAAGAGGCTTGTCGAAATCCTCCTTGCCCTTGATGCTTGTCGAAAATTCTCTCCTCTTGCCCTACTTGGACTTGCCGAAATTTCCCTCTTGCTCTCCCCTTTTGAATTGTCGAAATCTCCTTGATATTTATAGGGCTAGGCCAAAGTCCTTCTTTGAGGAGGAGTTTGAGTTGGAATTAAATTATCTTTAAAGAATATAATTCTTTATTATAATTTTATTCCTATTAGAACTTCTCCTATCCTCTTGGAATTTAATTCTTCTTTAATCTCTGCATGGCAATCAAATTCCTTTGGGCTTGGACCTTGCTCCATGTCATCTTGGGCTTGTAAAATCATGAATTTCGACATCCATATTGCTTTTGGTCTTTGTCGACAAATGCCATGGCAACTAGCTCGGCATATCCTTCATGCATTGCCCTGGCAACTAGCTCGGCATTGCTTTGGCAAGTGATCCTGCACATACACACACAAAAACACACCAAAGCAGCATCTATTTCCACAAAAATCACCAAGTTATGCAATCAAGCTCAACGATTGAAGGAAACATGGATTAATGCATGAATGGCTAACTATGCAACTAATATGAGCCTAAGTCTAACAATAATATGAGTAAAAAGGGTAAGAAAAATAGTACTTTTGAATTGTAGGAAAGGAAGTTCAAGAGAAAGAAGGAATTCTAAACCAAGTAGGAAAACATCTTCAACAAGGAAACTAATGGGCTGAATCTAAGGCTTATATAAAGCCTCCAATTCATCCTAACCAAGTAGGAAAACATCTTCAACAAGGAAAAAAAGAACTATTGCTTGTCCTCAAGCAATGCAAACTCATAATTACCTTCCAAGACTTAAAATTTTCACAAGCTTAGCTCTGAACTTGATTTCAATTCTCTGAACCGGGGCACAAAGTATGATTGGCTTTTTATTTTTCAGAAAACTGAGGAATTACTCGGAATCAAACTATAATGCTTGTGAGTGTGTGCGGAGTTGTGTGCAAGTTGATTTTTCAGATTCTATGCAAACAATAGGTTTTCAAATTACTTCATTGGGTTCTTTTTAACATGTTTTAACTAGAGCCAATTTCGGGCACCTCTAGTGTTTTATTTTTAGTTTTTTTAAGTTAATTTAATCGACTAGAGCCGGTTTCGGGCACCTCTAGTTAAAATTTTTTTTTAACGCCTCCTAGAGCCAGTTTCGGGCACCTCTAGTGATCAATTTTTTTAGCATATGCTAGAGCCAATTTCGGGCACCTCTAGCATTCATCCAATTTTTATTCTAATCCCCCAATTTATTAATTATCGACCTAAGTTTACTAGAATTCCTTAAATCACCAAACCACAACAAAGTTTCATCAAATTTAGCATCATAGTAAAATTCTAAGTTTTTCCATGGTTATCCTAGAATAAAAATTCTATCAATTAAGTGCATTGGCAAAGTCATCATCGAATATTCATCAAATCTAAGCAATTCTTGTTCCAATTAAAGGCATGGCAAGCAATTTATGTATCCTAAATGTAATGCTTAAGATTAATGTAACTAAACATGGTAATTACTAATAACAATCCCCCAAACTCGAGTGAGGCATTGTCCTCAATGCATGCATAATAATAACGAAAAATAACAATAAAAATAAAAATGCATACGAGGACTTACTCCGAGAGTTCGTCATCGTAGATGATTAGTTTCCTTCTAGTTGGCGTCTTGACTTTCTTGCTTGAACGCGATGGTTGTTTTCTTGTTGCCGGTGGTGGAATCGATCCTCGTGCGGGTTGTCCTCATCATCCTCTTCATCAATGTCAATGGCTTTTCGTTTGGAGGATTCAATTGGTGCGGTCTTTATTGGTTCAATGGAGGACTCGTCCGAATCTGAAAAATCGAAAATGATTCCGTAGGAGTTGATTCAGCATAGGTGCTTTACCTTTGGCTTTTTCGGTGGTTGCCGGGGCATTGTCGAGTTGGTTGCCGTGGCGTCGCCTTCCTTGGTTGCCGTGGCAAGGATATCGGCGGGAAATATTGGGAACGGCACACGGTTGTCCGGGTACTTTTCTAGGATGACTTGGGTGATGGCATTGTTGTGCTCCTTCATGTACCGCATGAACGTTAGTTGCCGATCTTCAATTTGCCTTAGGCGACTTTCCAATGGGTGCAAAAGTGCTTCAAAGTGTCCCGGGATTAATGGCCGAGTTGCCCTGGCGTTAGGTGCTTGGCCATTAGGGATTTCACAAAAAGCGGGAGTTGCCGTGGGCAATTGGAGGCCTTGAAGAATCTCCCGGTGCCTCTCCCATTAGCTTCCGGATTAGTGTTTGATTCCAACCAGACTTGGGTAGGGCCTTTTCATCGGTGGACTCACTCGGGACATGCATCTCCTTGCAAAGATTCGAAATTAAGCAAGGGAAGAAAAGATAACTGTTGCGCGTAATAAGTGCTACGCAATTGTGCAAGTATACACGTCGCAAGTTATAGTATAAAAGATATCGTCTCCACAGGGATTGGTGCCACTTCAAGAATCTAGTCTCTTGCACTGTAAAAAGTAAAAACACAAGTAAAGGATTATCGAAGTTTAACTAATTACTAATCTAGAAAGCAATAAAATAAAATAAAAGATGAATTCAATTGAGAGAGATAGGCTAGGTTATCGTGAGTTGAGGTGTGATAGCCGATTGGATTGTCTTGGTAAAGAGTGCATGGGCAACTCGGTTGCCGTGGCGACTTGCTGCGGGGTTGCCTTGGCAACTAATTGATGGTTGCTTGGGCGACTAGTTGGGCAACTACTTGGGCGGCTGGGCAGCAACTTCAAGGTTCGGCGGAGCGTTCTTCAATGGTTTCTTCTTATCCCTAAGTCGAAACTCTAGCTACTTGTGCATGCCTTGATAATACATCCTGCGTGAATCAAGGGTGAACAACAACCAATCTTGCGCTCCTCTTAGCCGTTGAAATCCTTAACTTATTCCTAAGCCGGATTAATCTTCACCATCATTGGATTGCATAAAGATCATATTCATTCGTTTCTTGAATCTAACTCTCCGATATTAGATAAATGGATGAAATCACGAGATCCTCTCCCAATTCACTGCACTAAAGCAATAATAGGAACCAAGAGTGAATAAACCTTGAAATAGAAAAGTGCAAACTCTTATTACCTAAACAAAAACCAATAGTTTCTCACAACCACAAAACACAATAACCATAGCCAAGTAAATTTAGTTCATGGCTAGGTTCCAAAGAAACACAAGATAATTAATCCCTAGCATGAACCCAATCGAACAAAGATGAAGGAAGAGGCTTGTCGAAATCCTCCTTGCCCTTGATGCTTGTCGAAAATTCTCTCCTCTTGCCCTACTTGGACTTGCCGAAATTTCCCTCTTGCTCTCCCTCTTGCTCTCTCTTGAATTGTCGAAATCTCTTGCTATTTATAGGGCTAGGCCAAAGTCCTTCTTTGAGGAGGAGTTTGAGTTGGAATTAAATTATCTTTAAAGAATATAATTCTTTATTATAATTTTATTCCTATTAGAACTTCTCCTATCCACTTGGAATTTAATTCTTCTTTAATCTCTGCATGGCAATCAAATTCCTTTGGGCTTGGACCTTGCTCCATGTCATCTTGGGCTTGTAAAATCATGAATTTCGACATCCATATTGCTTTTGGTCTTTGTCGACAAATGCCATGGCAACTGGCTCGGCGTCTCCTTCATGCACTGCCCTGGCAACTAGCTCGGCATATCCTTCATGCATTGCCCTGGCAACTAGCTCGGCATTGCTTTGGCAAGTGATCCTGCACATACACACAAAAACACACCAAAGCAGCATCTATTTCCACAAAAATCACCAAGTTATGTAATCAAGCTCAACGATTGAAGGAAACATGGATTAATGCATGAATGGCTAACTATGCAACTAATATGAGCCTAAGTCTAACAATAATATGAGTAAAAAGGGTAAGAAAAATAGTACTTTTGAACACTTATCACACCCCCAAACTTGAACTATCACCCCCAAACTCGAACTATTGCTTGTCCTCAAGCAATGCAAACTCATAATTACCTGCCAAGACTTCAAATTTTCACAAACTTAGCTTTGAACTTGATTTCAATTCTCTGAACCGGGGCACAAAGTATGATTGGCTTTTTATTTTTCAGAAAACTGATGAATTACTCGGAATCAAACTATAATGCTTGTGAGTGTGTGCGGAGTTGTGTGCAAGTTGATTTTTCGGATTCTATGCAAACAATAGGTTTTCAAATTACTTCATTGGGTTCTTTTTAACATGTTTTAACTAGAGCCAATTTCGGGCACCTCTAGTGTTTTATTTTTAGTTTTCTTAAGTTAATTTAATCGACTAGAGCCGGTTTCGGGCACCTCTAGTTAACCGAAAAAAAATTTTAACGCCTCCTAGAGCCAGTTTGTGCACCTCTAGTGATCAATTTTTTTTTAGCATATGCTAGAGCCAATTTCGGGCACCTCTAGCATTCATCCAATTTTTATTCTAATCCCCAATTAGTTAATTATCAACCTAAGTTTACTAGAACTCCTTAAATCAATCAAACCACAACAGTGTTTCATCAAATTTAGCATCATAGTACAATTCTAAGTTTTTCATGGTTATCCTAGAATAAAAATTCTATCAATTAAGTGCATTGGCAAAGTCATCATCGAATATTCATCAAATCTAAGCAATTCTTGTTCCAATTAAAGGCATGGCAAGCAATTTATGTATCCTAAATGTAATGCTTAAGATTAATGTAACTAAACATGGTAATTACTAATAACAATCCCCCCCAAACTCGAGTGAGGCATTGTCCTCAATGCATGCATAAAAATAACGAAAAATAAATATAAAAATAAAATGCATACGAGGACTTACTCCGAGAGTTCGTCATCGTAGATGATTAGTTTCCTTCTAGTTGGCGTCTTGATTTTCTTGCTTGAACGTGATGGTTGTTTTCTTGTTGCCGGGACGTCTTGAGCTTTGGTTGCCGTGGCATCTTCATGGTTAGTTGCCGTGGCATCAGCTTGTGCAGGCACGATGTAGGTTGCCGCGGCATCTTCTTCATTGGTTGCCGTGGCAAGGATCTTGGCAGTAAATTTCCTTAGCATAGTAGTTGTGAGTCTTGTTGTGAAAAAGAAAACAAGGAAAACCTGAAAATGAAAGGAGAGCATGCTCATGCATCTCCTAAGTTGACCACTTCCTTGTTACGTTCCACATGGGCACCATTGTAGTGCTTCAATCTTTGTCCATTAACTTTGAATTCATGATTGTCAGAGATGGACTTGATTATTACGGCACCATGAGAGAATGGTTTGACGACTTTGAATGGTCCCGACCATCTTGATTTCAGCTTTCCCGGGAAAAGTTTTAGCCGAGAATTGAATAGGAGAACTAGTTGCCCTGGCGTGAATTGCCGTGGCAATAGTTTCTTGTCGTGCCATCGCTTTGTTTTCTCCTTGTAGATTTGTGCATTGTTATAGGCGAGTGCACGAAATTCTTCTATCTCATTGAGATCCATCAAGCGCTTTTGTCCGGCACTTTCCCAATCCATATTCACGGTCTTGATTGCCCAGTACGCCTTGTGCTCGATTTCCACCGGTAGATGACATGTTTTACCATAGACAAGCCGGAAGGGGGACATACCTAATGGTGTTTTGAATGCAGTGCGATATGCCCAAAGTGCGTCATCTAGTCTTAATGACCAATCCTTCCTTGAGGGATTTACAACTTTCTCGAGTATTCCCTTCAACTCCCGGTTGGAAATTTCTGCTTGCCCGTTGGTTTGTGGGTGATATGCCGTGGCGATCTTGTGTGATATGCCGAAGCGTTGCAACATCTTGGCAATTAGTCTGTTGTCAAAATGCTTGCCCCCGTCGCTGATAATTGCTCTCGGCATCCCAAACCGTGTAAATATGTTTTTCTGCAGGAATCGCTGCACGGTCTTGGAATCGCCGTTGGGAACTATGCAGCTGCCTCTACCCATTTAGACACATAGTCGACGGCGAGTAAGATGTAGAGGTTGCCGAATGAAGATGGGAAAGGTCCCATAAAATCGATCCCCCATACATCGAACAGTTCCACCTCGATGATGTTCTGGAGTGGCATCTCATGTCGCCTAGAGATATTGCCCGTCCTCTTCAACAACGATCACATTGCTTGTAAAAGTCTTGGGCATCTTTGTACAATGTTGGCCAATACAAACCGGATTGCAAGACTTTGGCCGCAGATGAGTTCCTCCAAAATGTCCTCCATAGGGTGAAGAATGGCATTGCGGAGTACATTCTGTTGCTCTTCTTCAGGGGACACATCGACGTATAACCTGATCTGCACATTGTTTAAACAAAAGAGGCTCGTCCCAAAAGTAATGCTTAGCATTATGGCGGAACCGCTTCTTCCCTTGGTGAGTAATGCCATACGGAAAAATACCACAAACAAGGAAGTTAACTAAATCTGCGTACGGGGGTATTGTCGGGGCATGTGCTTGCCGTAGTGTCGCTCCCAAAATTGCTGAGGCGTGCTCGTCAAAAGACTGCTGCGGCGTCGCCGAGAGTTGCCGAGGCGTGTGCTTCCATGGTTGCCGAGGCGTCATGGGCTGTCGAGGCGTCAAGGGTTGCCGAGGCGATTAGAATTTGTTCATCCGGGAATGCATCGCATATCTTTAGATCCGCGTCCTCTTCCCTATTGCGTTCCAAACGTGATAAGTGATCGGCCACTTGATTTTCTGTTCCTTTCCTGTCCTTAATTTCAATATCAAATTCTTGTAAAAGTAATATCCAACGAATCAAACGAGGTTTAGCATCCTTTTTAGCAAATAAGTATTTGATTGCCGAATGGTCCGTATGAACAATTACCTTTGTACCAATTAAATAGGATCGGAACTTGTCAAATGCGAAAACTACAGCTAGTAACTCTTTCTCCGTTGTTGTGTAATTCACTTGAGCATCGTTAAGAGTTTTACTAGCGTAGTATGTCACATGGAAGGTCTTACCTGTGCGTAGGCCTAGAACTGCTCCCTACTACAAATCACTTGCATCACACATGAGCTCAAAAGGTAGCGTCAACTGGGTGAACAACAATGGGTGCCGAGGCAAGCTTTTTCTTTAGGGTTTCAAATGCTTGAGTGCAAGAATCATCAAAATCGAAGACTTTATCCTGTTCAAGCAGATTACACAAAGGTTTAGTGATTTTAGAAAAGTTATGAATGAACCTCCTGTAAAAACCTGCATGTCCGAGAAAAACTTCAATTCCTTTAACCGAATTTGGTGGGGTAATCTCTCGATCACGTCCACCTTGGCTTTGTCTACTTCAATTCCCTTGGATGAAATCTTATGGCCGAGCACTATTCCTTCATCTACCATAAAGTGGCATTTCTCCCAATTGAGGACTAAATCTGCTTTCTTCGCATCTTGCCAACACCCTCTCTAAATTGCCGAGACAGCCGTCGGGTCATTACCAAAAACCGAAAAATCATCCATGAAGATCTCAAGGAAGTCTTCGACCATGTCTGAAAAGAGCGCCATCATACATCTTTGGAAGGTTGCGGGGCATTACATAATCCGAACGGCATCCTTCGGAAGGCATAAGTACCGTAGGGGCATGTGAAGGTTGTCTTTTCTTGATCTTCGGTGCTATGGCAATCTGATTGTAACCTGAATAACCATCAAGAAAACAAGAAAAGGGTTTACCCGCAAGACGGTCAAGCATTTGATCAATAAAGGGTAATGGGAAGTGATCTTTCCTAGTGGCTTTGTTTAGCTTTCGATAGTCCATACAAACCCTCCAACCGTCACATCTGGTTGGGATAAGTTCATTATTTTCATTGCTTACCACTTTATACCTCCCTTTTTCGGCACACATTGTACGGACTTACCCACGTACTATCGGAGATAGGGTATATAATGCCGGCGTCAAGCCACTTGATGATTTCTTTCATTACAACCCCTTTCATGGCATGATTCAGTCTCCTCCGGGCCTCAATTGAAGGTTTGTGATCATCTTCCAACAAGATCTTGTGCATGCACACCGCCGGCTAATTCCCTTCAAGTCGGCAATTGTCCACCCTATTGCCTTTTTATGTAGCTTCAACATGTTGATTAACTTTTTTTCTGCTCAGGCTGTAACTTAGAGGAAATAATTACAGGTAATGTATTATCGATCCCTAAGTATACATATTTCATTGCTCGCAATTGTTTCAACTCAAGAATTGGTGGATTTTCGATGAGGGTTTTTCGATCTTACCTTCCTTACCCGAGTAGTCCAGTGGTTCAAAGTATGTACCTGGTCGATTGACTAGCCAATTTGCCTCTTCTGGTTGTTCCTCATCGACCGGCTCTTCATACTCCTCGGGTTCCTCTTGATCGGCAATGTAGTTGCCGAGGCAACTAAATTCCTCATCGGTTAAACTCGCCGTGGCATGAAGTAGTTGACATTCTTCGGATCATCGGCATGCCTTAGTGTTTGGAACACATTTAGTTTTACTCGCTGGTCATTCACCCTCATTGTGAGTTCTCCTTTTTCAACATCAATCAAAGTTCTCCCACAATCCGCTAGGAATGGTCTTCCGAGAATGATAGGCGCATGCTCATCTGCTTCACAATCTAAAACAATAAAGTCAGCGGGAAAAATAAATTTATCAACTTTTACCAAGTATGTCCTCGATTTTTCCTCTCGGATGCACATAGGATCTGTCGGCTAGTCAGTAGCATAACTCATTGTAGGTCTTGCCTTCCCGATTCCTAGTTTCGAAAAACCGATTTAGGCATCAAGTTTATGCTAGCCCCTAGGTCGCATAGTGCTTTCCCGACATAGTGATTTCCAATAGAACAGGTATTGTGAAACTTCCGGATCCTTCAACTTGGGCGGCATACGATTGTGCAACATTGCCATGCATCCCTCTCATTGCGGCAATTGTTTCAAACTCTCCTAGCCTTGTTCTCTTGGACACAATGTCTTTAAGAAACTTGGCATAGTTTGGCATTTGTTCAATTGCTTCCACCAATGGCAAGTTGATGTGGACTTGCTTTAGGATATCAAGAAACTTCTTGAATTGGTATTCTTGCTTTTGTCGCTTCAACCTTTGTGGGAATGGTGGTGGAAGTCGGATATCTTCGATCTTTTCATTGGTTTGAAACCTGATTGACGGCATTACAGGGACATCCGGAGTTGCCGATGTGTTACCAACTCGGGTTGCCGCGGCGTGCTTATCGCAAATTACCGAGGCGTCATTGGTTGCCGAGGCATGCTTATTGCCGGTTGCGCAGCAATTCTTGGTTCAGCATCCGAGACTTTGCCGCTAGGTTCGTCTTGCTCTTTTTGTGGAGTTTTGTTTGACGAGCGGGTTTGAACCTCTCTAAGTTGTTGGCCACTTGGTGGTGATTGCCTTACATTGCTCATGGCCGTTCCTCTTGCGACTTGATGATCGCTATGTAAACCTCCTTGTGGTCTAGTGTTCAGATTTTGAGCAAATTGTCCGACTTGATTTTCCAATGATTTGATTGCCGCCTCTTGGTTTTGCAATCTCATCTCGGTCCTGTTAATAAAAGCATCGATTCTTTTTATGAAATTACTATTCTCAGCCATATAAGATTCAGTTTTCATCATAAAAGCATTTAGAGAATTTTCCAAAGAACTAGATGTTGTCGGTTGTTGCTTTGCGGCATCCGTTGTCGTGGCATATTTTGTCGAATCCCGATGCTTGTGCATTCTGATTGTTCCGGTTTAGAGCATTGTTGGGATTACTCCATGAAAAATTTGGGTGCTTCTTCCAAGCTGGATTGTATGTATTTGACATCATGTTGTTGCCCGATTGTAATTCCCCACATAGAAGCTAGATTCGGATTCTCGCATACATTCGGAAGAATTATGGTTATCGCCACATAACTCACAAAAAGAATCCATTACCTTGACTTCATGTGTGTTGTTTGGTTTTTGCATGTTCGGACCATCTTGGTTAAAGCGCCAATTGTGCCGAAATTGAATCGATGATCCTAGTTCATGTATTGTGGCTTACGCCTAACTCCTCCTCTTCTAGTAGATGGGAATTGATAATCATTCTTGGCCTGCTGTTTAAAATTTGCATTGCTTCTTCCGGTGACTTATCTAGGAGTATGCCGTTTGCCGAGGCGCCTAGCATCATCCTTGTTGGTGTATTCACGGCATTGTAAAACATTGTCACTTGAGTCCACACCGAATCCGTGTAGGGCATTTATGTAGAAGTTCTCTATATCGCTCCCCAAGCCTCGTACATGGATTCATCATCCGCTCGGCGAAAAAGAAGTAATGTCGTTCGGCTTATCGATTAAATTTGTAGGATTAAATCTAGCAAGGAAATCACGACAAAGATCAGTCCAAGATGCTATGGATCCGGCAGAATGCTATTTAGCCATGCTTTCGCCTATCCCTCGGTGAATAGGGGAATAATCTTAATCGTAAGACATCGGGGTGACTCCGTGTATCTTGAACGAGTTGCAAATCTCGAGGAAAGATTTCAGATGTTGTCGTGCATCTTCGATTCTTTGAGCCGCCAAATTGACCTATTGTGTTGATCATATTAAACATTACCGGTTTCAACTCAAAGTGGTCGGCTTCAATTTCAGGTGCGACAACTCCTGGGTTAAGTCCATCAAGATCTTCTTCAAGATAGTCTCGAATAGTTCTGTTTCGTGCAAGAATCACTCCTCCTCTCCTGCTCGAACATCTTGATTAATATTGCCGTCTTGATTTGCCATTGCTTCTCTTATCCTTCGTCTAAGTCTTTGTAAGGTTCGTTCGATTTACGGATCAAAGGGATATTCTGTGAAGTCGGTCTCGCCCTGGTCATATACCAATGCAAAACCAAAGTTTGTTAGCCCTTTGAATTTTAAACAAGAAAAATAAAAAGAAAGTGCAAGAAAGTAAAAACAAAGTCGCTATTGCCAATCCCCGGCAACGGCGCCAAAAACTTGTTGCGCGTAATAAGTGCTACGCAATTGTGCAAGTATACACGTCGCAAGTTATAGTATAAAAGATATCGTCTCCACAGGGGATTGGTGCCACTTCAAGAATCTAGTCTCTTGCACTCGTAAAAAGTAAAAACACAAGTAAAGGATTATCAAGTTTAACTAATTACTAATCTAGAAAGCAATAAAATAAAATAAAAGATGAATTCAATTGAGAGAGATAGGCTAGGTTATCGTGAGTTGAGGTGTGATAGCCGATTGGATTGTCTTGGTAAAGAGTGCATGGGCAACTCGGTTGCCGTGGCGACTTGCTGTAACGGGTTGCCTTGGCAACTAATTGATGGTTGCTTGGGCGACTAGTTGGGCAACTACTTGGGCGACCGGGCAGCAACTTCAAGGTTCGGCGGAGCGTTCTTCAATGGTTTCTTCTTATCCCTAAGTCGAAACTCTAGCTACTTGTGCATGCCTTGATAATACATCCTGCGTGAATCAAGGGTGAACAACAACCAATCTTGCGCTCCTCTTAGCCGTTGAAATCCTTAACTTATTCCTAAGCCGGATTAATCTTCACCATCATTGGATTGCATAAAGATCATATTCATTCGTTTCTTGAATCTAACTCTCCCGATATTAGATAAATGGATGAAATCACGAGATCCTCTCCCAATTCACTCGCAAGCAATAATAGGAACCAAGAGTGAATAAACCTTGAAATAGAAAAGTGCAAACTCTTATTACCTAAACAAAAACCAATAGTTTCTCACAACCACAAAACACAATAACCATAGCCAAGTAAATTTAGTTCATGGCTAGGTTCCAAAGAAACACAAGATAATTAATCCCTAGCATGAACCCAATCGAACAAAGATGAAGGAAGAGGCTTGTCGAAATCCTCCTTGCCCTTGATGCTTGTCGAAAATTCTCTCCTCTTGCCCTACTTGGACTTGCCGAAATTTCCCTCTTGCTCTCCCTCTTGCTCTCTCTTGAATTGTCGAAATCTCTTGCTATTTATAGGGCTAGGCCAAAGTCCTTCTTTGAGGAGGAGTTTGAGTTGGAATTAAATTATCTTTAAAGAATATAATTCTTTATTATAATTTTATTCCTATTAGAACTTCTCCTATCCACTTGGAATTTAATTCTTCTTTAATCTCTGCATGGCAATCAAATTCCTTTGGGCTTGGACCTTGCTCCATGTCATCTTGGGCTTGTAAAATCATGAATTTCGACATCCATATTGCTTTTGGTCTTTGTCGACAAATGCCATGGCAACTGTCTCGGCGTCTCCTTCATGCACTGCCCTGGCAACTAGCTCGGCATATCCTTCATGCATTGCCCTGGCAACTAGCTCGGCATTGCTTTGGCAAGTGATCCTGCACATACACACAAAAACACACCAAAGCAGCATCTATTTCCACAAAAATCACCAAGTTATGTAATCAAGCTCAACGATTGAAGGAAACATGGATTAATGCATGAATGGCTAACTATGCAACTAATATGAGCCTAAGTCTAACAATAATATGAGTAAAAAGGGTAAGAAAAATAGTACTTTTGAACACTTATCAATAACCCTTATCTTTTGAGCTGCATAAAAAAATCTCATCGCAAATAATTTTTCCAATGTTAATGATGCGATTATGCAAAATAGAATGTATGAGCAAAAGACGTGGTATGTCAACGGTAGTATTGTGTGTGGAGGGCATTAAAGAAGTTTTAACAAACTTATTCCATAGTTTTGCCTCGGGTTTAAGCCGAAGGCGATTTACCGTGCCCTTGTATTTACCGTCGTTCCAATGAGTTCCCGGTTGAGTGAGTTCTTGAAGCACCTTGTCGAGTTGCTTGGGATTGATTTGGTCAACGAAGGCTTGATGCTCGTCCTTCTCAATGTAAAGTCCGTAAAAGGTGTTGATGCTTTCGGGACTTATAAGTATGGCCTTGTCACGAACAAAAACATAAGGATTATCCGGGTTAGGTGAGTGAGCATAGAATTCTCTTACCCATGAGATGTTACCCGGTTCCGGTTGATGGCAAAAAATTTGCCACTTTTGATGTGCAATCCTTTTGAAGATGAATGGTTCAAGGCCGAAATCTTGAGATCTGGAGTATTCAAAGCCTTGTTCTTCATGAATCTTCCGGCTTTCAAACTTTGATTGAAATATTTCTTGAACCGCCGGTGTAGCAAACTTCTTGTATCTTGGTTCTTTGGAGGAACTTGGATGAACTAAAAGTTTAATCTTGGATGCCATGTATGATCTTGGTTGTGAGTAAAAACAAAGAAAAGAAAAGAAACTAAAAAGTTGCAAGATAGAAAGTAGGAATAGGTTAAGGGTGATGGGTTTTATAGAAAAGATAGGTGGGTGGGATTAGGGGAAATCGACAATTGGGTTAGGGTTTGGTAGGAATTTTCGACAAAAGGGGTTTTGGTTAGGATGAATTGGAGGCTTTATATAAGCCTTAGATTCAGCCCATTAGTTTCCTTGTTGAAGATGTTTTGCCATCAACCGGAACCAGGCAACATCTCATGGGTAAGAGAATTCTATGCTCACTCACCTAACCCGGATAATCCTTATGTTTTTGTTCGTGACAAGGCCATACTCATAAGCCCCAAAAATGTCAACACCTTTTACGGGCTTTACATTGAGAAGGACGAACATCAAGCCTTCGTTGATCAAATCACGCCCAAGCAACTCGACAAGGTGCTTCAAGAATTCACTCAACCGGGAACTCATTGGAACGACAGTAAATACAAGGGCACGGTAAATCGCCTTCGGCTTAAACTCGAGGCAAAACTACAGAATAAGTTTGTTAAAACTTCTTTAATGCCCACCACACACAATATTGCCGTTGATATACCACGTCTTTTGCTCATACATTCTATTTTGCATAATCGCATCATTAACATTGGAAAAATTATTTGTGATGAGATTTTTGTATGTAGCCCAAAAGATAAGGGTTATCTTTTCTTCCCTTGCTTAATTTCTAATCTTTGCAAAGAGATGCATGTCCCAAGTGAGTCCACCGATGAAAAGGCCCTACCAAAGTCCGGTTGGAATCAAGCACAAATCTGAAAGCTAATGGGAGACACCAGGAAAATCTTCAAGGCCTCCAATTGCCACGGCAACTTCTGTCGCCCCGGCAATCCCTAATGCCCAAGCACCTAACGCCATGGCAACTCGGCCATCAACCCCGGGACACTTTGAAGTACTCTTGCAACCATTGGCAAGCCACTTAAGGTAAATTGAAGACCGACAACTAATGTTCATGCGGTACATGAAGGAGCACAACAATGCCATAAGCCAAGTCATCCTAGAAAAGTACCCAGACAGTCGCGTGCCGTTCCCAATCTTTCCTGCCGAGATCCTTGCCCCGACACCCAATGAAGTAGTCGCCACGACAACCGCAACAGATAATGCTGCAACAACCTACATCGTGCCTGCACAAGCTGATGCCACGGCAACCAAAGCTAAAGACATCCCGGCAACCACTACAAAAGCCAAAGGTAAAGCACCTATGCCCGAATCAACTCCTACGGAATCATTTTCTGATTTTTCAGATTCGAACGAGTCCTCCATTGCACCAACAAAGACCGCACCAATTGAATCCTCCAAGCGAAAAGCCAATGACACTGATGAAGAGGACGATGAGGACAACCCCGTATGAGGATCAATTCCACCACCGGCAACAAGAAAACAACCATCGCGTTCAAGCAAGAGAATCAAGAAACCGACCAAAAGGAAACTAATCATCTACGATGATGAACTCTCGGAGTAAGTCCTTGTATGCATTTTATTTTTCGTTATTTTTATTTTTCTTTAATGCATACATTGAGGACAATGCCTCACTCGAGTTTGGGGGGATTGTTATTAGTAGTTACCATGTTTAGTTACATTCATCTTAAATATTACATTTAGGATACATAAATTGCTTGCCATGCCTTTAGTTGGAACAAGAATTGTTTAGATTTGATGAATATCCGATGATGACTTTGCCAATGCACTTAATTGATAGAATTTTTATTCTAGGATAACCATGGAAAAACTTAGAATTTTACTATGATGCTAAATTTGATGAAACACTATTGTGGTTTGATTGATTTAAGGAATTCTAGTGAACTTAGGTTGATAATTAACAAATTGGGGGATTAGAATAAAAATTGGATGAATGCTAGAGGTGCCCGAAATTGGCTCTAGCATGTGCTAAAAAATTGATCACTAGAGCTGCCCGAAACTGGCTCTAGTATGTGCTAAAAAAAATTTTTTGATCGCTAGAGGTGCCCGAAATCGGCTCTAGTCAAATAAAACTAAAAACAAAACACTAGAGGTGCCCAAAACTGGCTCTAGTTAAAACATGTTAAAAAGAACCCAATGAAGTGATTTGAAAACCTCTTGTTTGCATAGAATCCAAAAAAATCAACTTGCACACAACTCCGCACACACTCACAAGCATTATAGTTTGATTTCGAGTAACTTCTAAGTTTTCCGAAAAATGAAAAGCCAATCATACTTTGTGCCCCGGTTCTGAGAATTGAAATCAAGTTCAAAGCTAAGTTTGTGAAAATTAAGGTCTTGGCAGGTAATTATTAGTTTGCATTGCTTGAGTACAAGCAATTGTTCGAGTTTGGGGGTGTGATCATTGTTCAAAAGTACTATTTTTCTTACCCTTTTTACTCATATTATTGTTAGACTTAGGCTCATATTAGTTGCATAATTAGCCATTCATGCATTAATCCATGTTTCCTTCCATCGTTGAGCTTGATTACTTAACTTGGTAGTTTTTGTGGGAAAAGATGCTGCTTTGGTGTGTTTTGTGTGTATGTGCAGGATCATTTGCCAAAGCAAGGCTAGGGCTAGTTGCCAGGGCAATGCATGAAGGAGATGCGGAGCTAGTTGCTAGGGCAATGCATGAAGGAGACGCCGAGCTAGTTGCCAGAGCAATTGTCGACAAAGAACAAGGTGATATGGTAGTCGAAATTGATGACTAGGCAAGCCCAAGATGACGTGGAGCAAAGTCAAATCCCAAAGGAATTTGATTTCCATGAAGAGATTAAAGAAGAATTAAATTCCAAGAAGATAGGAGAAGTTCTAGTAGGAATATAATTATAATAAAGAATTATATTCTTTAAAGATAATTTAATTCCAACTTAACTTCCTCCTCAAAGAAGGACTTTGACCTAGCCCTATAAATTAGAGGCCATATCGTCAACTTGAGGGAGAGAGCAAGAGGAGAGAATTTTCGACAAGCATCTAGGGCAAGGGGATTTCGACAAGCTTTAATTCTTCATCTTTTTCTTTCTTGTTCAATTAGGTTTATGCTAGGGATTATTTATCTTGTGTTTCTTTGGAACCTAGCCATGAACTAAATCTATTTGGCTATGGTTATTGTGTTTTGTGGTTGTGAGAAACTATTGGATTTTGTTTAGGTAATAAGAGTTTGTACTTTTCTATTCAAGGTTTATTCATTCTTGGTTCTTATTCTTGTTTGCGAGTGAATTGGGAGAGGATCTTGTAACTTCATCTATTTATCTAATATTGGGAGAGTTAGATTCAAGAAACGAATGAATATGATCTTTATTCAATCTACTGATGGTGAAGATTAATCCGGCTTAGGAATAAGTTAAGGATTTCAATGGCTAAGAGGAGCGCATGATTGGTTGTTGTTCACCCTTGATTCACGCAGGGATGTATTATCAAGGCATGCACAAGTAGCTAGAGTTTCGACTTAGGGATAAGAAGAAACCATTGAAGAACGCTCTGCCGAACCTTGAAGGTTGCTGCCCAGACGCCCAAGTAGTTGCCCAACTAGTCGCCCATGCAACCATCGATTAGTTGCCAAGGCAATCCCATTGTGCAAGTTGCCACGGCAATTGAGTTGTCCGTGCACTCTTTTACCAAGACGATACAATCGGCTATCACACCTCAACTCACGATAACCTGGCCTATCTCTCTCATTTGTTCTCATATATTCTTTTACTTTATTGCCTTCTAGTTTAGTTATTAGTTAAAACTCCTATAATCCTTTATTTGTGTTTTTACTTTTTTATAGTGCATGAGACTAGATTCTTGAAGTGGCACCAATCCCTGTGGAGACGATATCTTTTATACTATAACTTGCAACCTGTATACTTGCACAATTGCGTAGCACTTATTACGCGCAACACCCATGCTGAAGAGTTCTTCAATTTTCACCAAATAAATGATACTCATTGAATTACCCTGGTGGCATTGCATTTTGAAGAAATAGCTCGATTATGGTATAAGAAAAATTTTACCAAATCGATGATGATAATATTTCAATATACTGTTCGAGAAAACCCAAATAAAATAATCACTCATGTGTTCGATGAATTGCCAACACCAACCAACTATAACTTTAATAATCAATCGATTTAGGGTAGTGATGGAGCTGATTTTTTAACTGTTGGAACAATTAACACATTTTCTTCCAACAACACTGGGACAACAAAAAGCCTTGTTGAAGCTAAAGTTATTGAATCGGAAGAGCATTTGTCAGATGAGATTCAAAATACAAACATGATGAACAAAGAGTCTAATTCTCGGCATGAAAAGTTACTGACCTCCCTTCAATACAGCACTGCTGAGCAATGAAAATCCTTGGAGGAGCAGAAACGCACAATCGAAGCGAATCAAAGGAACTTACAAGATGTAGCCAAACAACTCACATATTAGCTGCCCATACGAGTTCGATCAACAAATCACATAGCAATATTGGGAAATCAGGAGAAAAACATGTTGAAATACAGAATATTGAAACACAAGAGAAATTATCGAATGAGATTGAAAATGCATTTTTCATGAGCACATATAATCTCTTCAATGGAAGTAAGTGCACAAACCATAGCTTTGAATTTAATTTCCAAACTGTCAAAACATCAAGATTGAACTCCTTGATGTTGTGTGTGCCCCATATTGCTAATAATAAATGCAAATGACAGCTTATGTGGGTTGTATGCAAGGGGTTATCTATTGGGTCTTTAATACTTAATGATGTTAAGGTTGGAGGAAACCTTGAAGAGATTAAATCATAGATGTTTATACATGTGAAGGAGTTGGTTAATTTTGATGACCCTTACAAGTTTAGGCTTCTACTAATGGGGAAGTGTATGGCCCAATTCATTAGATGTTTTGAAGTCAATAATGTCATCTTCGTTTCTGAATGGTTCGAAGCAATTGATGGTGTTGCACTTAAGTCTAGACGACATTTAAATGTCCAGAAAAGAATACAACACTGCCTTCTGCTACAGAAAAGGGCTGGAATGACATACAACTTGGAGTAGACAATAGCATTGACTTTTATGTTGTTTCCTTGGTTGAAGTTGTTGCAAAACATTACTATGGTGATATGAAATGGAATTTCATTGCTGTTACAGAAGCTATCAAGGTGATAATTAGATTAGCTCTATTCCGAAACAATGGTTATAAAATTCTCCTTCATGGAGGAGAGACGCTAAATGTTGAAGAACATAGGGTTGGAGGTTTCCTTGGACCTAGGTTGTTACATAACAATCATTGGAAAAACTCATTTCCTTTTGAAAGAAGGGCGTTGTCTGCTTTGAGCAGATTTAGAGAGAGTGCTAGGATGATGTATGACTCTGCATGGATCCGGAGAATTCAACAACATGCGATTATGGAGCCCCCAACTTCAATTATTAAAAGGCATACACTTCCCATGATTTTGTTGGAGAAGGGTGTTACTAGAGCTTTATTTGTTCTGGGATCCTCTGTATTACAAGACTCCTTACATATGTTTTGTTCATTAGAAAAGATGAAATTAGGTCATGGATTCCTTGGGTTCTTTCTTTGTCTGTGGACTTTGTTGGATTCGACTTTCTACCACATGTTACAAAATTCAGGACGGCTGAACGAGAGCAAAAGTTTCATCTTTCCGTCTCTGCAAAGGATGAGATCAAACGACGAAAATTGTTGTGGGCACTTTATCTCATGAGAGAACCATTTTTAGCAAGTATACCAGGCAAAAGCTTGAAGGCACTGAAAGGCTATTGGAGCCGGTTCCATTAATTGGGACTCTAACAGGAAGAATTATATTTAGAGAAGTTACTCTAAAAGTTGGTAGTTGGATGTTGGTACACTTGCAACAGTATAGCCAGTTCCATGAGGACTCCACAAACAGGACAATGATTGTTGAATTGCTCCACTACCACTCCACCAAGAGTGGTGATAAGATGACCAGCTTGAAGGATAACATCCTGGCTGAGTGCATGTCTAGCAAGAAGTTGGAGACCGACCTCGAAGACCCTATCATGGAAGAGCTAATTCGTTTCACAGTCTCTGAATATGAAAAAGCAGAATCTAACTTACTGAAGAAGAAGCTGAAGCAAATGAGGATTTTAGAAAATGTGGAGCTGCCAGCCGCGTTCTGTGATTTACTAGTTAAAAACTAGTCATGTTTCTGTTTCCACTAATGAATTGCGTAAAGCTTGGGAAAATGAAGATGAAGTGTTGGAAGTTCTCTAAGTGAACCTTGAGGACAAGGTGCTTTCATTAGAGGAGGGTAATGTTATGAATCAGCTAGGGTCCTCAAGAATTGCCAACTTTTGAGCTGAGTCAGCAATGACTATAGATTAGGTTGTTTTTAGTAAAGTCGTCTGGGTATATAGAGAGTATGGGTTGTAACAAGGGATTATGCATATTGTGAAAAAAATATTTTTTCCTCTCTACTTCTATTCCTAACCCCTCCCTTTCTCTATTTCTATCTCTTATTTTCTGCAGATTTCAGTTAAGGTGCAACAAGATTTATAACAGTTCCTATTGCAAGGAAACAACTTTAAAAGCCTTTTCGTTTTGGTCACCAACTTCTAACATTCCAGTTTTATAAAATTGACCTTTTAGACACTAAAATTTAGCCATTGAGCTAAATTCCAAATAAATATCCATTCGATATAAAATTAACTTAATTATCAAAGATTCCAAACTTAGACCAAATATCGGAAAATATTTCTAATCACCAAAAATTGAAAAATTACTAGATCGATTTTAAGAGTGTTACAATTCCCCCCTTAAAAAAAATCGAGGACGAATTTTCGCATGGACAAAGGAGTCGGAGATATTGGTCTTATATTACAAGCCTATTCAGATTGTTCCCGAGTTTCTTGACTTCTCGCATTAATATCTTAACAAGTTGTTCTTAAAGTCATTTTTGACTGAGCCTTAATTGACTTTATTTGAATTACTCGAGATTTATTTGAATAGAACTTGCGGGGCATGCGAACATGGATTCTGATTAAACTAAAAGTTAATCGTAGACTACAAGATCCATTCTACTCTAATAATTTTAACATATCAATTGAACAAATACTGAGTTTTCTCTTTATTTCAGAGTCTTTCTATTTTTGGAGTCAAGATTTAAACAGTTCTTACGGAAAATCAGAGTATGCTTGATCTCAATGAACTTAGATTGTATCTCGAAATATGGTTCAAAGTGATATTTACTAACTACATAATTGTGGAATACGTTGTCAGGTTGACAAAGTTCTGATGAAAGGGTTAACATCGTAGATCACCTCGAAAGGTAATTTAAAATGAAAATAGAGTTGGCTTCCTTTTCAATCACAACGAAGTACTTCTATCAACTGAGATATTTTCAGAAAAGCCCTTTTTTATTGACGGAGTTCTGTGTGATCTCAATATTAAGATCGGCATTACCTTTTATGTATCAAATCTTTTTTGTGATCTCAATACAAAAAGTTATAGTTCGACATAACCTTTTTGTGACTAACCTTTTATGTATCAAATCTTTTTGTCCTTTATATCTAGAATGAACACAAGTCGTGGAACAGTTACACTTGTATGGTTCATCTAATATTTCGCGATACCTTGAGTAGAATATTATAAACAAATAACTATGATATTTCATATCAATTTATTTGAGCATGACCATGCATTTCTAGTCTCATTCAATTAAGTGGCCTATGATATTACTTCTATTATCTAGGAGGGACAAATTCTATGTTGATAAACCACATCCCACTACATAGATCGTGAAACTTCCAATATCAGTCTATATAATGTAATCAGTTACGACACACGTTTGATCGTATCAAGATACGCAACTCATGATCCTAGGATAATGATGATCTCAAGTCTGAGGGTCATAAATACTTATCACTATGAGTAATGTTGTGACTATTACATAATAATTGATAGCGGTTGTCGAAGCCGTCAAAATTAAACCTGCTCAAATAACTTGTAGAAGCAATAAGCAGGGTCGAATCCACAGAGAATGGTAAGAGATCGATTTTATATAAAACAAGTAATTAAAGTAAATGGGGAATTTGTGTTTGAGTAGAATTGAGAAAGCAAGAAAACTTTTAAAATAAAGAAGAATTCAATAATGAGATGAATCCTAGTCAATGTTGATCTCAGTGTATTAATTCAAGGCTTAGTTTATCAATCTTCACAAAAGATAATTTTATATCAATTTCGAATAGCTTAGTTATAGGTTACGAGAGAAAAACACATGTATAACCTAATCTCTCTTAAATAGTAGATAATCACTAAGAACTGCATGAATGATTTCCACCCTTATTATCAAGATTAAAACCCTTAGAAAATTGCATATAAGAATTAAAACCTATCAAATATCTTTCTTGATTTAAGAGACCCAATCACATAAACTATTAAGCACTAATCTATTAACTTAATAAGAATATGAATCCATACCTTCAAAACCCGTTGCTTAGGTTACTTACCACTTACTAAGAATGTTTTGATTGATTGTTGGATATAAAGATGAATAAATCGAAGAAAAGCATGTGAAGCTTATAAATTGATATATGCTTACTGAGGAATCCTGAAAGATACAAAAAACTTGATATCGATAAAGATGATGAAGAAAAAGAAAACCTCACTAAAAACTTGTATTAATAACTTTGAATCAAACCTTAACTAAAAAGAAAGAGTTTAGCTACTCATGGAGAGGGAAAATCGGCAAAGAAGAGAAGAATGAGAATTGTGGGATGAATGATTTCTCTTTTCCTCATGACCCTATTTATAATAGAGGTCATTTACATCAACTAGGAGAAGGAATTACAATAAGATTTAATTTAAAACTCTATCCTACTCCAAAATATAATATAAAAGTGAAAGTTCAACTTGAAGTAGGATCCCTCTTCTTTTGTTAACTGCTCCTTAGAATCCAAATCCAACTAAAACTTCTCTTCTTAAGCATGTATTATCCTTTAGCTGTCAAAATCCCTGCAAAAATCAAATACTTGCTAAAATATAGTTTAACATCCTTTTCCCGTATTTATCACCAAATACGAGCCAGTGATGTTATTAACAAATTTTAAACCCTATTATTTCTTTTCCTTTATAAACTGACAACATGTGCTACCTTACTTAAAAATTTATAGAAATTTTTATAGACATTGAAAATTCATTCCGAAATTTTCTAATTAAACTAGATTCATTAGGCTTTCTAACCATATAAATTATTAGCCTAAATTCATTATACAAAAATTCAAATAAATTCCTAAATTCACGTCACAGCCCCAAAATACTGAAATTCTGCTGCCCTGTTTTCTGACCTTCCTTCAAATAAAAATTCATATCTTTTTACATACAACTCGAAATCAGTAACCGTTAATTTTTTGAGAAACTAGACAAAATTTTTAGTTCATGCATATAAGATTCACTGTCTAATTCCAATTGTGGAATTTATACTGATTTTTAGAACACACTGCTTTTGCATACATTTCTGGGCAAATTTTTTAACTTTCTATCTTAGAATCCATATTTACTAAAAACTTAGTTCATTATCATTTATAACCATAATAGGACTTGCTAGGTTCATCATCCATATTCAACAACTATTAACCCACCATATTTAGTGATAAGTTATTACAACCCCACTAATTATACATGTCATCTAGTACATTTCCAAAGAAAGGATAGATGTCATTACATTACTATAAGTATGGAGATATACCTCTCAAAATATGAAAGTGATGCGCAGCTACTCTTCACTCGAAGCTCTTTTAAAACCTACGCATGAAAGTCATCATACGCTAAGCATATACTTAGTGAGACAACAACATTTAATTCAAATGCAATTTAACATAGGTATCAATATATTATAGTAACAATGCATATGATCACCTCCCATTTATGCATTTTAACATATATGACATGATATATGTATAGTAACATATTACATGGTAATAACCTTGATTCTTACCAATATCGTTGCCATATTCATCATCGAGCTTTCAAGCCTTTTTAACCTATTTTTCAATTCATTTAGCCCAAGTATTGAGTTAAGGAAATTTTTGGTACGCGAGTCATCCCCCCTATACTTACTTGAGTATAGTATATTAGGAGCACTTTACTGGAAGTGCTTAACACCGAAGTGTTTTTGTATACTTACCGGAGTATACAATTATTAATTATTTTGCACTTTACCTGAGGTGCTTATAATAAATTGCACTCTACCGGGAGTGCTAAAATGTTTATACAATTATTTATGACTCTATGGATATCCAACTATACTTTTAATTTCCTATCTCATACTTTGGGCTTTATATCAATCATAATCTCATACATGGCAACATATATACATATTAAGCAATTCATACATAAAATAACATTCCATGAATAATTAGTGATCCATGCATGTATTCTCAATTCTGGACATATTTTTAACATGTCAATTATATAACGAATGACATAAAAATCATGCTATGTATGCATTGCACTCACCTTGACACTTTCAAAGGTATAATTTATAATAGCCTCACTAAGCTCGATTGCACTTTCTATCTTCTTTCTTCACTCGTTTGTACTCGAACTTGATTGTTATCTGTTTGTACATTAAATACATGACACAAGCAACCTTAAGTACATGTCCAACCTTTACTAATACATGCACATACCAATATGGAAAAATTAATATTTTCATCCAACTACTTCTTTGTAACTACAATGCTTCCAATACTTTAATCTCATCTCAAATTGCACATTATAACCAATAGTTTGATAATTTCCCTTTAAACCCTAAATTCTCTCTCTTAGGGTTTATAATCTAAAACTTGGAAACTTTCACATTTCATCTAATAATCCAAAAATTTTAATACTAAAGTAATCCTTGTATCATAGCAACCAATATAACCATGCTTCTTGAATAATTCCAAATTTCTCACTTATTTCACCCAATTTACAAAATTCACAAAATAGTCCTAAAATAATGTTTTCTTCAATCCAACCACATAATTCAACTTAGAAAACATCATTCTAATCATTTCCATCATCAAATAAATTTTTGCAAAATTTCCCCTAATTTTTCCTCTTATAGCCGAAATGGTCCCTAAAGTTTACCAAGAAGTTTTCATCATTTCAAGCATCTAAACAACACTACAACACCATTTCCAACTTGATTAAGCTTTAAAACATGAAATCTTAAGATGTTCTTCAACCACCCTAATCATCAAACTCAACTTAGAACCATGGAAACTAAGCAAAACTTATGTCAAAAGATAGAGAATTCAAAGGAGATCAATATCTTGTTTCATAACTCTAGCCAAAAATCAACCAAATCAAGCTAAAAATTGAATTGAAAGATTTCTTACCTAAACCCCTTTAGGTTTGGCACTTTGAGAGAAAAGATGAACAAAGTTTCCAATTTTTTCTTCTTTCTTTGATTAATGCCAAATGACAATTAAATCTTTAATTTAAAATAAAAATCTTTCCTCATAGTAAAATGAACATTTCACCCTTGGGTTATGACCAATTATAAATCCACACCTATACTCAACCTTATCATCAAATCAATTATAATTAAAAAGTATGGGTAAAATGACTATTTTGCCATTAATGAATCTCTATATTCTCCAAAATGCCATTCCATCACCTATACAAAATATTGAATATAATCGAATCTAAAATGATTTAAAAACGATTCAGAACTTCAATGCTATGCTCTTCGGGTCTTTTTAAGACTTCCTTCAAATTTTCATAAAATTCCGAGCTCATACGATTACCCGAATTACACTTAAACTTTAACCGTAATTTCCCAATAATAGAAACATTAGATCAAACCATAGTTTTTATATTCGATCCACACCCTTAAATGATCTATCTATTTATGGAATAAAAATAATTATTGGGAAAATTACCATGTTGGTCCTTGAACTTTTCTCAACTTTTCACTTTTGTCACCAAACTTTAAAACTTTACGTTTTAGTCACTGAACTAAAACCACTAACTTTTGATTCTTTACGTTTTGGTCACTATTCCAATAATGGGATATTACATATAGATTTGTAGTTGGATTAGAACACTAAAATATAGGTATATATATGTGAAAAATATGCAAATATTAGACTTATCAATCATCCACGAGGCATACTCATAACGAGTCATCTAACTTTTTGTTCTCTAACACATACTCATGTATTGATTTTGACATCTCCATGTCAATGACAAAAACATGTCATCAATCAACTACATATTAGTCTTAATGTATTATTGTTGTCCATGCTCACAATAATACTTGACTAAGGACATTTATGAATAACTATGTTATTCTAAGGACTTTATTATAATGCAACTTATTTATGGACGCTGAATAGTAACTAAAAATAATAATGGCAATGCCTTTGTATTAATAAATAAGGTAAAACAAATGTCATTTACAATCATCATATGATTGGTCTTTGAGCATACTCTAACAGACATAAGAATTTTTGTTCGTCAAAGAAGTTTTAAACTATTTGCGATCATATAGAGCTTCTAAGGAGATTATTGGAACAAAATTGTAGACTAAAGTAATATGCAACTCAACAAGACATGGATTAACCGTATCTATAAAGATTGATAGGAACTACAATAGCGTTTGATAACTCTCGTATATACAAATATTTTTGCACCACATTTTCCTTTGATATTGTCTCTTTTCTACATATTCTTGCCTTTATTTAGTCTTTCTTATGCTTTTAGGGTATTGATAGCTCTTTAAGAGCATGTATTTCCCCTAGATTTATAGATCTAATTGTCCCCACATCTGTCTTCATTGCACCCATTTCTGCATTTTCATGTCTATTTCTGCATTTTATCTAACTTAGTTTCAGTTGCTCTTATTTCATATATTTTTGCCTATTTTGCCTTGTTGTCGCTGTATTTCTAATGTCCCTGTAGAGAAAGTCTCACCACTACAGCCAGTTCGACACTATATCTGCCAAATGTATAGTTTGTTAAAAGATAAGGACAACCCTGCCAACTATATTATTTGTTATAACATATTTTGTACGACTCTAGGTCATGCAAAACACCTACAGGACAGGTGTCCCTTCTTGGGAAGCCTATAAAAGTACGAATACAAGAAGAGAGAGAGAGAGTCACACGATTTCTATTTTCATATCATCTTCAACCTTCGAGCTTTCTCTATCCTTTTATGGCGGCTTAAGCTCATTTTTGGAGATCTGAGGTGAAGTGAGGTAGAATTATCCGAGAAGAAAAGGAACCAAGTGCTATATCGAGGAAAATACTTTCTTATCTTCTGAAACTCTTCTTTATTTAGATGTTTTTTGGAGATTACTTTTGTATTTTATGCTTAATTGACGGAAGTTTAAACTTTTAAGCTTTATGAATTGGTTGAAACCCGCTCTTCAGTTTAATATATATTTTTATTAGCTTTTTCTTAAACTTTAATTGTTAGATCTGATTAACGTTTTGCATGAGAGTTTTAAACTAGCCACAAACATCGACAGATGCAGTGACTGTTAGAATCGCCGTTACACCCATGGCGCAACAGAAAAATAATTCGACGATCTAATACAGGAATCCATGTACGATCAATCGAATTCGAGAGGAAAGGATCCTTGGGTTCCTGAAAAAACAGCAAGTCAGCGTTGCAGTCACGATCAGTTCGAATCCCAAGCCTCCACGATAACGTCTTGGCCTCTACTCAGTTCACCCGGTTGAGAGCAAATATTTCTTTTCTCAAAAACTGTTCTTGAGAGTATCTCATCTAAGCAAGAAGAACGACTGCTAGACCACACTTCTCCTTTTATATATAGTTACCCCAACCCTTAGGGTAATTTAATCCGAATTTTATATCTATTAAAAGAACTATAATCATAATTACATTCTTTTAAGATATATTTAACAAATCCAAGATAATTAAAATTGCACATATATAAAATATATATTTTAACTTTAATTATATATTTCATCCATGTACAATAAAAATTGGACAATTATAACTCGTTTGATATTTGCTCAACTCAACCCTTGGGTGTGACCCTGTAGGTTCCTGTAACATTAGTAGCAATTACTAGAACCATTCTAATATTACAAACCATGAGTGACATCTAGCAATATATCATGGTCATCTAAGTTACAAGAAGTTATGCCTTTAATAAAATCAGTGTCCTTTGTTCTTTGCTCTATTCTCGTTTCACCAGAATGACCAAAGAGGGGCAGCTGTTGTCACTGATTTTTCACTTTCGTTATAATTGTTATTGTTTTCATAATTAGTATAATTGCTATATGTTAGTGTTATAAAATATTAATGTAGTAATTAGTATTAGTGTTATGTAGGTGTCATATAATATTGTTAATATAATTAGTGTATTATAGTTAGTATAATTGTTAGTGTAAATGGTTAGTATAAAACCCAAAAATAAAAAAATACACAGCCCATTTATATTTATATTAAAATGTTCATTACAAAAAATGTCCATATACAATGAAGGCCTGTCTGGCCCATTCCAAATTAAGCTAAACCCTAATGCTCTTTCTTTATGTGCAGCTGAAGCAGGACTGTTGGATCAGGGGATTGATCCAAGGGTGCAGATCACTCCAACAGGGAGTTATAGCGCCGCACCACTCATGATCGTTAGATCATGTCACGATCTAATGGCCCAGATCGCACCACGGGAAATCACATGGATCACCACTCACGCGTTTTTGCCTGATAGTGGCCGTGCCGTTTTTGCCTTGAACCACTCCTTGCCGGCGTCATCAAATACATGCATAAAGGAAACAAAGATGGTTAAATCCCAAATCTAAAGCAAAATAAACCAATGCGGGAAGGATTAAATCCCTAAATTGATGCCACGACAAAAATCAAGCAATCCGAATCAAATTGGAGACAATCAAAGGGAAGAAATTAGGGATTTGTTCTTGTAATCCAAGCATTTCAGTAGCTATTTAAACCCCATTTGTAATTCAATGTAACACACACCAGATTCGTACGAAACACACACGATTCATACACAATACACAAGAATCACACATAGTATACACGGAATACATAGCATTCATGCTCAAGGATAAGAAGCAAAAGTTGTAATCGAATTCCTAGTGGAAATAAAGCAAGCCTTTTGGTAATTTCTTCTTCTATTGTTATTATTTCGCATTTAAATAAAGAAAAGGGATAGCTTTTTACCTTTGTTTTGAATAGCACCACCGTGGATTTGGTTTCGATATAGTTATGGTAAAAAAATACGATTTAGGGCTGCCAAAATCTGGGAAAAAGGGGATTTTTCGGAAAACTTCACCGTCGGCAACAACGGCTGGCGCCGGTAGAAGGCGGCCGACACGGCAGACGTTCGTCGTGTTCTTCAGTTCATGAAGAACACTTTAGAGAATTTAAAAGGGAGCTGGTTTGATCCATTAGACAAGAAAAGAAATAAAATGTTTTTGTTTATAATTTTGGTTATATAAACCAACCCTAGACCCGACCCATATCCGCTCTTCAACTCGCGCCCTTTTTTGTCGGGTCCTTTATCGTGGCTCTCTAGTTTTCATCCACTTCAATTTCACCATTTTTCTTCTAAAATTGATCACCGGATTTCACTCTTCATTCAATTTTAACCTTCACATTTTGCTTTCCTTTAATTTGGTCCTAAATTCAGATTTTCTTTTAAAAAATAAAAGCTATTTACCCATTTCCTTTGTTTAAAATTTAGCAATTATTTAGTTATTTAATTTAATTTAAGCAATTTAGTTATTTCTTTTTGACTTTTATATGTAAATATGTGTTTTTTTGAAACCCTAGGAATATCACCTTAGTAAGCTTTTAGAATAGAGACATCTATGTTGTAAAATTTCCTTCATAATTTAATAAAATACACTTAATTTCACTTAAACCTTAATAGTTAAAATGAATGTAGACCTTTTTAGCGTTTAATAACTAATTGGTTTTAAATTAAACTTTAACAAATCAAATTGTTTCTGTTGCTTGGTTAAAAAAGTGAAAAATAACTAATGCGGTGTCTTACCAAACGGAAATGACAGGTTAGCGTCAAGAGTATTGGCGGTGATTGGTGTTCATTTTCCGAGCGGCAAGGCCGTTAAAATAGACTTATATTCATAAAACAGACAAATAAATCGAAATCTTGTGAACTTACAAATTCCAATTTTGAAAAGGCTGTTGAAATCAATAAGGTACCAATTTTTTGGGCGTGGTGGGGGTGGTGCTAACCCTTCCCTACTCATAACCGACCCCGGAACATGTTTTTTGGTTTCCGCATACCAAAAATGTTGTTTTAATAAATAAAACATTTTATTAAAATAATCCCATTTTAAAAGTGATCCAATCACACTTTTTTAAAAAAAGATTGGTGGCGACTCCGTGTATTTTAGTTTTCAAAATGTGGAGCTCGAAAGGGTTGCGACAGCTTGGCGACTCCGCTGGGGATTTTAAAAAAAAAAGACAATAGAGGGTTAGGTCACAAATTGGTTTCAAAGTATTTTTTAAAAAAGAATGGAATTCACAAGTTCACAAATTTTCAATCTATTCGTCAGTTTAATGAATATAATTCTATTTTACGCATTCCAAAATTGTTCAAAAGCTCTATTCCCGAGCTTGTCTTGTTCGTTTAAGTAAGGGGAAAATGCTCTGCTCATGTCAGAATACTAATTCTCCATATAAGCCTATCAAGTACCTTCAGGACTCATATGCCTCATGTCTTCGTAAAGATACCAATCCTTCGAGAAGACATAGGAAGTGAGTTCTCTTGAGTTGAACTTGGTTCGTCTGAAGCCTATAATGGGTGAGATCCAGGGGCTTTGCTACCCTTAGTAGAGGACAACAAAGACAACTCTGGTCCCTCTTTAGAACCTAGCCAAGTTTGAGAATTTAGAGCCTACCACAATAGAGCCATGTTGAAAACCTAGGGTCTTGAGTCTGGTCAAAGTCATTTCGCAAAGATAATCTATGGAGACATGTCCTAGAATGTTGGAATGCCTGCCCAGAGTTATTTATACAATGAAATTATTTTGGACCCTGTTTGTTTTCTTATATCTAATATTCTCATTTTCATTTTTTTGTTTTGCATGTGTAATCTTGCATCATCATTCCATGTCAAAGAAGGGTTTTGGTTCTTTAAAATATCTGCCCAGTTAGAAAACTTGTAACCATGGATGGAATGGTCCTGAAATTGGAAGAAGAGAATGCTAAGGTTCGTCAGTGGTCTGAAGTTAATCAGCGAATGTATGGGGACAGTTTGGCAGCTGATCATGAAACATAAACTATAGAATATGCTTATATCAACGTTAAGCAGAATAGTGTGCAGGAGCTACATAAAATTTGGGAGCATTTTGACTATGAGACCAAGCAACTGTTCCATGAAACCTACAGAGATATAGCATATTTGTTGTATGTGAAGGTTGATGAACCATTCTTGAAGGTTTTAGTCCAATTTTGGAATCCAGGGTATTGCTGCTTTACCTTCAATGGAGAGGATATGATTCCTACGTTTGAAGAATACTTAGCTCTGATCAACTTACGCAAAGTGAAGAAGAGTTGGGTCTATGCTAAGCCTCCTAAGAACAAAAATCTGCACTCAAGACTTCAATCTTTCGCTGGCATGAGTGATGGATGGGTTAAGGGACTGATACAGAAAAGAGGTGGCAGTTTCTCCTTTCCTTGGACAAGCATCAGAAACATAATTCTAGTTCACCAGACAAAGAAAAGAGAGTAGATCTCCTGGCAATTGCGATCTACGGATTGGTTATTTTCCCAAGGGTCCTGGGAAACATTGATATAGCTTTGCTTGATTTCTTTGAGCAGCTGAAAAGGGGAGTCAATCCAGTACCTGCTGTGTTAGCTGGAACTTTCATCTCGCTAAATACATGTAAAAAGGTGGAAGGTGTGTGCTCTATTACTTCAGGTTTGGGCCCTCAGTCATTTTTGGAAATGCCCAACTTTGACTCTGTCAAATATATTCTCCCCAAACTTCTCTCCTCTTCATGAATTCTTGGCCAAAGATTGGCCAATAATCAAGAAAAGAAAATGGGTGGACATTTTCAAAGACTGTCGTGATGAAGACATCAAATGGAGGGTTCCTTGGATGGGCATGCTAAGATCCCGTACAAGTGTGGAGATTTCAATTTCCTGATGCTGTTAGGTTTGTAGGGAGGGATTGGATGTGCTCCATTGCTATTGTCTCGACAGTATGGTTCTTGGAAATTCATCCCATTCACTACTGGACTTAGTTTATCATAGTTTGAATTCCAGGGATGCTTCAGGCAGAAGGTACAAATGATTGGTGACTCGTGGAACAACTATTATCATATGGAAGTAGAATATGATAGTCATTGCATGTACACCCATGACTATGATGTTTAGAGACACATAAGAATAAATGACAAATTCATGTTACCTTTACCGGGCCAAACCAAGTCACTAGAGGAACATTTGAGGGTGGTCCCTTCTGAAGCTGATATCTTGAGAGAAGAGTTAAGGAAAGCCAAGCTGGAGATAGAGGCCCTACAGGAACAGAATCAACAAGATAAGTTTGAGTCACAACTTGACATAGATAAATTCAAAGGAGAAATAGATCGGGTAACAAAGCAGTACTTGGATTTGAAGGAGAAGTATGAAATCCAAAGGGTTGACTTCCTCAAATACCAAGGTGCGTAATGCTGACTTACGAAAAAGCCTAGATCAGTGGAGGCAAGAAATTAAACAAGCGGTGGGCAAAGAAAGAGAACGAGGCAAACGAGAGATTAAAAAGTATAGATGGGCACTCGTAGAGGAACGAAAGAAGAATAAACAGGTGGCAGAAAATGAAAGGGGCAAGCAAACCCTAGAAAAAGAAAAAGAAAACATGGCATCCTGGAAAAGGAAGGCTCAAGATAACAAGAACCGTTCGCTTGAATTGCAAGCAGCATATAATGAGACTTGTAAGAAGTTGAAGCAAAGCCAAGAATTTGTTGCTGAGTTGCAGGACAAGCTGAAGGTCCTAAACCAATCTCTCCTTATGATACAGAATGACCACACTTACTCCGAACTCCAAGCTAGCTTGAATGAGAATGAGGCCCTAAGAGAGCAAGTGAAAGAAATGGATAACATTATTCAAGAATACAGAAATGAAGATCTTGGTCCTGGAAGATATAGCTAATGGAGGCAATGATTACTGGTTTACGCGTCTCAGAGACAATGCACGAAGGTTCCAAGAACAGGATGAGTTTGACAAGACTGTCATGACCCTAGTTCAAGATGTGGCTCGAAATGTGGTGATGCTAGACACAGAAGCTACAACCTTTCGTCACTACGTCAAACCAATAGGAAAAGTGGGACCAAGGCTCATATGCTAATTGAAGAAGTCAAGGAATTAGGAGTTCGTGATGAAAAATATTTGTAACAAGATATGAAAAGTTGATGTAATAAGGACCTTTTGACATTCAATAAGACTATTTCTAAAAGTAGATATTTCATTGAACCAATGATCTTTTGTTTGCATTCATGCATTTGCATCATTCTTTTGTTTGTTTGTTTTTTCTTTACTTTGCATTGCATTCCATGCATTCATAACATAGCAAGACACTAACTTAAATATAAAATGACAGAAAACGCCAAAATAGCCCACAAGTACGGTACAAGGTCACACATGAAAGTAATGGAAGACAAAGTAGCAGCCTTGGAAGTTAACCACAAGGGTACCCAGGATCGATTAGATAAGATGGAAACTGGCATAAAGTAAGAAATAGAGCTAGTACACCGAAAGACAGTCAGCTTGATTGCGGCTACGCTAGGGTTCAAGGACCCAGATGTAGTAGAAACTGGAGAGGAAACCAATGCTTTACCACGATTATAGGGAATGACTTTCAATCATCCTAGAATGCAAAATGAAGCTTCTACACTAAAGGCTAAGTTATCTCCCCACTTTGCTAAGTCCTCCGTCCGGAGCGAGTTAAAGGCCAATATTGATGGAGTTCACAACTATGAGGTGCCTGATCTTGATGAAATTGCTGATAAGGCTAAGGACAAAAAGAAGTGGGAGGATCGATATGAGAAGCTTGAAGGAATGATAAAATCCTTCCAAGAAGGAAGTATTTATGTAGGAGTGGACGCTAGGGACCTAAGTTTGGTGACAGATTTGGTAGTGCCCCCAAAATTCAAGGTCCTTGATTTCGAGAAATATAATGGAACTACATGCCCATCAGCACATCTAACCATGTACTGTAGGAAGATGTCAATGTACCTAGACAACGAGAAGTTACTCATTTATTGCTTCCAGGACATCTCAGTGGGGCAGCTGCACGTTGGTATACGCAGTTGAGCCGGGTCAACATTAGATCATGGAATGATCTACCAAGAACTTTTAGTGAGCAATGCAAACACATCACTGACATGGTTCCAGCCAGACTGGTCTTGCAAGGGATGGAACAAAAACATCATGAAAGTTTTTGTCAATACGTGCAAAAGTGGAGGGATGTAGCTCTCAGGTCCAGCCACCGTTGTTAGAGAATGAGATAACCCCAATGTTTGTGGAAACCTTGAGCTTCGCAGATATGTTAATGAATTGTGAGTTGGTCTTGGCAGCCGTCAAGAGTGGAAAGTTGGATGGAGGAGAAGCAAAGAAACCCTACAAGAAAAAAAAGAGTGAGGTGAATGCAACCAATGTCTACAACCCTAATTATTCAAAGGGGGTGGTTTTTAATAAGCCCAATGCTTCAATTCCAGCCTTTGTTACAACAAGCTCATTGAAGGAAGAGCGAAGATATCAAGGGAATTCAAAGCATACTTCCCTCCTATTCCAATGACATATGCAGAATTGTTCGTTGAATTGATCAAATCTCAAATGGTACTGCCACGCCATGTCCCTCCTTTTACACCTCCGTATCTAGCATGGTACGATGAAAAAGTGCAATGCGAATACCATGTAGGTATTAGAGGGCATACAATTGAGAACTGCACTGCATTCAAAAGAGTGGTGGATGACCTGAGGAAGTCAGACATGTTATCATTCAAGACGTGCGAAGAAAAAGGGAGTCCTCTATCAAATCACCAAAAGGTAGGAGTAAATGTCATCATTGAAGAAGAGGACAAGACGGTCAAGGGGTATGATGCTAAAGTCAAGGCATCAATGAAGTGGGTATAGGCTCAAATGGTTGCAGCTGGGATCGTATAAGGAAAAGCCCTGAGGATCACGTTTGAAGATGAGCTATACTACGAGTACCACAGAGCAGAAGGACGTGGGATTGAATGTTGTTCGAAGTTCAAACACCTGGTTCAAGCAAAGATGGACAGTAAAGAGCTTGAATTTTTGAGAAAAGAAGTAGGAAGCATATGATGGATGTATGTGCAGCGGAAGAGAAAACCCCAAGGAAAGATTATACAGGGATGAAGCCTTTGGTTATCAAGACCAAGGCAATAGTAAGTGATTCTACGAAAAGTGCGACTCCGCGATTAATAATTACGCTGCCAAATCGATTCCCATACAAGGACAACAAGCAAGTCCCTTGGAATTATGCCTGCTCAGTGACAACTCCAGGAGAATTATCGGTTGGAGATAAGATGAAGGAAGAGCCAGTAAATGAAGTAATCCACTTCACAAGAAGTGGAAGATTGTATTCCCCGCCAATAGTAGAAGACAGAGATGCAAAACAGAGAAAAGCCGTTGCTGAAGGGATAGAGAAAGAAGTAGAAGGAGATTTCTTTAAAGAGAAACCACTAATATATCACGAGCCTATCAAGGAGTAAAAAGCTCAAGAATTTCTAAAGATACTCAAGCACAGTGAGTACAACGTGGTAGAGCAACTTCACAAGCTCCCGACCTGAATCTCTATGTTGTCTCTGTTACTAAGCTCTGAGGGTCACCGCGAGGCCCTACTAAAGATTCTGAATCGAACGTTTGTGCCAAAGGAGATCTCGACCGATAATGTGGATATGATGGTCAGAAATATTGCTATAAACAACTTTTTTTCTTTCAATGACGAGGAAATACCTGAAGGAGGGAGAGGATCATGCAAGGTCCTGCATATTTCCACAAGATGCAAAGGATACATATTGTCGGGTGTCTTGATCGATAATGGATCAGCCCTAAATGTCCTCCCATTAGTGACAATAAAAAGCTACCAATAGATAGCTCACATATGAGGGCTTATCAGAACACTGTGAGAGCATTTGATGGAACACAAAAGGAGGTGATAGGGAGAATTGAATTGCCTTTGCAAATTGGACCATCAACTTTCGAAGTGGAGTTTATGGTCATGGACATAAAACCCAGTTATAGTTGCTTACTTGGGCGTCCATGGATTCATACAGTAGGAGCGGTCCCCTCCACTTTACATCAAAAACTAAAATTTTTGATTAATGGACAGTTAGTAACGATAGGTGCGGAGGAGGAAATCATTGCATTAGTAGCCACTGATGCACCCTACATTGAGGTCGATGAGGGTGCGCTTGAGTGTCACTTCAGGACATTAGAGCTAGTTAATGCAACCTTTGTCACCGAGGGAAGCAAAGTACCAGAACCAGAATTATCTAGCTACGTGAAAATGCAGGTGAAGTAAACACTCAGAAAATGAGCTAAAGCTGGGAAAAGGATTTAGGAAGAGGCATCAAGAAGGTTATATCCCGTAGTTATCCCTTTCAAGAATAACCGATTTTGGATAGGTTTCAAACCTAACCGTTGGCAAAGAATAGCAGAGATCAGAAAACACCAAGAAAGAAGGAGGGCAAGATTAAAAGGAGAGGAAATTGAGTGGGAGCCTATGACATTTCAACCTTTGAGCCATAATTTTAGATTTGGAGGCTTTCCGGATCCTAATACCCAAGTTAGTGAGGAGGAGAAAGGAAAGAATTACCTATGTGAAGCTTTTGAGAAGCTAAGCATCAAAGCCATAACAAATGAAGAAGAAGAGAACAAGTACATGTCCATGATTCGCCCTTGCTATGAACTTAACAACTGGACTGCTAAAGAAATTCCTGTAGTCTTTGAGATAGTTTCAGAGTAATTCTCAGAACCCACCCTTTTCCCTTTGAACCCAAAGGCAATTAGGAATCTTATGTAAAAGGTCTATGTCCAAACTGATAATTTGAATTTCAATAAAGATGTATCTTTTTCTTTCAACAAATCTTGTGTGACAAACTCTTTTCATAAGTAAAACTCAAAGAAAAATGAAAACTAAAAATCATTCCAATCATTTCATTCATTTCTTCCCTTTGTATATATTCTACGCCCTTTTCTTTGCAGGTCTTCGGATATCAATGGCACAAATGACTCCGAGTCAGACTTTGAGGTTGATTTTGAACTACCTTTATGCCTATAAGAAGTTGAGAATGTTGACGAAGAAGAAGAATATGACTTGCCCAGTGATTTACTCAGAATGGTAGAAGGAGAAGAAAAACAGATTCTACCCCATAAGAAAAAGCTGGAAATTCTGAATCTTGGCACAGAAGAAGAAAAACGCAAAGTAAAGATTGGCACTACCATCACAGCTAGTACTCGACAATGCTGATTAAGCTCTTGAAGGAATTCAAAGATATTTTTGCCTGGTCATACCAACACATGCCTGGTCTTGACACTGATATTGTTGTGCATCGACTTCCTATAAAGGTTGGATGCGAGCTTGTGAAGAATAAGCTAAGAAGGATGAAAGCCGAGAAGCCCCTAAAGATTAGAGATGAAGTAAAGAAGCAATTTTATGCACGGTTCCTTGAAGTAGCGAAATATACAAAATGGGTGGCGAACATCATCCCAGTCCCTAAAAAAGATGGAAAAGTAGGCATGTGCGTTAACTACAAAGATCTCAAGAGAGCAAGCCCCAAAGATGATTTCCCGTTGCCGCATATAGACACATTAGTAGACAATACAACTGGGCACTCCCTTTTCTCTTTCATGGATGGTTTCTCTGGGAATAACCAAATTAAAATGTGCAGAAGATATGGAAAAAACTACCTTCATAACATTGTGGGGAACCTTTTTCTATAAGGTAATGCCCTTTGGTTTAAAAAATGCAGGGGCAACCTACCAAAGATCCATGGTCACCCTTTTTCATGATATGATGCACTTGGAAATAGACGTATACGTTGGCGATATGATCACCAATTCCCAGTCTGAAGAAGAGCATCTGGTGAACTTAAAGAAACTCTTTCGAAGGTTGAGAAAATTCCAGCTTAAGCTTAACCCAAACAAGTGTACATTTGGGGTTACATTAGGAAAATTATTAGGCTTTGTGGTGAGCAGAAGGGGAATTGAGATTGATCTAGACAAGATTAAGGCCATACAAGAACTCCCACCACCTCAAACACAGAAGGAGGTTCGAGGCTTCCTGGGAAAGTTAAAATACATCGCCCATTTTATTTCTAGTTAACAGATAAACGTGATCCAATGTTCAGGCTACTCAGGAAGAACAACCCAGGCATATGGAATGAGGAATGTCAGGCAGCCCTAGAAAAAATTAAATAGCAGTTAACTATTCTGTCTGTGCTAGTATCGTTGGTGTTCGGGAAACCATTGATTCTACACATGACAGCATATGAAAGCTCCATAGGCTGTGTACTAGGGCAACACGATGAAACTGGGAGGAAAGAAAAAGAAATATATTACATGAGTAAGAAATTCATCGATTGTGAAAATAGATACTCCTCAATAGAGAAACTATGTTCTGCCTTGGTATGGGCGGCTAAGAGGCCCATCAGTATATTCTATATCGCACCACTTGGCTAATTTTGAAGTTGGATCCTTTAAAGTTCACGATGGAAGCTCCAACCTTGTCGGGAAGATTAGCACGCTGGCAAATGCTACTGTCAGAATTTGATATCCAATATGTAAGCCAGAAGGCAGTAAAGGGGAGTGCTATAGCTGACTTTTTGGCAAGTCGCGCTTGTGATGACTACGAAGCATTAAATTTTAATTTTCTTGACGAGAAGTTGATGTGTATTTCAAAAGATACTGAGGCTCCAATGGAATCATGGATCTTGAACTTCGATGGTGCAGCAAATGCTTTAGGACGTGGCATTGGGGCAGTTTTGGTTTCACCAGAAAAAGATTACTACCCTTTCACAAGTTGCTTAAACTTCTTCTCCACAAATAATATGGCAGAATACGAGGCTTGCATACTGGGTTAAAGGAGGCTATTCAAAGGAAAATATGTAATTTGAAAGTTTTTGAAGACTCGGCATTGGTTATATATAAGATACGAGGTGAATGGGAGACGAAAGATGCAAAATTGATAGAATATCACAGGTTGGTCCTTGAATTAACCAAATAATTCGATGAGATCACCTTTAAGTACCTCCTAGAGAAGATAACTGGATGGTTGATGCTTTAGCCACTTTAGATGCCATGTTAAAAGCAACTGAAGGCTCAAAGATGATGCCTATCAAATTGCAAATGTTAGATTCCCTAGCTCACTGCTATGACGTGGAAGAAGAAGCAGACGACTTACCATGGTATCAGGATATTCTATAGTATATAAAATATAGGGAATACCCACCTCAGGCAACTGAGAATAAGAAGAAAATGATTAAGAAATTGGCATCAGAGTACGTTCTTGATGGGGAAATTCTGTACAAGAAAAGTCGAGATCAGGTGCTTTTGAGATGTGTGGATGCAAAAGAAGCCCAGTTGATTCTGGAAGAGGTTCATGAGGGAGTTTGTGGAACTCATCATAGTGTCTTCACCATGGCCAGAGAATCATGCATTTTGGATACTATTGATCGACTATGGAAGGGGATTGCATTAATTATTCTCATAAAGGCCACAAGTGTTAGATTTATGCTGACAAAATACATACACCTCAACAATCACTTCATGCTATGTCAGCTCATTGGCCATTTTCCATGTGGGGCATTGATGTAATTGGTCAGATTCATCCAAAGGTGTCAAATGGACATCAATTTATTCTGGTAGCCATCGACTATTTCACGAAGTGGGTTGAAGCAGCTTCATACACAAATGTCACCAGGTCTACAGTTTGCAAATTCTTAAAAAAGGAAATCATTTGTCGGTATGGCATACTTGAAAATATCATCACCGAAAATGCCTCCAATTTGAATAACAAGATGATAGCTGGAGTCTGTGAGCAGTTCAATGTCAAACATCATAATTTGGTGGTATATCGCCCAAAGATGAATGGGGCAGTAGAAGTTGCAAATAAGAATATCAAGAAGATAGTTGTAAAAATGGTTGACACGTATAAGGATTGGCATGCGAAGTTATCATTTGCCCTGTATGCATACCAAACTGCGGTGCAGACATCCACCGGGGCAAGTCCAATCTCGTTGGTGTATAGGGTAGAAGTAGTATTTCCAATTGAGGTAGAGATACCATCACTCTGTGTCTTAATGGAGGCAAAATTAGAGGAGGCAGAGTGGACCTGGGCAAGGTATGACCAGTTGAATCTGATTGACGAAAAAAGGTTGAAGGCATTGTGTCATGGGCAGATGTACCAAAGAAGGATGATAAGGGTCCACGAGAAGAAGGTTCGCCCAAGAGAATTCCAAGAAGGCGATTTGGTGTTAAAAAGAAGTTACCAATCCAAAGTGACTCCCGAGGAAAATGGGCACCAAATTGGGAGGGACCTTACATTGTAACAAAGGTTTTATCAGGTGAGGCATTAATCTTGGTTGAAATGGATGGAAATGAACTTCAGAGCCCAATAAACTCAGAATTAGTCAAAAAGTATTATATTTGAAGAAAAAAAAGAAGAAAGAAAGAAAAAGAAAAAGAAAGAAGGAAAAAGAAAAGAAAGAAAGAGTAAGAAAAAGAAAAAAAGAAAGAAAGAAAAAGAAAATGGGGGGGTTAAAATGAAAACCCGAAAAGGGCGTTTTGAAACCAAAGGAGAACTTGAGTTGAAAACCCACAAAGGGCACCTCGGGTAGTTGATAGATTATCTCAGGAACATGTAATATCCTCAAAACTAGTAGAAAGGAAGTTACTACAATGCCTTCATTTAATCCCTAATTGATTGAAAGTAAGGTACTCGGTCTAGTTAATAAGGACTAGTATGCTATAAATGAAAAGTGGTAACCTAAATTATAAGTGACCAAACCAAAACAAGTAACAAAATGAAGGAATGCATGCTAAATTCCTATATTCCTAATTGCCCCTACACATGTCATTAATTAGTGGATAATCAAGGGCAAATTAGTCATTTTGGAAGGAGTTAATTGATGATCCATTAACATCTTCCTCCTTAGTGCCGAATTGATGAACAAAATTAGGGAGAAAGGAAATGAATGAGAAAACTCCATGTTCATAGGTTCAAGCTTGAAATTTGGAAGAATTGGAGTTGCTAGCATTCATATTATCTTGAAAGGAAGGTAAAATCTCTTCCTTAATGCATTATAGATTCAAATGATGCATGTAGATTTTAAGTTCTTGCTTGAATTACATGAATCGGATGATTAGTTAGTGAATTGATTCCATGAATCAGTTAAGAAGTTCAATTGATTGATCAATCCATGAAATGGTAGATTGTTTAGAATTAATCGAATGGCTTTTGAAATTGATGTTGTCATTAACCAAATTGATGGTGAATTGTTATGTTAGTTGTTGGAAAAACTTAGATGAATACTAGAATTGATGATTGATATGTGAATTGAAATTCTTGTTGCTGGAAATTCTAGTGAGATGATGTCTTATTGAATCAATTCGAAAATATTGTTCAATTGCCCTATTTTATAGGTTTGACACATAATTGGACCGACTTAAACATGTATGAATGAGTATATATGTTGAACAATCATGTTAGAATCCTTGTATAAGTGATTAACGAAGCTAGAATCTAGCTAAAGGAAATCTGTCAGGAAGACTCTATTTCGGGCAGTGAGTTTAAAAATTTGTAGTAAATCACATAGACTAAATTAAGGAGTAAATCTTATATGTACAGAAACATTAGTATGTCTAGCTTTGTATACAACAAACGGAATCGAATTCCGAGTTATAAAATAGTTTGTAGAGATTAATCTCTAAGGACAACGCAAACTTTTCTAGTGGCATAATTTGGTCTGCCTTTAAATAAAAAACTGTATTAATTCACAATGAATAAAAATGCAAGGCCTATATCGTTAGAAGGAAAATTAAGTTAGCTTTCTAACGGTGTGAACGAATCAAAATTTCGTCGTACAAAATAAGAGATATGAACATTTAAGCAAGTAGTGCACATGCTGCCAGACAACAACAATCTTGATGTTTTGAATTGAATGCTTGAATGTATGGAGTCATATAATGACTTAAATGGTTGCTGGATTTTACCTAATACTATGCATTATATGTAATGATATATCAAGTGGAAATTGAGGAAAAAGGGGCTCACATAGATCAGCAAGCTGGTAGAGGGAAAGGGATTTCAATCCGGGATCGACAATAGCTCAAAACATTCCTGTGAGTGTAGTTTAAAGTTTTGGAAAGGGCGGTAACCTTTCCAAGTATGTCTTGATTTAAATTGCTTATTTATTTCTAGATTGAATGGTATAATGCACATTCTCTTAAGCAATTGTAAGGTAAGTGTTCCTTTGAGGAACATTGGTGTGTTTACTTGATTGAAGCAATTGAATGATTACTTGATTGATAAGCATGTTTCCTTGATTAAATTGGTTTTTGTAGCATGATCTTTGATAATTTGATTTCCATTGTATTGAAGCATGCTAGTTGTTAACTTAAAGACAACTCAATCTATTGACCTAATGACTTACTGATAGATATGCATTCATTGATTGTAAAATATTGATCATTGAGCAATTGGTATTGTGATTGGTATTGAACCCTATTCAATTGAAAGGGGATACTGGCACTAAATGTGCACATTGAATCGAATCATGCTTGATATTGAATGAAAGTGATAACTATTGTAAGCCTTGGTCTCGAGTCGGTCATAGATGTAGTTGGCATGCCATAGAGTCCATAGAGCTCATTATTGGGGTGGACTACGGTCCGGGACATTGGTCCCTAATTGGCAACAGTATGAGGGAAGTATTGTTATTGGTCATTGGCGACAGTATGAGGGAAGTATTGTTATTGGTCATTGGCGACAGTAGGAGGGATTTCACCGGTACTTTGTACCATATTAATTATTGTTATTGGAGACAATTTGGTATCGATTCTCATGGCTATACTTAAAATGAACTCATACCTCATGTACATTGAATCTATTGCTCCATTGAATTGCATTATTTGATAGTAAAGGAAAATTGAATGTTATGAGCTATTGATATTGAGACATTGCTTGAACATTGCTTATATGAGATTGCTTGAGTTTTGAGACATTGATTGTGCTCAAATGACATGTTATGCCTATTGTTATTCGAATTGGATGATTGAGCATGTCTAAATTTCAAGCCTTGTATTGATATTGGATTGAAAATTAAGCAAATGCATCTAGTATTGTTTACATAGTTATTCGAATGGTTCCTTATTGATGGGGGAAACATACCATCTATTAGATGGTTCGTAGTTGAGACTTATTGTATTGATTGTCTTGTAACTTGAACCCACTCACTAAAATTTTCTTAATCAAGTCTCTTTACTAAGATTCAGGTTGATATTGGATCCTATCCCGAAGTCTAGGCTCGTACAAGTCACATTTTGCTTGAAAAAGTATGTTTCCATCTTGTTATAGTTCTCCTAGGATGGTGGCACCTAAGGCATGTATATTTATGATCCCTTAGTAATGGTTTGTATAAATTAACTTCATCTATGACCTATAAAGAGTATTGTATGTAAATATGGGTATGTATATTGATCATGATAACTAATTGCATTATGGGTCCTAATATATCTAGTAAGTGCACCATGCATTGTCTATTGAGTCCTCACCTATTCGAATAGTTGCTTAATGAGCAAGAAAAGCTTAAAATGAATTGAAATCACTAGCTTTAATTGAATGGATCATTGATTGTAATTGTGGTAACTTACCTAATCCTACTAAGGTGGTTAGAGTATGTTACAGAACATGACACAGATGAGTTATATACCTTCTCACATTATCACCATTTTCGAAGTCTGCTCGGCATGAGTAACATTCAGGACATCTCACGGCGTTTTTGACAGGAGGAGTTTTGGTCATTGATATCTGAATATTTGTAATCTCTTTTCTGTTTGCCACAGTATTGATAAGATCTTGTTTCTTCAACCTTCCTTTCTTTGCTTAGACCATCTACCTTTTTCATGACCATCTTGCATTGAAATGAGAATTAATAAGTTTGACATCATTTAAAACAAGCAAAAGATTTTTTAGCATTACTCGAAAATTTGTTTAAAAGAGTGTTGGAACTATGAGGCATATCGTGGTTAGGTTTTGAACCTGGGGCATGAAAAAACATTAAATGCATGAAATTGTTCAGGGTGTAAATAAATTTTCCTGCAAAGATTCCCATGCAAACAATTCAAAGTTCCTTGCGGAGAAAAGAAAGAGAGAGTCCTCAAGAAGCGTTGAAGGTTTTTGGCATTACCTTAAAGGAAGTATGTTGCAAAATAGAAATGTTTACACGAGATAGTCTGTTTCTACAACAATAAGAACAATTTTACAAACATTGGAGGAGACAAAGATACAAGGGTTGCCATTCAAGTTCCAAAGACACTCAAGAAGACCTGTCACTAAATATTGATGACAACATAATCTCTCTTCCAGACAATGAGAACAATTTTACATGTATTGGAAGAACGGCAAGATCTTCATTCAAGGAGGCTTGTCACTGAACATTGATGTATCAACTACAATGATAGTTTAACAAAGGCTAAAAGAGTGTTGAAGAATATGAGGATAAGGCCAGTCCTTCCAACCAGGAGTACAAGATAACTGGATTGACTAAGCAAATATGCAGACGATCAGAAAATTTCTATAAAGAGATGCAAAGAATAAGAATGGTGAAGAACAAGAAATCGTTAGAGCCACCTAGGATTGAAAGATGGGCCGATGCTAACTTTCTTGCTCATTATGATCCTAATAACATTGTGCAAAGTCTTATTCGGTGTGGAGAAATGAAAGGAATTCATATTGCTTCTCATTTTGATGAGATAGGCCAGAATAGATGCCTAGGAAACCCTAGGAATAGGTCCTTAGTAAGCTTAGAATAGAGACATCTATGTTGTAAAATTTCCTTCATAATTTAATAAAATACACTTAATTTCACTTAAACCTTAATAGTTAAAATGAATGTAGACCTCTTTAGGATTTAATCACTAATTGGTTTTAAATTAAACTTTAATACATCAAATTGTTTCTGTTGCTTGGTTAAAAAAGTGAAAAGTAACTAATGTGGTGTCTTACCAAACGAAAATGATGGGTTAGCGCCAAGAGTGTTGGCGGTGATTGGAGTTTATTTTTCGAGTGGCAAGGTCGTTAAAATAGACTTATATTCATAAAACGGACGAATAAATTGAAATCTTGTGAACTCACAAATTCCAATTTTGAAAAGGCTTTTGAAATCAATAAGGTTCCAATTTTTTGGGCGTGGTGGGGGTGCTAACCCTTCCCTACTCGTAACCGACCCCCAAACCTATTTTTTGGTTTCCACAGACCAAAAATGTTGTTTTAATAAATAAAACATTTTATTAAAATAACCCTATTTTAAAAGTGACCCAATCACACTTTTTTTAAAAAGATTGGTGGCGACTCTGTGTATTTTAGTTTTCAAAATATGACTGAAAAATAATAATGGCAATGTCTTTATTCAAAAACATGGTAAAGAAAATATATCAATACAATCATCTCATGATTTCTTTGGGCATACTCTAACAATCTCCCACTAGCACTAAGACCAATCACTCACATATCTTATTTTGAGTGACTCAGTGTGACGATCATGCTTCTGCTGTATCAGAGGCTTCGTCAAGGGATCAACACTGTTATCATCTGTGTGTGCTCTGCATATTTCCACATCTCTTCGATCTATGGTCTCTTGAATGAGATGGAAGTGCCTTAGAATATGTTTGGATCGTTGATGAGATCTAGTTTCCTTTGCTTGTGCAATGGCTCCATTATTGTCACAATGGAGTTCTATAGCATCTGATATGCTAGGAACAACCCCTAGTTCAGATATGAACTTCTTGATCCAAACAGCCTCTTTTGTTGCTTCACTGGCTGCAATATATTCAGCCTCTGTTGTAGAATTAGGTACTATGTCTTGCTTTGAACTCTTCCAGCTCACAACACCTCTATTAAGACAAAATATAAAACCAGATTGCGATCGTGAGTCATCCTTGTCAGTTTGGAAGCTAGCATCCGTATAACCTTTTACACTAAACTCTTCTTCACCTCTATATACAAGAAATGTATCCTTAGTTCTTCTCAAGTACTTAAGGATATTTTTAACTGCAACCCAGTGACCTTCACCGAGATTTACTTGATACTGACTCATCATGCTTAAGGCATACGATACGTCCAGTTGAGTACATATCACGGCATACATGATAAAACCAATAGTCGAAGCATATGGGATCTTATTCATCCGTTCTCTCTTGTGGTGTTGAAGGACACATTTCCTTCGAGAGCGATATACCATGTCTCATAGGTAAAAATCCTTTCTTGGATTCTTCCATGCTAAACTTTTTCAGCACTTTATCTATGTATCTACTTTGACTTAGACCTAGGAGTCATCTTGATCTATCTCTATATATCTTAATTCCTAATATATATGCTGCCTCACCCAAATCTTTCATAGAAAAACAACTGCCTAGCCAAGTCTTGACAGACTGTAAAGTAGGTATATCATTTCCTATGATGAGTATGTCATCTACATACAAGACCAGGAAGGAAACAATGCTCCCACTAGCCTTCTTATAGACACAAGGCTCATCTTCGTTTCTGATAAAACCAAACTCTTTGATCGCATCGTTGAAATGAAGATTCTAACTTCAAGAAGCTTGTTTTAGTCCATAAATGGACCTTTGTAGCTTACAAACCTTTCTAGCATCTCCTAGAGCAACAAAACCTTCTGTTTGTGTCATATACACATTTTTTTCAAGTTTCCCATTAAGGAAAGCGGTTTTGACGTCCATTTTCCATATTTCATAATCATGGAATGTAGCAACCACAAGCAAGATCCGGATGGATTTAAACATAGCAACAGGGGAGAAAGTTTCATCACAGTCTATGCCATGAACTTGTCGAAAACCTTTAGCAACCAATTTCCCCTTGTATGTTTGTACATTACCATCCATGTCAATTTTCTTCTTGAAAACCCATTTACACCCTATAGGTTTGACCCCTTTAGGTGGTTCAACCAAAGTCCATACTTGGTTTACTGACATGGAATCCATCTCAGACCTCATGGCTTCAAGCTATTTCTCAGAGTCTAGGCTCGACGCTAATTTTTTATAAGTTATTGTCTCATCTTGATCCATAAGAAGAACGTCTCCATACGTGGTAACGAGAAATCCATATCTCTCAGGTAAATGGCGTTCTCTTGTGGACGTTAGCAGTGGCTGTGTTTCTAAATCTGTTGATTGTTCCTCAACAATTTTTGGAACCTGCTCAACCTCTAGTTCGTTGATATGTTGTTCTCGAACTTCTCCAAGTTTAATGTTTCTATCATTCCCATTCTTCGAGAGAAATTCTCTTTCAAGAAAAACTCTCGTTCGAGCAACAAACACTTTGTTCTCGCTAGGATTGAAGAAATAATATCCTTTAGTTTCTTTAGGATATCCAACAAAGATGCACTTTTGAGATTTAGGTTCAAGCTTTGTAGACATCTGATTTTTGACATAAGCTTCACAACCCCAAATCTTCATAAAAGACATACTAGGATGCTTCCCAGTCTATATCTCATATGGTGTCTTTTTTATCGATTTAGATGGAACACGATTTAGTGTGAAAGCAGTTGTTTCAAGTGTATGTCCCCAGAAAGAAGTTGAAAGATCACTATGACTCATCATTGATCGAACCATGTCTAACAGTGTTCGATTCCCCCTCTCAAAAACTCTATTCCACTGTGGTGTACCATGTGGTGTAAGCTGTGAGACAATCCCACACCCTTTTAGGAGTTCATCAAACTCTATGCTCAAGTATTCTCCACCTCGATCTGATTGAAGTGCCTTAATACTCTTGCCCAATTAGTTCTGTACTTCATTCTTGAATTCCTTGAACTTTTCAAGGGCTTTAGATTTATGGCGCATAAGGTAAATATACCCATACCGACTAAAGTCAATAGTGAATGTAATGAAGTATTGGAACCCACCTCTGGCTTGCGTATTCATTGGCCCACATACATCACTATGTACTAATCCCAATAAATCATTTGCTTGCTCACCTTTACTATTAAAGGGAGCCTTAGTCATTTTTCCCAACAAGTAAGATTCACATACATCAAATTGTTCGAAAACAAATGAATCTAAGAATCCATATTTATGGAGCTTTGATATGCATTTCTCACTTATATGGCCTAAATGACAGTGCCAAAGGTAAGTTTATTTGAGTCATTTGTTTTTGAAATTTTTGTATTTATGTTATAAATGGTATTATCTTGATCCAAAATGTAAAGACCATTGATCAATTGTGCCGACCCATAAAAACATTATTGAGATAAAACAACAACAATTATTCCTGATAATTATCTCAAAACCAATCTTGTACAAACGAGAAATAGAAATAATGTTCTTAGTTAAACTAGGCACAAAATAGCAATTCTCTAAATTTAATTCAAGTCCACTAGGAAAAAGTAAAACATATGTCCCTAAAGCTAATGCAGCAACCCTTGCTCCATTTTCCACTCGTAGGTCCATATCTCCCTTAGGTATATTCCTTCTCTTTTGCAGTCCCTGTACAGAAGTATAAATGTGAGAACCACAACCGGTATCTAATACCCAAGAAGTAGATGTTGACAGATTAACATCAATAACATAAATACCTCAAACGGACGCTCCATTTGCCTTCGTCTTTCTAACCTCTTCAAGGTAAGCATGGCAGTTTCTTTTCCAGTGTCCAGACTTGTTGCAGTCGAAACATTTTCCTTCCTAGCTCATTGTATCTTTAGGTTTCAATGCATCATTTCCTTTGGGTTTGGCCTTGCCATTACCCTTAGGCTTTGCCACTGCTTTGTTATTTCCCATTCCTTTGTCCTTGCGGATCACCAGAATGGGCTTAGATCCAACCTTTTTCACATTACTTTCAGCAGTTCGTAACATGCCAAGTAATTGTGGCAAAGTCTTATTGATTTCATTCATATTGAAATTTAGGACAAATTGATCGAAGCTATCCAGCAACGATTGCAGGATGACATCAGTTGTCAATTCATCCTTGAGAGGAAATCCTAATTTCTCCATCGTTTGGATATAGCCCATCATCTTGATGAAATGAGCTCTTACAGGAGACCCCTCTTCCATTTTGCATTGATATAGAGCTTTAGAGGTCTCATACTTCTCTTGACGTGCTTGCCCCTCATAAAATTCCTTGAGGTTTTGAACTATATCGTATGCAACCATATCCTCATGTTGCTTCTGAAGCTTAGGGGTCATGGTGGCAAGCATTAGACATCATATGTCTAACATGTCATCCATGTATTTCTTATATTTGCCTTTTTCAGCTCTAGAAGCAGTAGCTTTCGGTTCACTAGGAACAGGTTCTTCAATGACATATTCCTTCTGTTCTTGTTTGAGAACAATTCTCAAATTACGGAACCAGTCAAGGAAGTTCAAGCCATTCATCTTATCATTCTCAAAGATCGATCGCAATAATAACGTGTTGTTATTTGCCATTAATTCTACAACAATGGAAACATATAAAGTAAGTAAATTTACCAAGTTTAAAATTTATAAAAAGGTCTTTATTAATAAATTACTCCCATTATTTTATCCAAAGTTAAAAACTCTCATGTTTTAATTTCAAAAAACTCCGCAAAAGTTTTCTAGTGGTAAAGGATCCATATTTCACCCTTATCCTACGTCAGCTTTGGCTTTTCTCTTAGGAGAATGGTTATTTTGGTAAGCAACACTTTGCCAATCACATCTCATGTAACTCCTTCATTTGGTGAACAACTCTTGTTCTAATCATCTTATGATTTGTCCAAATAACTAACCTCTAGGTTTCTAATCCTATTAGAATAACCTAGCTAAGTTATTACCAATATTTCAACCGGAAAATATCACTTGCTTACTCTTTGCATTTAACCAAGATAGACTTATATGCCAATGCTTTAGCAAAACCCATATAATATCGATCGAGGTCTTAACGAGGGTAAATACTGGACAGCTAGATTAAATTAGATTTATGGAGGGATTTTCATTATAATCTCATTATTATACCTTTTAATGTTAGGCCCTTATTGATCTAATCAATTCATTAGCATGCTAATATACCATCCATTGCATCACATACATGATATAAATAAAACAATAACTAAAATGCAATGGTTATAGCCCAAATAAATAACTAAGGTGGCCCATCCCAAGCAAATGGGAAAACCAATAAACCTAAAGGTAAAGACAACTTCTCAAGCATCTTCTCGCTTTATTCAGTCCATTCTTCTGCTCCTTTGAATCTTCACATGATTAAAAAATGTGTTCCATTTGTGAAGTTCAATGGTTTAGTGAATCAACTTTCGAGGTTCCCTTTCCTAAGATAGAACAATTCCTTGTTCTAGAAGTATATTCCGCTTGAGGATATGTTCTTTATAATGAACTTCTGCCATTGTTGTTTGAAACAAAATAATTAGTTTTCTCCACTACTGTAATTGGTTCCTCTTCTTAAGGGTTAGAAGTTGAACACCGTGTCTCTTTAGCAGATGTTTCCATGGAGATTTTTCTAGCAGCTCTTGTCTTTTCCATGAGATAATGTAGATAAAGAAGAAAACAGAGTAGACTAAGTGAAGAAAGTCAGTGAAACCAGGGTTATTAAATAAAGGAGAAAAAAGAAGTGAAAAGGTGCAATCTTTACTGTCTGATGTGATGAAATTTAACAGTTCTAATTTTGACGCAAAAATCACTCCCGTCCGATGCACCTCTTGCTCTCACAAATCAAAGGATGTGATTAGGTTGGACAAATAAGTGTAATTAAAATACCCAAAATACCCCCAAATTCATGCATAACATGTGTTACCCTTTGCTGTATAATCCTTTGGAAGAAAAGAAGATTCCATATCAAAGAAATTAAAGAAAACCATCAAAAATATTCGAGCATTTTAATGGTCTCAACACTTTTAGAATCAATGTCACCATAATAAGCTTGAGTCTTTGTCCGTTGACTTTGAATGGGATCCCCTCTTTATGATCCTTTATTGTGACTGCACCATGTGGAAAGACTTCCATAACTTCAAACGGTCCTCACCAACGTGATCGCAATTTGCCTGGGTGCAACTTCAGTCGTGAATTGAATAGTAAAACTAATGGTCCAACCTTAAATTGTTGTTGTAATATGATCTTGTTGTGCCAACGTTTACTATTTTCATTGTAAATATATGCATTTTCATAAGCACTGCCATGAGCTTCTTCTAACTCAGTGATATCTAACAATCACTTCTTCCTTGTAGCCTCATAATCAAGATTCACTTGTTTCAAAGCCGACATAGCTTAGTGTTCTTCCAACTCAGTGATATCTAACAATCACTACTTTTTCTAAGATATTTTTGATAGCCCGGTTAGATATCTCATTTCTTCTAGATATTGACCTTGTGCACTGACAATGATCATATCGTTGGGCAAACTCAAGAGCATCCTTGAATAATGAAGGCCAATAAAATCCCAAATGAAAGACTTTTGCATCCGTTCTCATACCTATGAAATGTACTCTAAACAGAGCATCATGACAGTGTTGTAATGTTTGTATCATCTCTTCCTCATGGACGCAATGTTGGATGATATTATCATTGCAAACATTGAACAAATAAGGTTCATTCCAATGATATTTATTTGCTTCACTAAGAAATCTTGCCTTATTGTGCCTAGAGACACCTAAAGGAGTTTTTCTGCACAAAAGGTAATTGACCAAATTAGCGTACCAAGGTGTTGCATCCACGACAAAAATCTTTTCATTAGGAAATGCTTCAACAATTTGAAGTTTATTTCCATCTTTGCTACCTGATTCCAATCTCGAAAGATGATCAGTAACTTGATTTTCTGACCCTTTTCGATACTTTATCTTGATGTCAAATTCCTGCAGCAACAAAATCCATCGAATCAATCTTAGTTTTGCATCTTTTTTAGCAAAGAGATATCTCAAGGTAGAATGATCAGTAAATACTATAATCTTTGCACCAACAAGGTAAGAACGAAACTTATCGAAAGCAAAGATTACTACTAATAGCTCTTTCTCGGTAGTAGTGTAATTAATTCGAGCTTTAGTTAAACTCATACTAGCATAATAGGTTGCATGAAATACCTTGTCACGTCTCTGGCCTAAAAATCCCCCAACAGCGAAATGACTAGCATCAGACATGAGTTCAAATAGTTGCCCCTAGTTGGGTAAAACAATGATAGGTGCATTCACAAACCGCTTCTTAATTTTATTGAATGCATCCAAACATGAATCATCAAAGACAAATTTCATGTTCTATCCAGCAATAAACATAGCGATTTTGTGATTTTTGAAAAATCACAAATAAATCTTCTATAAAATCCTGCATGGCCCAAAAAAACTCTGAATTCCCTTTACATTAGTTGGTGGAGGCAATCTCTCGATAACATACACCTTAGATTTATCGATCTCAATTCCTACTTTTGATATTCGATGACCTAAAATAATTCTCTATGTGACCGTAAAATGACATTTCTCCAGATTCAAAACGAGATTAGTGTCTTCACATCGCTGCAATACTCTTTCAAGATTGTCGATGCAATGGTCAAAGTCATTCCCATACAGCAAAAAATCATCCATAAAAATTTCCAAGGAATTGTCAATCATATATGAGAATATTGTCATCATTCACCTTTGAAATGTAGCTGGTGCATTGCAAATACCAAAAGGCATGTAAACGTAGTCTTTTCTTGGTCCTCACGTGCAATAGCATTATGATTGTAACCAGAATACCCATCTAGAAAACAATAATACTCCTTGCCAGCAAGACAAACGAGCATTTGATCAATAAAAAAAGAGAAAAATGATCTTTTCTTGTAGGGACATTGAGTCTCTTGTAATCCACGCAAATTTGTCAACCCGTAGGAATGCAAGTCGACATCAATTCATTAGCATCATTACGAACGACAGCGATGCCACTTTTCTTGGGAAAATAGTGGACTGGACTAACCCATGCACTATCATAAATAAAATAGATAATATCAATGTCCAGCCATTTGAGAGTTTCTTTCTTTACCATTTTTTCATATTTTCATTTAGTTGGCGTTGCGGCTCAATAGATTGTTTGCTATCATCATCCAGCTTGATCTTATGCATGCACAAAGATGGGCTAATGCCTTTGATGTCAGCAATGGTACAAGCAATAACACATTTGTGCTAATTCAGAATATTTATCAACTTAGCTTCTTGAATTGCATCCAGAGTTGCAGAGACAATGACTAGGAGTGTATCCGCATCTCCAAGGAATACATACTTGAGATTAGCTCATAATGGCTTCAGTTCTAGGGTAGGAACTTTTTCAATAGATGGTTTGAAAGTGGGAATTGTACGGTGTGCCAAATCTAAATACTCAACCTGCCATTTGTGTTGAACAACAACGGTGAGCACTTCAACAATGTGGTCACAATTTGGGAGACCGTCTTCTACAATTGTCAACGTAACGTCCTCAAAAATGAGTATACTAAGATGATTTAAGTCTTCTTGGATGAGATCGTCTAAAATATCAATATGATAACATTCCTCTATATTTCTCCCAAGGTCTGCATTAAACATCCCAAAAGTAGCTTGACCATTATGAAATCACATTGTAAGTTCTCCTTTTGAAACATCAATGATAGTTTTTCCGGTAGCTAAGAATGGCCAACGAAGAATAATAGGGACATCCTTGTCTGCCTCACAGTTAGGAATAATGAAATCTGCTGGAAATATGAGCTTATCCACACGAACAAACACATACTTAATTTGTCCATTGAATGAGTCAAAGATTTGTCTGCAAGTTGCAATGTGACCGTAGTCGGTTTCATTTGTCCAATGCCTAACTTCTAAAAATTTAATAATGGCATTAGATTAATATTGGCTCCAAGATCACAAAGAGCTTTGCTAAAGTAGTGATTTCCTATAGTACAGGGAATGATGAAGCTACCAAGGTCTTTCATTTTTGGGGGTAAAAGATTAGAAATAAGGGTGTTACACTCCTCTGTGAGCGCAATGGTCTCTATAGCACTGACCTTTTTCTTCTTAGATAGAATTTCTTTCATGAACTCTGTATAATTAGAAATCTGCGTAAGAGCATCCATCAATGGGATTTGGACCGCAAGTTGTTGCAAAGTATCTTGAAAGAATTGAAATTGACTGTGAGACTCAATATTCTTGAATATCTAGGGATAAGGTAGAGATGGATTATCTGTTGATTGCGTCGACGGCTAAAATTGCGCTGGAAACTTAGATTGCAACACATGTGGTGACAGATTAATAACTAAAAGAGTCTTATCCGCCATGCCATCATCTATTTCATCTTTCAACATTGGGTCAGTTTTTGAGGATTCCTCTTGCTCATGAATAGAGATGGGTGATTGTTGCATCGAATCAATAATTTGTTTTCCACTGCGGAGAGTAATAGCCTTCCAGTGTTCCTTACCCTTGATTACCGAGTTCTCAATATTTCTAGGAAGTGTTCCTGGTTATCAAGAGTAACATTAGTAGCCAATTGCCCGAATTGAGCTTTCAAAGTACGTATCGATGAGGAGTGACCTTGTACTATAGCTTCAATCTGAGATAAGTGTTCACGCATCATTTCCTCAAAGACATCAAATGGATCTGATATATATGAAGGAGCATAGTGATTATTCTATGATTTTATTTGAGATGGTGCTCCATATTGTGATTGCAAGCCAAACTTGATTGTTGAGTTAGTGAATAAGAATATTGTGGGTGCAGTTTGTTCTATTGTGGCTACAATGGAGCTTGTGGTGTACATTGTTGCTACGAATAACTGAAATCCCCTTTTTGGACACTCGAGTTTCCTTGAAAAGTATTATTTCTAGAGAGAAATACTCTTGAGTTTTGTGCATAATTAAAGTTACCCAAGATTGCCTATTAGTTGTGTTGTAAGAAGTACCCATGGTATTGCCCGTCATGTTGCTTACATAACTTGCATTTTCTACATGCTGTAGGTAATCTTCATAGCTATGGTTCTCACCACAAATCTCACAAGATAACACATGAGTAGTAGCTTGTTGAGCTAGTTGAATAGGAGCAACTTCACTTGTGCCTTCAATATTGTTGATTATGTTCTCTAAGGATGAAATTTGAGCATGAGATAAGAAATATGATCTACCTCAAAAAACCCCGATGTAGCTTTGCATGATGCAACTCTTGAAATGGGAAATTGAGAATCATTTTTTGCAAATTGCTCCAACACTTCAACAGCGGTAGTGTAACTGCAATCGAGTAAAGGTCCATTAGATGATTTGTTGACAATATGTCTTGTCGACACATTCAACCCATTGTAGAAGATCTCACTTTGAGTTTCTTGTTGAAGGCCATGGTTAGTACATCATCACAATAACAACTTTTATATTTCCTATGTAGAATTGAGGGTTTCATCATCCAACTGATAGTAAGCAGTGATATCATTTCTTAGGTGTGAGTTCATTGTTGGTGGATTAAAGAGTAAGACAAACTACGTTGCAAGGTCATTCCATGACGTGATATATTCGGCAGGGAGAAAACGAAACCATGTATGATCTATTCTCTGCAAAGAATATGAAAAATAATAATTGCATACGTAAGGCATCATTAGGAACACCTTGTTGCCTAATAGAAGCACAAATTAATAGAAATCATTGAAGATGCTCTCTAACGTCTTAATGTGACAACCCCATATACTGCCCATTTGAGTTTAGCATTTGAAACATAACCGGCTTCAACTCAAAATTTCCAACTTGAATGGGTGGTCGAACCACTACTAATTGCAAATCTTCTAGCTGAGGAACTACCACCTCGCAGATCGTCCTATTTTGAATTGGTGGATGCAGCGGTGAGTTTTTAGGATCATGAAGTATACCCTCATTGTTGAACTGTCATGCCATCTCACTTTGTTCTCTATGTCTTTGTCTAAGAGCACGTTCAACTTCTAGATCAGGCACGAAAAATGGTGTGGTAGAAATTCTGGTCATACAACACCAACAAAGCTAATAAAAAGAAAAGGAAATAAGAAAAAAGATTAGAAACGACTATAAAATAAAGAAAAAAATGGAATTTCAAGCAGAAAACATAAAACCTAAATAACGCCATCCCATCAACATCACCAAAACTTGACCAGTGAATAAATGTCACACGAACTATGCAAGCGTACACTGCCAATGCAAGTATAGATAAAAGGTTAATCATGTTAGATATCAATCCCATGATGATAGGTATTTAGTTGTATTCCTATGTGGTTGTAAGCAATTCTGAAAATAAAAAGACTACAAGTGTAATTGTGGTTGCAATGGAAAAATAAACGACTGAATATAAGATCGATTGTGAAAGCAAAAAGAAAAAAATTAATGAAGGTAAAAGAAATATCAAGGAAAGATCTGGATCCTCTCAACTCGACTTGGCAGATTACCACATGTGTAATAAGGTAACAACATATGATGGTTCATTTGACAAATAAGATAATAAGCTCGCTTACTTGATCCCATTCAAACCTCAACCGATGACTCAAATATGTAGATTAACCACAACTCTTGTTGTTCGTCAAAATTACACATCCTCGAACAAGTGGATCAACTCTCATTGCATCCTCATTCAACTCTCATTGTAATGGCTTGTTAATACTGTCATTGCATCTCTCAATGTCAATGATGATGCTAAACACTCTGATCAAACAAAGTTCAAATCCAACAATTGAAATAAAATGAAGCTAAAAAGATTATATTGAACTTAAAATCCATTTTAAACAAGTTCATAACACAACTAAAAAGATAAACCATTGTCAATAAACACAAGAAATATAATAAAGCTTCGATAAACATCTATTTCTAGAAAGATTTAAAGAAGATAAACATATTCCTCCTTGTTCCTACTCACGTGTCCTTTCCTTAGATATTTCTACCTTTCCTTGCCTTGGTTATCTAGAAATGAAGCTTAAGCTGACATGGGATGAGAGCTTTGAAAAGTTGTAGATGATAGAAATAATAATCGCGTGAGTGGTGTTTCTCTCTCCTCCAAAAGTATACTTTTATAGGATGCCGAGGTAAGGACACATGTCCTTCAGGTGATTTGCGTGAAAGTCTACCGTACAAAATTTGTTGTAACAGAAAATCCAACTGGCATATTCGTCCTTATCCTTAGCAGTTTGGACAGCTGGCTGCTACAGTGTCAAACTGGTTGCAGTGATGAAACTTCCTCTATAGGGACATTAGTAATGCATCGAAAAAATAGCCAAAAGCAGAAAATTGTATAACAAAAGCGAATATGACTTGAGTTAAACAAAATGCAAATAATAAACATGAAATGCAGAAATGGATTCATAAAAAACTATTGCGGGGACAAAATAATCCATAAGTAAAGAGGAAATACATTCTCTTTAGAGAGCTATCAAGGATCATCACTTTTTTTGAAGCTTGTACTGTTGGGATATTTTTTATTCCATTTCTTAATGACATCTTCAATTAATTCGTCTAACATCACCATGTTTGCGAAACTCTTGGTAACATCGCTTAACATGCGATCAAAACATGGCTCTTTAGAGTGTTCACAAAAAGGATAGTGGTCTTATTTTCCAACAATGGTGGTTGTACTTAAGCTGCCACATTTCGTTACCTTTGGGCGTACTGACGAAAACTCTCATTAGTTTTTTTTCTCCATATTATACAATGTAAATTGATTAGAGGCTATATCAGTGACATGACAATATTAATCTAGAAAATATTAAGAAAGGTCTTCCTAAGTCCTAAAGTTGACCCGACTCAGTTGAGTATACCACTTCTCAGCTGACCTAGTTAATCTGTCTTGAAAACAATGAATAAGAAATTTCTCATCTTTTAGGAATACAATCATTTTTTGATATTACATGGTGATTTGAATGCATAGGCAAGTGGTTATATCATATTTCTCAAAATTAGGAATTTTGAACTTTGGTGGAAGAACTAAATCAACTACTAGACTCAAATATATATCATCTATCCCATACTCATCTATTGTCTCCATGGCTTTTACCTCATCCTCCAAAATTCTATATTGGTCCTCACATTTATTCTCTAATTTAGCTTTAATCTTTTCAACCTCATTCATTATGTTTAGATCAAGAACACCATCCTCATGGGTGTACTATAATTTACTCCTAAATTTTTCAGGTTGCTTGCAGATGCCCTTGTAGTATTGAACTGAAATTTTCTTATAGAAAGTGAAACTTCTGGTTGAACCCTTGTATGAGATGAGGTATCTTCCTAAACTTCAACATTGGAGTTTTTGTCAAGAACTTTCTCTTTGTTAATATCTCTGATTCCCAATAATGTAGTGACCTGGCTGACTATTTATTTTTTCTCTTGAGAAATTTGATCTTTAACACCTTTCTCAATCACATTGTTGCATGATTTAAGTGCAACGCAAACAGTGTAAGTATACACATCACAAGTAATAAAGTGATAGGTATCAAGTATCGTCTCCAAAAGGGTTGGTTTGGGCCACTTTGCTTAAGTTATTACACTGTAAAAGAAATAATATTGAAAGTGATAAATGGTGATAGACATCAAGTAAAATAAACTAAGTAAATAGAAAGAGATAATCGATATGAGAGATTAGGCTGGGTTATTGTGAGTAGTGGTGCGATTTCTGAATGAATTTTCGTGGCTTGTAATTGTAGAGACATGTCAATTGCCGTAGCAACTGGTTTAGTAGAATGCCATGGCAACTGGGTTTCCTAGAATATCGTGGCAACTGGGTTTCCTAGAATGCCGTATCAACTGGGTTTCCTAGAATGTTGTATCAACTGGTTTCCTCCTTCAATGTTCGATAGAGTGTTCTTCAATGTCTTTGCGCTATCCCTAACCGAATAACTAATGTATGTGCAAGCCTTGGTGATACATCAATGTGTTAACCTTGGGTGAGAAATATCGATCTTGCACTCATATTAGCCGTTGAAATTTGATCCTTATTCCTAAGGCAAATTAGTTCCCACCAACGGTTTTTTAAATGGAAACCATGTCCACTCGTTTCATGAATCACCAACAATTATATATTGTGGCAGACTCTAATCTAAATAGAGTTCTTCGACGAAAAAGGGTCAGAATCGGGAAATGGGATGATAGCACTCCCGAGCCTAGATAAATGGATTCACTCAAGTTCATTTCCCAATCCCCTTAAAGTGAAAATCAAGAACCAAGAATAGACAAACAATGAATTTATTGAATTAAAAACCAAAATCATTCATTCGTCTCTACACACCAATAAAACTTGATAACCTAAGTCAAATTAATCTAATTCATGGCTGGGTGAAAAAAAAACACAAAAGAAAAAATCCCAGACATGGGTGGATTGCATGATACAAGATAAAAGAAATGGAGAAGATGAACTTCTCCAATCTACATTGATGGCTACGTGCAAATCCCCTTTTAAGATCTGATCTCTCTCTCATTATCGACTCTATTCATGTTGCTGTTGTGATCTCTTTAAATAAGTGAGGAGAAGGAGTCCCAATGTGTGTAAAATCCGTGGGGTTTGATCTCTAACTAATTCAAATTTGAATATTGAATCTGGAATAATTATCGTTTGCATTTAAAATAATTCTGCAGATAATGGCTTTTATCGCGACTTGCCATGGCGTCCCTCGGCAAGTGGTTCGGAAAGTAGTAACCCTTATCTTACCTTGCCAGGGCATCCTTCAGCAAGTGACCCGACAACCCTTCCTACACAAAATTAAGCAAAACAACAACGATTTCTCCACAAAAACCATCAAAACATAAATCCAAACCCAATAGACGGTGAAACTACGGAACTATGCATGAATGACTAAGAATGCAAATAAAATGGGCCTAAGTCTAACAATAATATGAGTAAAAAGGGTAGAAAATACAGTAATTTTACACACTTAACTTACCCCCAAGCTTAAACTATTGCTTGTCCTCAAGCAATGTAGACACTAATAATTATCTGCCAAGGCATTTACCACAAAACATGCTTCAAACCTGACTTCAATCCTCATAACCGTGGAAACAAAGAATTGATTACTTTTTAACCTTCAAAAAGTACATAAATTTACTAAAAATAAACTACAATACTAGTGAAAATGTGTGTGCGGAGTTGTGTACAAGTCAATCAACATGATTCCAGGCAAACCTCGGTTTTTTATTAGATTGCCAAGGCAATTTATTCAGCTAGAGCCAGTAAGGCACCTTTAGCAAATTCTTTCTTTTTTCAGCTAGAGCTAGATGGGCACCTCTAGCAATTCTCAATATTTCAAAACCAGAGCCAGAGGGAACCTCTAGTAATAAATTATCTTCATTCATTTTTTTGCTAGAGCCATAGAGGCACCTCTAGTAGTTTTTCCATATTTTAATAACCTAATGTTTGCTGCGTCTCCCTAGATCAACAAGTCACATCAGTGTGAATATAAACAACATCATAGCAATTTTTGAGTTAATTACATGCTAATCTGAAAATCTAAGGTTTTCTCATCTCAATGTTGTGGCATTTAACTCGTCATAAGATATCACCGCGGGTTTTGGCAGTTTAACAGGCAATTGTAATGGCAAGTAATATATTCAAATTAAAATGAGATGGACAAAACAAAAACAAGATAACCTCCTCAAACTCGAGAGAAGCATTGTCCTCAATTCAGATTATCCTCTAATATAACATGCTCTAAAATAATATCTCGATCCTTCTCATAACTTCATAATAGCTGCAGCTTCACTGCCAATTGATCCAATCATTGCAGCAGTGGATAAACAAGGTTAGCTGGCACCCGAGGAGTTTTCGTAGCATGTGCACTTGCCAAGGCGGGTCTGGGAACCTTAACTCCTCAAGCTGTCATGAGTATTTTCACAAGGTTAGACCAACCTTCTTTCAACTACTTCTCGTTCGTTGCATCCGATGGCACCAACACATCTTTGCAAAGTGTTGTGATCAAATTGGGGAAGTACAAAGAGCCCATGTATGTCTTGTTTCACGCACAAAGTTCTTTAACAAGTAAACAACCAATAGTAATAGTGTGTATATGCAAGATAGAGTAAAATAAACGCAAACAAGAAGAGGAAACGGTAGTGTTATGCGTAGTTGGTATCAAACTAGGTGTGAAGTTGTTCCACAACTTCACTTTGGGTTTTAGCAAAATCTGGTTAACCGTCCATCATGTTTCTTTTGTTCCTCGCAACTCCTTAAACTGCAATTTGGCTCTGGCGTGGATTTCTTGGCCATGATGTGAATGCGGCAAACTAGAATGATAAAGAAGAAAAAACTCACTAGTTGTAAGAAGATAATGAAAAAGGTGATTAAAGGAGATGAAGAAGATTGGTAAATGGTGTCTTTAATGGTGGAGTGATGGTGGGAGATAAAAGTGAAAGATGGAGTAATGGTAATCCAATAGGGTAAAAAGATTCAATGATGGGAATGGGGTATAAGAGATGGCAAAGACCAGGACTCTTCCAACAGAAACACAGAGCAGCCAGGCAACGGAATGCCTCCAGATTTGGATGTTGTTTGTGGGTAACATATCAAAGACATTGCATTGGAAGGGTCTTTGGTAGGTATTTGATAGATACTACATTGTAGTGGATGCTTTTATCCCCAGTAAAACAACAAGGGATGAGTCAAGATTCAGGTTCTTTCAAATGAATTCATGGGGTGATACTGATTGGGCAATCGAGCGATTAGATGGGGCGTGGATTTATGGGTCTCGATTAAGGGTTGTAGTAGCAAAACATGGGGATAGGGATTCATTTTGGAGATGCAAGCGTTCAAGCAGCAAGGTTATGTCGAATGAGGGGTGTTTAAAGTCGCGGATTAGGGAAGTAGAGGCATTCTAGGATCAGGTAGCAAAAGGATATAATTGAATGTGTCGAACAGGGTAATGAGAAAAATGATAAGTTTGGTTGTATTGTGCAGGGCTTAGTAGATGAGGATAAATTAAATATTCTTCAGACCTATAGAGTGGGGTGGTGCAATAAGCCAGGGAGCATAAGGGAGTTAGTAGCGCGGTTGAATGTGACCCAACTGCAAGGATTTTCCATTCTTCGTATTGCTGGTTCTCTGATTTTGTTGATGTTTACGGATGAAGTGGTGCGAGATAGGGTGTTGGAATTGCCTGACACTAAGAAATGGTTCTCAAAGATATGGTTTTGGTCACCAGAACTGGAAATTAGCTCCTACCATGTTTGGCTTTCGGTAGGATGGATGCCAATTCACGCTGGTCCCTGGAGAATTTTGAGAATATAGCGAGGGTGTGAAGATCTCTTGTTCGGCTTGATGATGTAATGCAATCGTCAACATTATTCGAGAGGGGGTGGATGCTGATTGAAACCTCGCATATAGACTAGATAGATGAGTTGGTTGAGCTTAAAGTAGAGGTGATGTCTTATCTGCTGCGTGTTAAGGAATTGGAAATGTATGGCCTGGTCGTAGATTGTGAATGTTCATTATCAGTGTCTTCGAAGGATGGGGAGGAGAGAAGTGTCTCATATGTTTCGAACTCAGTTGAGGATTGGAAGTGGATGATATCTGCTTCGGCAAAGGACATGAGGGAAAATAGGGGAAATAGGGATCATAGGTGAGTTTCAATGGTAGTGGAGTCGACTCAATCATCTGGCCTGGATGACTAGCGACTTAATCATCTATGGGAGGATAATCGCCGAGATGATTTATGCGTGTTCAGTGAGGAATCGGATCGGTCAAGCACAATCAAAGATGTAGCTCTAGATCAAGTGGGTCAGTCGGGTATGCAGTAGGTGATGATGTGGTTGTAGGGCATTGTAATAACCCATTTTGTCATAGGTTTAGACCCAAGTTAAAACCCAAACTGATTTAAAATAATCCATATTTTATTTCAATCGAATTACAAAGCAAATACAAGCCCAATATCAATACCCAAATATATACCCAAACCCAATTAAAATAACTCATTTAATTAAATTATCCACATACCCAAATTACTAGAATACACATAACCCTAATTACCCTAAAAATAATGAAACCCTAGACCTAATATCTACAGCTGCCACCGCCCTTGTTTCTTCACCTCCATTGCGCGTGGCAGCCACATGCATCTCTCTAATGCCTGCCTGAAGGCCACGCACGCCACGTTGGTCTGTCACCGCCCTGCCATGCCCGCTCCACCGCTCAAATCTGCAAAAAGAGAGGATTATTATCCCAAATATCATCATACCAGAGGCAAATGAACATTAAATGGAGATTTTTCATATTTTTTATGTGTATCAAAATGGGTATAAAAACCCATGCATGTAATCAAAAATAGGGGGTTCGAAAAAATAAAAAATGGTGATTTATAGATCTAAAGTTTCAAGTAAAAAGTTATACTTTCTCTTTTTTTTCCTATTCGAGTATAAACCAAAAAGAAAATTTCGAATATTGCCTCGGTTCGATCTTGAACCACCTTCCCTGTGCATGGCTGAACCACCATTATCTCAACCGGATCTAGAGATTTTTTTCGAGTTTAGTAGTAGAAAAAAGGGGATTTCGATCTTAATTTGGAGTTCTGGAAATTGAAAGAATAGAGAGAAAAAGGGGGAGGGGACGACTGAAGCAAAATGAAAAATGAATCAGATTCTAATTTTTGAGTTATATACTTAGGTTAGAAAATGGGCTAATCACCCACTAAGTCCCTCTGTCCCAAGCCAATTTTTGCTTCTACCCTTCCGCATGGTATATTCCCCCCAATGGTCCCTCTAAATTTTTAGATCTTTCACCCGGGTCCCTTAATCACCTTTAATTTGGTTCCTTTAATATGTTTTTTTATTCCTTGGTACCTAATGCATGTTGTTGTTGTTATTATTATTATTATTAATGTTTATATATTATATTATTACAATTACTATTACTAATTATTGTTATGATTATGTACTATTATATATTTATAGTATACATCATATATTATTACTATGATATTAACGTATTATCATTATATTCATTATGTTATATTTTATTATCATGTTATTAATATTATTGTTAATGTTATTATGTTATTATCACTACTATGTTTATATTATACATGATATGTTTATGATCATATTAGCATATTGTGTAATAACGTATTGTATTAAATTAATTGTTATTTACATGTTTACGCTTATGTTTCGAAATCGTAATGTAGGTTCCTCAATATATTGTTATTCTAAATATATTTTGTTTAGAATTAATTTTCCATACATATAACTGTTACATCTAGCGAAGGCCCTATTGTTCTGGTATTCTATTAGGAGTGGCATCCTGTTCTTCGGGTGTCATCTCCTTTGACTGTCGTGAATATCAAGATAAATTTTAAATTGTCATGTATTTTAGAAATTAAAATTAAAGTAACTCGGATTCCTATTTTCTTTAATAAATACGATGAGAACCTTTAGGTACCAATTTTGGGCATTGTGGGGTGCTAATTCTTCCCCATACATAACCAACTCCCAGACCCAAACTTTTCTCTAGTTTTATTTTTTGGTGTCCGGTCTACTATTTTAAAATCATCGGTGGCGACTCCAAATTTTCACAGGAAATGACTTTTTCACAAAAATAGTCGCTACAACATGGCGACTTCACTGGAATATGTTTTAAAAAATAAAAAATGGAGTTAAGCCTTAATTGGGTTTGCATCGTATTTATTAAGAAAAATAAAAAATCGAGTTACTTTAATTTTAATTTTCTAAAATTTCAAATTGACATCATGTATTAGTTTTAGAACCCTAAAATTTTGATGGAATTCGACCCTTATATTTTGTGGAGTTTTCACCTCCGTATGGTATAAGGGTTGTGTTCCCCAGAATCGATGTCCTAGTGACAGTTCGGGTACCGCTCACTCTAGAACTTAAACCGCATATAGTGGACCGTAAGAGCCCACCCATTTAGAACCTTGTTGATATGCTGTCCGTTTAGAAATAACCCTTTTAGGTTTTGTTCCCTATATATTTACTTTTGTTTATTGTACATATCCCTATATTGTTAATTCGTTGCTTTATGTTATTTTTTAAGCACTTAATTTATTTAATTTCTTATTCGATAAATTCAGTATACTAACTTGTTTCCTTTTTGTGTTGATTGTTTTTTTCCTTTTTATTGTTTCGCATCCAATTTGCATATCATACCATACATAGGTGTTGATTCAAGAAAAGTTTGATTTAGAAGACATTCGACATGGAAAGGAGTTTCTATACAATCAAGCAGTAATGCTACAATATGGGGATGGACTGAGCGAATGCAGATGGAAAATGGGACAGCTTGTCGACCGACCATGTGTTAGAGGTCATCGAGTCCACTTTGATTGTCTCCAAGCAGAATATGCTTCATGAACTGGGGGAAATATGGAAGAATTGGGATTCAGATATGAAAGAAGTCTTTCAACAGGAATTCGGTGACATAGCATTATTGATGGGTGTTCATATTGATATGAATTTGTTCAGAGCCTTAACATAGTTCTAGAACCCAGGGTACTGTTGCTTCACTTTTGGCAAGGTAGATATGACCCCACAATCGAGGAATATACGACTTTACTCCACTATCCAAAATTCAAGGAATAGAAAGTCTACATCAAACCTAAAGACCCACCGTCTTTCCTACAAAGTCTAACTAGCATCACTGGATGATCAATGAATGGTTTCGAGGAAAGATTACAGGAAAGGGAAAGACCGATTGCATAGCCTGGCTGCATATTTGAGATTTAATCCTTCGCCATCCTGACCCGCCAAAGAAGAGGTATTTGTTCGCTTTTAGCATTTATGTGATGGTTATCTTCCCAAAAGTTTTAGGGTACATAGACTAGCCACAACAGACCTGTTCGACAAGCTTAAAAAGGGCATTAATCCAGCACCAGCCATCCTAGTAGAGACTTTTCGGTCACTAAACGTATGTAGGAAAATGGGAGGAGGCAAATTCCTGGGATGTGTACCCTTACTGGAGATCTGGATCTGAAATCATCTCTAGGAATTAAATTTTCCTATCGGATGTACCTTACCACCTTCTCTCCTATAAAAGTATTTTTGGAAGAATATCAAGCCGAAGGTATGACTGAAGATCAATGGATAGACAGCTTTCGAAACCTCCGAGATAAAACCGTTAGGTGGAAGGTACCGAGGTTAATTCTAAGTGAGTTTGTTTCTCGTTGTGGCGAATATGATTAGGTGCCCTTGCCCAAAATTTAGGGAGGAACTGGATATTGTCCCTTGCTTGTGTCATGCCAGTATGGCTCGGTGCGGTTCATTCCTGCTACTCATTGTTTGAATAGTTCTGATTTTAAGCACGAAGGTGATGGTTACAAAGCAAAAGTCCAAAAAATTAATTGCTCTTGGAAAAATATGCATATGATCGAGGTTTATGATTCGCCATTCACTTTAGGCTACGAGCAATAGAGACTTACCCAGGTCAATGATGTCATTTCTTCTACAAACCAATGAAATGTTCAGCCCATGAGAGAACATTTGAAAAATGCTCATTCAGATTTGGAGAAGGCTAAAAGGGCCCATGAGAAAGAGGTACACGCCTTGGAAAAACGTATCTCTGACCTAGAAGTGACAAATTATTTAGCCTTGGTGGATATAGAGAAATACAAGCAGCAAGAAAAAGATTTCTTGAAACAAAAGAAGATACTCGAAAAAGACCATAAAGAGTTTAGGGAAGATTGGCAGGAACTGAAGCAAAATTTGCGAAGGAATGGTTTAAAAACCACAGCTAGAGAATTATCTACTAAGCTCCTAAAAGAAAGAAAGAGGGCCGACAGCTATGCCCGAAAGTATGAAGCTGGCCAAAAATAGGTAGAGAAAAAGACAAAGGAGTTAGAAATGATTGCTCAAGAGTTGGCCGCTAGTCAAGCTCGAAATCAGGGATTAAGAGTTCATAATGAAGAATTTGAAACTCAAATCATGTAGCTGGATGGACTTCTACAGGATTACCACAACCAAAACAATGTTTGAGATGAAAATGAGCTACTAAAATCATGGGTGGTCGAACTCGAAGATGCTCTTCAGGAGTGCAAAGAGATACTTGTCTCTTTTGAAGGAGCCTTGCAAGAAGATAATTGTTGGATAGTGTATGGACTTCAACAAGATGGTCAACTAATTTAAGACCAGCATAGAGCAATGATGGACAGCATGGTACAAGGACAGAGGGTTGCCCGACACGTCCAAGGTTTGGCAATGGAAGCATATGAGTTGTGTACGTGCGTCAGTCTGGATACACCATTAGGGTCTCGAGTACATGCCTTACTTCAAGAAGTCGAGGTCTTAGGAATAGAATCCAAACGCTATCTGTAGCGCATTATTCTCACTTTTGTAATCAGACCTCTCTATCTAATGAAAGTCTTTCTAAGGACTATTTAAGAATCAACGTCTCCATTACATTCATTCTAACATAACATAACATTTAATATTTATTTTTACATCATATGTTACATACATTATTAAGAACAATTGAATTAATTGTGCAAATATCATGACAGAAAGTTTAATTCAAACTGCAATCATTCTGCATCGATACGATACTCGCTTGCAAACAAAGATAATGGAAGATAGAGTAGCCAACCTAGAACGAGGCCAGAAGGACCTTGAATATCGTTTGGATCGGACCGAATAGAACATTGGCGAAAAGATTGCCCAATCACAAGCTACAATTTTGGCTCAAATAGCTTCAATTCTGAATAAAGATAGAACCAGAAGACACTGCGATCGCATCTCATGTTAGGGTTCAACTGGAGACACCGATACCCCAAAGGAGAATATACATTAATACTACTGGTACGTTTATCGTCCAGCAAGAAGGAGCAACTATGAAACAACCAATTGATCCAGAGACACTCCACAGGAATAAGTACCATATTTGAACATAGAGGAAAAACTTAGAGATGAGGTAGAAAATAAAAATTAAGAAAGGTTCTGTCTCTTTGCAGACAATTCAGAGCTATACTAGGAGTGAGCAAACAGGGGAATGAGGCTAGTGACTTGAGCCTCGTGTCAGATTTGGTTCTCCCACCAAAGTTCTAAACACCAGATTTTGATAAATATGACGGAACCACTTGTCCATCCGCTCACATAATCGTAAACTGCGGGAAAATGACACCCTTCATAAAAAATGAGAAGTTTTTGATCCACTGTTTCCAAGACAATTTAACTGGGTCGGTAATCCGTTGGTACACGCAGCTTAGTCGGGATAGTATTAAATTGTGGAAAGACCTTTCTAGAGACTTTATTGAACACTACAAACATGTTTTTGATATGACCCCTAGTCGAGCTATGTTGGAAGGAATAGAACAACGACCAAATGAAAGTTTGTGCTAATATGCTCAAAGATGGCGTGATGTAGCAGCACAGATTTATCCGCCTATTCTTGAGCATGAGATCACTCTGATGTTTGTAAATAATTTGAGGGGAGCATTGTTTGATCGTCTGATAAACAACACCGCTCAGAATTTTGCTAATTTAATAAGAACTAGGGAGTCAATTGAAGTAGATATAAAAAATAGGAGGACTGAAACCGGGGAAAGTTCTCAGAAACATTACAAGAAGAAGGATAATGAGGTGAATATCACTAGCACCTACAATTCCCTTGCAAACTTCACTACTTCTCAACCTCAGGCTTCTACTGGGAACACACAGGTCTCAAACAAGAAAGAAGACAGAGCCCCCAAGAAAGAAAAGGAGAAGATATCTTTTACCCTACTACCGATATCATACACTGAGTTGTATTCTCAATTGTATAAAGCCGATTTGGTTCGGCCTTACCCTGTTACGCCATTCAAGCCTCCTTTTCCTGCATGGTATGATGAAAAAGCTCACTGTGACTATCACACTAGTGCCCTAGGACACATGACAAAGAACTGCATTGCTTTTAAGAAATTTGTCCAGAATCTCATAAATACGAGAATTTTAAAATTTGATGACCCAAACGTGGTTGCTAATCCCCTACCAAACCATAGAGGGCGCAACGTGAAAACAATTGAAGATGGAAGTGGCAGAAAGGCTAAGAATAGTGTATTTGAGGTTAAGTCCCCTTTCAGATAGGTGTTCCAACAACTGCGCATGACACATCTAATAGAAAAAAGTATGGAAATAGTACAAGAAGGATGTGGACCCTACAGTGTGTATCCCCAAGAAGAAGGGCATGAGATCCAAAGCTATGAACAACTCAGGAAGTTGGTTCAAAAGATGATGGATAATAAAGAAATTAAGTTATTTGAAAAAAGTGTAAGGAAAGAAACAGATGGACGTATGCGCTTCAGACAACCCTAACATCAAATACAGCGCAGACCGGCCTTTTATCATCATATCTAAGCCAAAGAAGAATAATTCACCCCCAGTGGAAAATACAAAGGTAGTCCTCAAGCTTATCATCTCAGCTCCAGCCCTTTTCCCATTTAAAAACACACAAAAAGTTCCTTGGGATTATGCCACTCATGTTTCTATACCGGCACTACAAAAAGAAGGAAAATGCAAGTTGAAAAAAGAATCTGCGCATAAGGGGGAAATAGAGGAGTCAAGAGCTGAAGTTATAAATGAGGTAGAACATTTTACTAGAAGTGGTTGATGTTACTCACCAGGGACTTTGAAGGCCGCAGAGACCGGGATGGACAAGGATGTGAATACCGAGCCTAAAAAATATTTGGTGAGGAGCCACCCCCAAGAATAAACGAACCAGTGACTGAAGCACAAATGTAAGAATTCTTGAATTTTTTGAGACACAGTGAGTACAACATTGTTGAGCAACTTCACAAACAACAAGCCAGAATCACAATACTTGAGTTGCTTTTAAGCTCAGAAAAATATCGTAATGCACTCATGAAGGTGTTAAATCAAACATTTGTTCTAGTTGACATTTCTATGGCCAAGTTAGACTGGATTGTGGGGCATATCACTGCGGACAATTATATCACGTTCAACGATGATGAAATCCCAAAAGAGGAATGGGGTCCACCAAGGAATTAAACATCACTACCCACTACAACGGGTACGTTTTGCCTGGAGTGCTTATTGATAATGGTTCTACATTGAATGTGTTTCCGCTAGCCACTCTGCAAAGGTTACCAGTGGACAACTCCTACATGAAACCGTGCCATAATTTAGTAAGGGCCTTTGATGTAACTCAAAGGGAGGTAGTGGGGAAGATTGAGATACCCTTACCGATTGGACCAACATAATATATCATTGACTTTGTGGTGATGGACATTAAGCCGATGTACAACTACTTACTAGGGAGACCCTGGATCCATTCCGCAGGTGCTGTCCCTTCATCCCTTGTCATAAGCTCTGTATGCTGCAAAGAAATGAGGAATACAGAAAGAGGGAAGAAAGAAAGAGAGCCAGGTTTAAGAGAGAAGGCATCCCATAGAAGCCAATGACTTTTCCTTACCTTCGAGATAACTTCAAGTTTGGTGGGATTGTCAATGTCGAGCAGAAGGTACATGAAGCCAACCAAGAGAACGACAACCTTAACAATGAGGAGATGTTGAGTGAATCGCTAGAAGGGATGCTTGTTAACATGATATTTGAGGGCGAAAATGTTAACAAGTTTTTAACTGGGATCCGCCCTTGCTTTCTGGGGGAGTCACTCGATAATTGGAGCAGTGTCGATCTACCTATAGTTTTTAGGACTAAATCGGAGTAATGCTCCGAACTAACCCTTTTGCTTTTTCCTACGAGCATTATGGATCTTTTGTAAAATGGCTACTATGTTAACCTACATGTGTAATAAAAAGGGTGTTTTTTATGTTTATCAAATGGAAAACATTCCCAACATCTATTTTTATATATATACTCTATATTTTATACAAATAACATTCATTCTTTGTCCAAATACATATTTGCCTTTTTTACAAGGTCTTTACGTTCGACTGTATGAATGATTTTGAGTCTGATCTTCAGAATTAGCAGAAATGGATAAAGAAAAGGAGGACGCGAAATACGAAGCCCCTAATGAGTTAACCAGGTTGATGGCAATTGAAGAAAAACAAATCATGCCTCACCAAAATAGGGTAGATACTCTCAATTTAAGGACCAATAAAGACAAGAGGTAAATGAAGATTGGCACCACCCTCTTTTCAACAACCAGACACGATTTGATAACTCAACTTCAAGAATTCAAAGACGTATTATCTTGGACTTATCAAGATATGCTGGGATTGAATACAAATATTGTGGTGCATAAGTTACTAACAAAGCCTAAATGTAAGCCAGTTCAATAGAAGCTTAGGAGGATGAGGACTGATATGTTGATGAAAATCAGGGAAGAAGTGAGGAAACAATTTGATGCTGGTTTTCTAAAAGTCAAAAAGTACCCATAATGGGTTGCGAATATAGTCCCGGTACCAAACAAATACAGGAAGGTGCACATATGTGTTGATTATAAAGGTCTCAATAAAGAAAGCCCGAAGGATAATTTTCCTTTGCCTCATATTGACACTTTGGTTGACAATACGGTGGGGCATTCATGGTTCTCTTTTATGGATAGCTTTTCAGGGTACAACCAAATAAATATACACCAGAAAGACATGGAGAAGACTACATTCGTGACTAAATGGGGCATGTTCTGTTACAAAGTAATGCCTTTTGGGCTTAAAAATACTGGGGCAACTTATCAAAGGGCCATGGTGACTCTCTTCTATGGTTTTATGCATAGAGAAATTAAGGTGTACGTGGATAATATGATTGTCAAATCCTAAACTGAAGGAGAGCACATTCAGAACCTGAGAAATCTATTCCAAAGATTAAGAAAGTATCATATGAAGCTCAACACTTCCAAATGCACCTTCGCAGTAACGTCCGAAAAAATCTTGGGATTTGTGGTTAGTAGAAGAGGAATTGAGATTGACCCTGACAAAGTGAAAGTTATTCAAAATCTTCCGCCACCTCAGACAAAAAGAAGTTCGAGGCTTTTTAGGAAGATTACATTATATATCTCGGTTCATTTCTCAATTAACCGATAAGTGTAATCCTTTTTTTAGATTACTTCGAAAGAATAACCCAGGAGTATGGATATGGAATGCCAAGAGGCTCTAGAATAGATCAAAAAGTGATGAATCCCCAAATTCTGGTGGCACCAGTACTAGGTAGGCCATTGATCTTAGACCTGACAGTTTATGAGAATTCAATGGGATGTGTGTTGGGGTAGCATGATGAGTTTGGAAAGAAATAGAGAGCCATCTACTACTTGAGAAAGAAGTTCACCGACTACGAAGCATGGTATCCACCAATTCAAAAACTATGTCGTTCTTTAGTGTGGACTACTAAAAGGCTCAGGCAATATATGTTGTATCACACCACCTGGTTGATATCCAAGTTAGACCCGTTAAATTTCATGATGGAAGCACCGACATTGACTGGGAAGATGGCCTACTGGCACATGTTGCTATCCAAGTTTGACATTATATATGTAAGCTAAAAAATGGTAAAAAGGAGCGCTATAGCTGATTTCTTAGCAACTCGAGCCTCAGATGATTACTAGTCCTTGAACTTTAATTTTCCTGATGAGGACTTGAAGTGTATCACGACTGAAGAGGAGACTGCCCTGGAGGAGGAGTCATGGAAACTATATTTCGATGGGGCATTTAATGCCCTTGGTCATAGAATAGGTGTAATATTGATTTCCTCGAACGATGTCTACTATCCTTTCACGAGCAGATTAGAATTCTTCTGCACAAATAACATTACCGAGTATGAGGCTTGTGTTATGAGATTGCATGGGGCCATCGAAAGGAAGGTCAAGATACTCCAAGCTTTTGGATATTCGTCTTTGGTGATTTATCAACTTCGTGGAGAATGGGAAACAAGAGACCCAAAGTTAATTAAATATCACAATTTAATCCAAGAGCTGATTAAAAGATTCGAGAAGATTAGTTTTACCTACCTTCCAAGAGAAGACAACCAAATGGCAAACGCCCTGGCGACCTTAGCCACAATGTTTAAAGCAAGTACAAGGGTAGAAATGAGACGAATACGAATGCAAACTTTTGAAATGCTTGCTTATTGTTGCAGCCTGGAAGAAGAAATAGATGGCAACCCATGGTACAATGATATCCTATAGTATATCAAATTCCAAGCTTACCCTAAAGAAGCCAGTGAGAATGATAAAAGGAATCTTAGAATAATAGCAGTTGTGTACGTCTTAGATGGTGAAGTCTTGTACAAAAAAGCAAATACCAGATAATTAAAGATGTGTTGATTCTCGGGAAGCCAAGAATATTCTCGCAGAAGTGCATGATGGTTTGTGCGGGACACATGGCTATGGCTTTTCGATGGCTCGAAAGATCATGAGATACGGATATTACTGGTCAACCATGGAAGGAGATTACATTGACTATGCCAAGAAATATCACAAATACCAAATATATGCTGACAAGATTCATTCTCCGCCACTACCTTTGCATACCATGAACTCACCATGGCCTTTTGCAATGTGGGGTATGGATGTTATTGGACAAATTCATCCAAAAACTTCCAATAGACATCGTTTCATTCTGGTGGCTATTGGTTATTTCACTAAGTGGGTAGAAGTAGCCTCCTATGCCAATATCACTATGGCAACAGTTTGCAAGTTTATAAAGAAAGAGATCATTTGTTGGTATGGCTTGCCAAAAAGGACCATCACTAACAATGCTTCCAGTTTGAATAATAAAATGATGATTGAAGTGTTCGAGCAGTTTAAAATAATGCACCACAATTCCATCACTTATCGCCCTAAGATGAATGGGGCAGTGGAAGCAGCAAATAAGAACATCAAGAAGATCATATAAAAAATGACAGAAACCTTCAAAGACTGACATAAGAAGCTACCATTTACTTTGTTCACCTATCAAACATCTGTGTGTACATCGACAGGGGAAACACCTTATTCTTTGGTCTATGGGACTGAGGCAGTATTACTCATTAAAGTAGAGATCTCATCGCTTCGAATTTTGAGCAGAGTGAAGTTGGATGAAGCTGAATGGATATAGGCTAGGTATGATCAACTGAATCTCATTGAAGAAAAGAGATTGGGAGCTATCTTCCATGGTCAAATGTATCATAAGAGGATGATGCAGGCTCATGACAAGAAATTTGGCCCAAGGGAATTTCAAGAGGGGGATCTAGTGCTTAAGAAGATCTAGCCAATTTAGAGGGACTTCTATGGGAAGTGGATGCCAAATTGGGAATGGCCCTATGTCGTTAAGAAGGCATTTTCTGAAGGGGTGTTAATCCTAATAAAGATGGATGATGGTGAGCTGAGTAATCTAGTAAACTCAGACTAGGTCAAAAAGTATTACGCCTAAAGAAAGAAAAAAAAAGAAAAAAAATTAAAAAAAAAGAAAGAAAAAAAGAGGTAGAAAAGAAAAGGAGAGGTTCAAGATGAAAACCCGAAAAAGGGCTTCTTGAAACCAATAAGGGATTTGAGTTGAAGACTCGTAAAGGGCGGCTCAAATGAACTTTGAGATAGGGCATCCAACGGGAAAACCCTCTCAGAAAATACCAGTGTTTTGTAGAAGAGCTTGAGGAAAAGATTCTACCTCTGACGATGGGCTCACGCGTCATTCATACAGTGGATACCTAGGACTTTGTATCACCTTTTGCTTTCCTTTGCCTCATGTTTGCCATGAAATTTTGAACTATATCATATTTACTAATAAAATACTATTTTTATCCTCTATTATTTTTCTCGAACATCCTGCAAGTGAGTTAACATAGATTCATGATAATCAAAAGATTTATTGGCATTACTATGTTCTAGTTCTAGCCTACAAAATGCAAATGGTTCAAGGGAAGAATTGAATTCGGTTCAAAGGATCATACATGCCAAAGAACACTCACAAGAGGATCAAAAGCTCCAAGTTTTCAAAATACGCCAAAATAAGGCAGCGAGTGTCATCTAAATGCAAACTTGTCCAAGAAGAAGCAAAAAGATGGCAACTACAAAGACATAAAGATTTCAAGGCGAAAACCTAAAAAATAAAAAGAGGGAGAGAAGAAAAAGAAAAAAAATAAAAAATAATAAAAGAGAAAAGAGAAAAAGAAGAGAAAAGAGAAAAAGGAAAAAGAAAGAAAAAAGAAAAAGACGAAGAGGAAAACCTAAATAGAGGCACTTCGTGGAAATAAATCTAAAGTGAAAATATAAAAAGGCGCTTTAGAATGGACTCTCAAACTCAGAAGAAAGGGTCAAAAGGTTAGACCCGTATGTGAGATGGGGTGTCGCTATCACATGAAGAAGGAGAATGAAATAGCAAGAAAATCACCATCGCCCGATCAAAGGGGAAATGTTGGAACAATACCAAGATACCATTATCTATACATCATATAAGATAGGCATCCCTAAGATTAGGAGCATGCTAACTCATATTATTCAGGTATATTGGCTATTTTCATGGCAGGTACTCAAGAATTAGAGGAAGACCATATTTGCACAATTGGGGAAGCAGATCTTAGCAAAGAAGCAAGAGTAGAACCTGACTAGGATATTCGATTAATGGTGCCAAGATAATCAGAAATCGGGGCATCATTTCAAATATTTCCATTCTTCAGCCTGCGAAAAGCAGTAAAAATTGTTGATACTTGCGACATTAGATAACATAGTGTTGATGTCAAAAACGATTCTATATAGGAAGAACTCGTGATTACAAGACGAAAGTTCTATATAGGAAGAACTAGTAGTCCTAAGTTTTCAGAGTAAGAAGTTCTATATAGGGAGAACTCATAACTCAGATACTTCAAGGCAAAAAAAATCCATATAGGAAGAACTTGCAGCTTGAAGAATCCAGAGAGTGAAAGGTTCTATACATGAAGAACCTATAGCTCAGAAGATTTTGAAGTAGAGATTTTTTATAGGAAAAAATCTACTTCAGGATTCTGAGATGAAAAGTTCAATATAGGGAGAACTCTCAGTTTGAAGAATCCACCCATGACGCAGAAGGTTCTATATAGGGAGATCCTGCAACGTTGATAATTGAAGGCGGAAAGTTCTATATAGGAAGGACTCGCAGCCCAAAGACTTCGCCAAAGAGGAGCTGAATTCTATTCGAGTGTAAACCAAAAAGAAGATTTCGAATCTTACCTCGGTTCGATCTTAAACCACCGTCGCAGTGCATGGCCGAACCACCATTATCTCAACCAGATCTAGAGATTTTTCGAGTTTAGTAGTAGAAAAAAGGGGGATTTCGATCTTAGTTTGGGGTTTTGGAAATTGAAAGAACGGAGAGAAAATGGGGAGGGGAAGGTTGAAGCAAAGTAAAAAATGAGTCAGATTCTAATTTTTGAGTTATATACTTAGGTTAGAAAATAGGCTAATCACGCACTAAGTCCCTCCGTCCCAAGCCAATTTTTGCTTCTACCCTTCCACATGGTATATTCACCCCCACGGTCCCTCTAAATTTTTAGATCTTTCACTCGGGTCCCTTAATCACTTTTAATTTGGTTCCTTTAATATGTATTTTTTATTCTTTAGTCCCTAATGCATGTTGTTGTTATTGTTGTTCTTATTATTATTATTATTATTATTATTATTATTATTATTATTATTATTACTGTTACTATTACTAATTATCGTTATGATTATGTACTATTATATATTTATAGTATACATCATATATTATTACTATGATATTAACGTATTATCATTATATTCATTATGTTATATTTTATTATTATTCTATTATGTTATTATTATTATTGTTAATGTATTATGTTATTATCACTACTATGTTTATATTATACATGATATGTTTATAATCATATTATCATATTGTGTAATAACGTATTGTATTAAATTAACTGTTATTTATACATATTTACGCTTATGTTTCGAAATCATATTGTAGATTCGTCAATATATTGTTATTGCAAATATATTTTGTTTTGAATTAATTGTTCATACATATAACTGTTACATCTAGCGAAGGCCCTATTGTTCTGGTATTCTATTGGGAGTGGCATCCCGTTCTTCAGGTGTCATCTCCTTTGACTATCGTGAATATTATGGTAATTTTTAAATTGTCATGCATTTTATAAATTAAAATTATATTAACTCGGATTCCTATTTTCTTTAATAAATACGATGCAAACCTTTAGGTACCAAGTTTGGACGTTGTGGGGGTGCTAATCCTTCCCCATATATAACCAACTCTCAGACCCAAACTTTTCTCTGGTTTTATTTTCCGATGTCCGGTCTACCATTTTAAAATGATCGCTGGCGGCTCCAAATTTTTGCAGGAAATGACTTTTTCACAAAAAATAGTCGCTACAGGCATGAGTCTTGCGGAGAGGATGATGTAGGGGATAAGAGCCCTTTGGTGAGTGGGTGTGTTGTGGATAAGGTTCTAATTTCAAATAAAGAATTTATTGTTTGTGAGGAGCTGGATAAAGATGTTTCAGCAAAACAGTTTGACTCTAATAACGAGTCTCCTTGTGCCAATGAGTCAACTGAGCCAGTGCAAATCATTGGAATTATTAGAAAAGTAAAAACTGTGCATTCAGTGTTAGGTGTAAAACAGGCGTAGAAATCACGAAGAGGTCGACCACGGAAAGGTACTGGGAGAGCCTTGACTAATTTTGCAAACTTATCGCTCAAGGATTTGGATTTTCAGAACAAGCAGTAGGTCCTTTAGAGGGAAATTACGGCAACTGTGACATTGGGAAGTATAGTTGGTGTGAAATCAATTGGATAGGAACAAGATATAATTAGAGATATCTCTCGGGTGATTTTTGAGGGGGTCCAGAGCTTGTGAACTATGAGGATCTTGTCTTGGAACGTTTTAGGTTTAGGGAATGTGGTAAAGTGACGAAGGGTTTGGGACGTTTTCAAGAAACAATGGGCCGATATGGCCATGTTGCAGGAATCCAAGTTAGAGGACATTTCATCTTTGGTGATTGCGAGTTTATGGGACTTTGATAGATATGAATTTATTTATTCACCTTCGATTGGAGCATCAGGAGGACTTGGTGTAATGTGGTTTGCTTGGTTGAAACGTTTGCCAACTTTTGATTTTTTGAGGCAGTGTGGTGTTCAAATTGGCGAGACTCAAGGGCCATGTGTGTGGTGTGAAGCAGCGGAGGAGGCGACAAATCATCTTTTTTATTATTGCCCGTTTGCACAGAGTATTTGGGATTGGTTCAAGTGTTGGTGGAGGTGAGTTTGCCGATGCCGCATTTGTTTGCGAGTATTTTTATTTCAGGTTTTCACTGCTCATTCTCGGGTGAGAAACATCGTTGGTGGGTGTCTTGTGTCGCAGTCTTTTGTGGTCACTTTGCCTAGAAAGAAATGAGATGGTGTTTAACAAAAAACGCCTACCCTTGTCTGAGATTTGTTTTTTGGTAAAATTATGTTTTTTTATTGGATGAATACATTGAAGAATGGGGTGAATGTGAGTGAGGCTATGTGATGGAGTTGTCCGAGTTCTTGCAGTACGATCAGCATCTCGAGGCCTTGTTGAGCAGGAATTTTTTGGAAGCCTCCAGTTCATGGTTTACTAAAATTCAATGTGGATGGGTCGGCTAGAGGAAAGCCAGGGTCAGCAGGTTTTGGTAGGGTGTTGCATGATGCTCGGGGGGGAATTTTGGCAATTTTTTTGGGTCCTCTTGGTTGCCATGAGTCAAATGAGGTTGAGTTGTGTGCGATCGAGTTTGATGTGTCTTTCTATATTGGGTCTAGCTAGTCGAATCAATGCCTTGTGGTGGAATCGTATTCAAAGGTCGTATTGGGATGGGTTTTGCATTCGCTTAGCCGACCATGGAGATTGTGGGAGGTATTTGGTGCTATTGATAGGCCATGTGAAAGTGTAGGTGATGTTAGTTTTCATCATGTTTTCAGGGAGGCGAACGGTTTGGCCGATGCTTTAGCACGTGTGGGGTTGACGTGTGGTACGTTGTTTTAGGCGAGCTTGTGAGGGATATCACGCATGGTGAGTTGGGCGTGGGGTGGAGTTGGTGCCAACTTTTAAGCTTGATGGGTGTGGGACTATGTGTTGTTAGTTGTTTTCAGATTATTTCTCTTTGGTGTTTATCTTATTGGATCGTGTGACGAGTCGTACTCTTTTCCACCATCTAAGCTTAGGGAGGTTTTTAATGAGGCGCTCGTTTCACGTTTGCTGTATGATTTCCCCCTTAATAAATCATGCAATTTTGTTGATCAAAAAAAGAAGAATGGGGTGTGCGGCTAGGGTAAGATTAGAAATGAAGGGGAAATTGTGTGACGAGTCGTACTCTTTTCCACCATCTAGGCTTAAGGAGGTTTTTAATGAGGCGCTCGTTTCACGTTTGCTGTATGATTTCCCCCTTAATAAATCATGCAATTTTGTTGATAAAAAAGAAGAAGAATGGGGTGTGCGGCTAGGGTAAGATTGGGAAGGATGGGAAAATTGAAAATTTAGTATTTGGGATTTGGGTAAAACCATCGATCATTATCTCCTCTTGAGGATAAAAGTTTTCTTTAAACAAAACTTTATCCCTTAAAACCCAATCTTCAAATCTTCTTGAATTCTTATCCTAAAAAATCATAAATAAAAAGATAAATATCAAATAAAGAGATAAAATAAAAAGATAAAATAAAGATAAAAACAAATTTAAATAAGAAATAAAAATAAATGAAGATAAATATAAAAGAAGATAAAATAAATAAAAAGATAAAATAAAGATAAAAACTAAACTAAACAAAAGAAATAAAAAAAGAATAAAACAAAAAGGAAATAAAAATAAATAAATAAAATAAAACAGAAATTATAAGTGACTAGAAGTTGCATTTTCATGCATCTCCTAAATTCACTTATTATTGTGCTCAGTGGATGTTGATGTAGTGCCACATGAGCTGATGCTCTGCTCTAATCGATTCAGCAGTGGGCTCAAGAATTCTTCTAGGATTGGGGTAGTTGTCGTGGTATGTTCCTTTGCCGTGGCATGTTCCTTTGACGTGACAAGTCTGATTGTCTAGGCTTCTTCCAACACCCTGGCTTTATTAAAATCAAAATAATCATAAAAGAAAAGAATTTTTTTGAAGGGAATAGGGTTGCCCTAAAGAAAACATGAGGATGGTCATTTTCGATACTTCTTATAGTCCATCCGCAACCTTCATCTGGTGACAATATTGCCCAAAAAGTGTTGGGTCAATGTGTTTGTAGCTATTCCCCTTTGCATTACCATGGTGGAGGTGTCTTTTCTTCGTGTTCTCTTGTAGTCCATGCATACCATCCACCTTCCTACTGTTCCTGAAGGCATGAATATATTAATAGGAAAAATTATATCAACACTCAACAATTTAATTACCGTGGCAATCTTCTGCCAAAATTTGGTGTAAGTCAAGGGAAGAACCAATTTTTTGAAAAGTTTGTAAATCCAACCACCATTTTCTTTAGGCCTCTCAAATATCTCCACCAGTAGAGATTTCGATGGCTTCAAATCTACCAGTGTTGGTTCCTCAAGAAATACCTGCAATAGATGCGGTGGTTTTATAAATAATTCAAAAGGTTCAACCATCACCTGCTCATATTCCACTAGCAAAGTTTTATCTTATTGATCATGCATGTGGTTGTGCACTTGCCGTGGCAAAGGTGGACAAGAGCAATCTACAGATTTCTACTTTAGCATCAGTGCTGTAACATTCTGGGCATCAGATTCCTCAGAATTTATTGTAGCATTGCTCTTCTCAGCTTCACTGAATGTTGTCACGACATCGCTCTATTTAGGCTCCTCAATCTTTGTTGTGGCAATTTGTTGCAGAGGCTTATCAAGTGTTGAACAGTCTTTCTCATTGGCAGGCTCTCAAATTGGAGGTTTTAGTTGGTCCTCACACATTGGGGAGCTCTCTTTGCATTGCACCTTCTCATCTTGCCTTAGGATTTCAGTATCCCTAGGAATTGATTGTTGGGGCTTGTTATTCATGGCATATGTGAGTCTTCTCAGTTGACCTACCGAATCTCTCATGAGTGCATCCATCCTAGCTATCCTTGCATCCATAGAAGTTGATAGCTCTTGAAAGTTACCGCATTGAGGCGGCAATTGATTGAACTCAATGAGAGAATCAGGCCTAGCCACGAAATCTTGAAACGTTTCCTCCAAGGAATTTGAATGCTCTTGACGAAGACTACATTGCCATGGCATATCTCTTGCTGAGAAACTTTACTGCTAATAAGGACTACATTGCCAAGGCATGTCTATTTCTACTGTAAAATTGTCATGGTAAAAAACCTTATGATCTTTTTGATCATAACATGAAGGATTTTGCTCCTGGTACCATCTATAGTCCTCCATGTAGCCATATGCTTCGGGATTGTGAGGGTAATTTTCAAACACATGATGTTCTCCACAACAAGCGCAAGAGTTTTCCATAGTATGGGCTCTTTGGTCTTTTCTTGGTTGGTATAGGTAATCATCGGTGAGTGTAAGAAATTCTTGATTAGATTTATTCCTATCTTCCTACTTCAACTCTCGAATATATCAGCTTTTATTTCCCCACATGTTGATGCCCCTTTACTTTGTAGCGCACCTAAATTTTTTTAATAAAACAAACAAAAATAAAAGTCGGTAAATATAATAAGAAAATTGCAATAACAAAAACAACTAACACCAACTGCCAATCCCCGGCAATGGCGCCAAAAACTTGTTGCAAGATTTAAGTGTAATGCAAACGGTGCAAGTATACACGTCACAAGTAATAAACTGATAGGTATCAAGTATCTTCTCCACAGGGATTGGTTTGGGCCACTTTGCTTAAGTTATTATATTGTAAAAGAAATAATATTGAAAGTGATAAATGGTGATATATATCAAGTAAAATAAACTAAGTAAATAGAGTAAATAGAAAGAGATAATCGATATGAGAGATTAGTCCAAGTTATCATGAGTAGTGGTGCGATGATAGAAAGTGGTCAATAGTGATACATATCAAGTAAAATAAACTAAGGTTAACGCATGGTTGTCCCTAACCGAAAAACTGATGTTTGCACAAGCCTTGGTGATATATCCCTGCGTTAACCTTGGCTGAGCAACATAGATCTTGCACTCTTTTTAGCCGCTGAAATTCGATCCTTATTCCTAAGGCGAATTAGTTCCCACCAATGGTTGTTTAAATGGAAATCGTGTCCATTCATTTCATGAATCTAGCTCTCATGAGCCTAGATAAATGGATTCACTCAAGTTCCTTTCCCAATTCCCTTAAAGTGAAAATCAAGAACCAAGAATGGACAAACATTGAATTTATTGAATTAAAAACCAAAATCATTCATTCGTCTCTACACGCCAATAAAACTCGATAACCCGAGTCAAATTAATCTAGTTCATGGCTGGGTAAAAAGAAAATACAAAAGAAAAAATCCTAGACATGAGTGGATCGCACGATACAAGATAGAAGAAATGGAGAAGATGAACTTCTCCAATCTGCATTGATGGCTACGCTCAAATCCCCTTTTAAGATCTGATCTCTCTCTCACTATCAACTCTATTCATGTTGTTGTTGCGATCTCTTTAAATACGCGAGGAGAAGGAGTCTCAATGTGTGTAGAATCCGTGGGATTTGATCTCTAATTGAGTCAAATCTGAATTTTGAATCTGGGATAATTATCATTTATATTTGAAATAATTTTGCAGATAATGGCTTTTATCGCGACTTGCCATGGCAAGTGGTTCGGCAAGTAGTCATCATTATCTTAACTTGCCAGGGCATCATTCGGTAAGTGACTCGGTAACTCGTCCTTCATAAAATTAAGCAAAACAATAGCGATTTTTCCACAAAACCATCAAAACATAAAGCCAAGCCCAATAGACGGGGAAACTACGAAACTATGCATGAATGACTAAGAATGCAACTAAAATGGGCCTAAGTCTAACAACAATATGAGTTAAAAGGGTAGAAAATATAGTACTTTTATACACTTAACACACATTCATACGGCCCTCAATATCCTTGTGACCCTATTCCAGCTTTGCTAGTCTATCGTTAATGGTCTTAGTTTTTAAACGGGTTTCGTACGAATGCGAAATGTTTGCGATTCAAATTCTGCCACAGAACTTTCTTTAATTTATCTTACTAATTTTATGAATTAAAAATAATATATGAATGCAAACGATGTAATGAATGAATGTATGAGTGATTGCAATAAAGTATTGATTTCAAAGTAATTATCATGAAACAACTTTCAAAGATAAAACAACGTCACAATACATCAAGGTGGACAAAAACTACATATATTGATTAGCCCTATAGCATAACTTCCTAATTTATTCGAATCTAGCAACTTGTTCTGTTTGACACTGACTAATGTGTTGTTTGATAAATCTGATTCTTCACTAGTACACAAATTGTCTCCTCTTGCTCTTTGCGCCCACTCGGACCATCGTATCACCTCCATAGTTCTACCTCTTGTCCTATTGACAGCCTTCTAATGCGATGATTAACTCAAGAATCAATACATTTTATAACATTCCATGTATATGCAAAAACAATACAAAACAAAGAAACAAAAGAAAAGAAAAGAAAAGAAATTAGTATTATTAAATAAAATATTAATCAAATGAAATAAATAAAGAATCAGAAAATAATAAACAATATAAATTAAAACTTTAAAAACCCTAACCACATGTTGTCTAGTTCTCTAAGGTTTTTCACATGGCTCTAATGAGGTAGACTTTTAAATTCTCTATATAATGGTTCGGTTCTAAAAGGGTACCCATATTGTCCTTACAACATACTAAGGTAAATAAAGACTTTGATCTTGACCCATTATAGGTTTGCAGACCGAATTCAATTTTGGGGAATGCATTCCTATATTTTTGTACGGAGGAAACCAATATCTTTATGCAGACATAAGGAATGTGTTTCGGAAGTAATCTGCTAGACCTACACAGAGAAAAATAATAGTCTCTAGTGGTGTAGCATTTCCTCCCACTTAAGCGAATCGGGATAAAGTTCGGGTATAGAGCTTATGATATACAATTTTTTTTTTAGCTTTATGATATACAATCTTATGTGCATAAATTAAACAAAGCTTGTAACGTAGAGAAAATCTTTTTTTAAAAAAACACAACAGATCGTGAGTTAAATAAAATCGAACTCAAATTTTTCAAAATTAAAACAACGAGTAATTGACTTGTGGCCTGACTCTTTTTTTCAAAAAATACAAAATTTCCCCAGCAATGTAACCAAGTTGTAATAACGAGTATTAGGCTCGACGATTATATTATTGATGATTTTTGAAAATCTGGATTCCTTTGGAAATCCGGTTTTAAATTTTAAAATTGAGAGTCGCCACCGATCACTTGGATAAGGTAATTCAGACACCACAAAGTAACCAAGAAAATATCATTTTTAGGGTTCAGGAGTCAATTACGTGTTGGAAAGGGTTCGCACCCCACCACGCCAAAATTAGTACCTAATAAATTACCCATTATTTTAATTTGAAAATTTGCAAGTTTGAGTTTTATTTAATTTAGATTTGTTATGTATGCAATTTTCTTTTAAAATGTGTTGACTTATTTCAGAAGTTAACACTAGTCACCTCCGACAAAGGCAGAGACTATATTGTTAACTCATAATAAGTGAACATTGTCTTAAGAATTTTCAAATTTTGAGTTTTATTTAATTTAGATTTGTTATGTATGCAATTTTCTTTTAAAATGTGTTGACTTATTTCAGAAGTTAACACTAGTCACCTCCGACAAAGGCAGAGACTATATTGTTAACTCATAATAAGTGAACATTGTCTTAAGAATTTTCAAATCATGCTATGCAAGAAAACAACAAATTTTTTTTGATCAATGAAACTACATGATTTATTAAGAATAGAGAATCATTCAGCAAATGTTAACGAGCGCCTCATTAAAAACTTCCTTAAGCCTAGATGGAGAAAAAGAGTATGACTCGTTAACGATCAAAAGGACAAACGCCAAATAGAAACAAGCATAAAGAAACCAAAATCACATAACCTCACTCCCATCATGCTAACAATTTGGTACCAATTCCACCCCACTCACGTCGCACCATGCACGACACCTCTCACAAGCTCGCCTAGAACAACGTCCCTCGTGTCATCCCCTTCCGTGCAAGGGCATCGGCTAAGCAGTTCGTCTCCCTAAATATACAGTGAAAACTAACTATACCAATACTTTCACACGCCCTATCAATAGCATCAAAACCTCCAACAATCTCCATGGCAGGTTGAGATAATATAAAATTCATCCCAACGCAACCTTTGAATCTAACTCCACCATAAGACATCGATTCAACCAGCAAAACCCAACATAATAGGACACCCTAAACTCGATCACGTGTAGCACAACCTTATTCGACTCAAGGCAACCAAGAGGACCCGAGCCCAGACTTTCCTCGAGCCGACCCATCCACATTGAACTTTAGAGAACCATGAACCGGAGACTTCCAAAAAATACCCGCTCAACAAGACGTCGAGATACTGATCGTACTGCAAAAACTCAGACAACTCTACCGTATGGCCTCACTCACATGCATCCCCTCCTTCAATGTCCTCACCCAATAAAAAGAGTAGAGTTTTACCAAAAAACAAATCTCAGTCAAAGGTAGGAATTTGTTGTTAAACATCATCTCATTTCTAGCCAGCGAAAGTGACCAAAAAAGAGCCACAACACAAGACTTCCACCAATAGCGCTTCTCACTCGTGAACGAGCAATGAAAACTCGGTACGAAAAAATCCACAAAAAATTACGGTAGCGGAAAACTCACCCCTACCAACACTTGAACCAATCCCAAATGCACTACACAAACGGGCAATAATAAAAAAGATGCTCTAACTCCTCATCCACCACTTCACACCACACGTACGGCCCTTGAGTCTCGCCAATTTGAATACCACGTTGCCTCAAAAAATTGAAAGTTTGCAGACGTCGCAGCCAAATGGACCACAAAAATGCTTGCACCTTAGGAAGCACAAGAATTTTCCAGGGGAAACATTCCCTGAAATCACTGTCACCTGCCTAATCCATCACCAACAAACGAGACAACAATTTTATCAAAAAATGGCCTTGCAGATAAGGTTTCCAAATTAGCACATCACGGCTCCCTACCCGAAGCACCACATCTCCCAACACCAATCGCAGTTCCATCACCTACCTTGACTCAAGCAATCGAAGATCCCTACAAAAAAACTCATACCAACGCTCATGACTAAACACCCCATCGATCAAGTAATCACACATCAAGGCTAGTCTATTCGACACAATGGAGAACAACCTTGGAAACACATCTTTCAATGGCTGATCCACACACCATGGATTAAACCAAAACAACACACTACGCCCATCGCCAACCTTCTAGATAAATTTGAGCCATCTATATATACGGCTACACCAATCAAACTAACAAAAGACACAATCTGCTTCCAAATTACAGATATTGAACCGCAATATGATGTATTGAAACGCCACCACTGCACATCGACACCATACTTAGCCACAATGATTGTCCTCTATAAAGACGATGTATCCGTTGCATACCTCCACGACCACTTCGACAACAATGCCATATTACGCACCTGCAAGTCCGCTACACCCAACGCCCCTAAGTGGTGCGACCAACACACCATCTCCCAACTAACACACTCATTTCTCGTTGCAACCCAACACCACCCCACAGAAACACTCGTCTAATCTTATTTTTCGCTGCAATTACACCTTTAGGCAGCACAAATAATCCCATATAAAAAAATTGGCAAAAAAGAAAGTATAGAATTCACAAGAGTTACCCGAGCCACGGACGAGAGCGATGACCTCTTCCATCCCGCCAATTTCCTTTGAAAGTTTGCTATCACCGATTCCTATACAACTATACCTCTTGGATTAAAACCTAACAGCATACCCCAAGTACAAAAATGGCATCTCCCCTTTTTTACAATCCCAAATCAAAGCAACATCATCAAATAACGCAATATTAACACCAAATGCATAGAGCGATGATTTACTGAAGTTAATTTGTAACCCAGAACACACTTGGAAACACATCAACAACTGATGGACATTATGCACATAATCAACAGAAGCCTCAAAAAACAAGATTGTGTCATCCATAAACTGTAAATGCGAAATTGACACAGCAAGAGCAAGTTCCACCCCACGAATTAGTCCTGCAAACTCAGCCTTAGATCACATTCGATGCAGAGCTTCGACAACTACCACAAAAAGTAGTGGTGACAAAGGACACCCCTGCCTAAGCCCTCGCCCCATCCCAAACTCTTTCGTCGCACACCCATTAAGCAAAGCTGACATATGCACTATACTTATACACTCACAAATCCACGACCTCCATTTCTCGCCAAAACCCATAACTTTTAACATATGGTCTAAAAATTCCCACTATACACAATCGTACGATTTTGCAAAATTTAATTTGAGTACAAACCCACCAACAGAATTTTGACGCAATGAATGGATTACCTCATTCGCCAGAAGGATGCCGTCGACAATTTTCCTTCCTCTCACAAAAGCTAATTGATGATCACTTACTAAACCTCCCAAAACAGATTATAGTTGTCTCGCCAATACTTTGGCCAAGATCTTATACATCAAATTAACCAAACTTATAGGCCTAAAATCACCAACCCCTACGGTGAATCCACTTTCGGTAACAAACCAAGAATATACAATTTGGCTCATTTGCCAACTTCTTGGAGGTAAAGAATACCTCGAAAAAATGCATAACATCTATTTGAACAACTTCCCAACTCTTCTGAAAGAAAGCAATACTAAATCCATCTGGTCTTAGTGATCTCAAACCACCACAACCCCTTATTACCTCCTACACTTCCTCCAACGTGAACTGAGTTGTAATCCTACCATTATCAACTTCATCAATCTGATGAAAATCCCCTTCGATTTCCCAATCACACAGCCTAATGTCCTTAAAAAATGTTTGGAGAAACATCAAACAACATGACTATGCAATCTACCCAGATCTGATACCCACATTCCATTCACTTTCAAACCCATGATTTTGTTACGAACTGCACGTAATTTGGCCGCACGATGAAAAAATTTGTATTCCTATCACTTAATCTTAGCCAAGTCGTGCGAGACCTCTGGCACCACAAAGCTTCTTACGTTTCAAAGCACACCATAAGTTCTGCGTCCATTCCCTTCTTTCCTCGATCAGCTCAGACACTACTACACTCGGTTCAAGATCAACATCAGCAGCATCTAACGAGTCAAGCTAATTCTGTAGCAAATCAATCTCCTTTTCGATGTCCCCAAAAGTAGACTTGTTCCAAACCTGCAAAAACTGCTTCAACTGTCGCATTTTCACCATGATATTCTCATTACCAATCCCTAATTCCGACAATCGACACCACTCTTCAGCTATGCAACAAGTTTTTGTTTATTTTCCAACAATCAATTGATGAACTTAAACGGGCGAGGCACCCAATCTCGGTCATTACACAGCAACAACAACGGTGTGTGATCCGAAACTCCCCCTAGGTAATGACAATTTTTGAACATTAGAGAAACAATCAAACCAGGTTGTAGAGACCAAAAATCTATCAATGCGACTCTTTCGACATCTACTATCAAACCAAGTATATTGTTTACCTACTAACAGAAAATCCACAAGGCTAGTCAAATCAATAAAAGTAGAAAAAACATCCATACCCATCGGTGTCGAACTACAACCAGCCCTTTCTGTTGGCCATCGAATCTAATTAAAGTCCCCACCACACACCACGGCCTAGTAAAATTACCTACCTTGTCCCCAACCCGCAACCACAACGCCTCTTGTTCCACAAAATTGCAAGGTGCATAAACCATCCTGACACAACAAGAAAGATCCTCTTGTACCCATTGACCCTAAACCAATATAAATTGACAATCAACTTCCATAAATTCCAACTTAAATCTCGCATCCTCTCAAATTACTACAAGCCCTCTCGAAGCTCTAATCGAAGGTGAAAAAATAGATTCATACCCATCTAAAGACCATAAATTTGCAATTACCAAAGATGAAATTTCCTCTAATTTGGATTCCTACAACATGATCATACTGGCATGTTGTTTTTTGAAGATGTCCCGACGCACTCGCCTTCTTTCCACATTCCCTAGACCCCAGACGTTCGAAGACAAAATCCTCATGATTCACAAGCCCCAGACCCCCTTGGAAATCACCCGAGAGATATCCCAAATTATGCCTTCTTCTTGGCCAATTGATTTCAGGCCAACGATGCTTCTTGATGCCACAGTTTCTGTAATTTCCCTTTGAACAACCTCGTGTCTATTCTAAAAATCTGAATCCGTAAGCTATTTGTTTGCAAAATTAGACGAGTCTTTCCCAGCGCCTTTTCGTGGTCTACCTCTCTGTTGTTTCTATACTTGTTTCACGCCCGACACAAAAGTAACAGCTTTTACCTTTCTAACTATTCCATTGATTTGCACAGCTTTGGCTAGCTCAATGTCACATGGAGACTCCTCATTTGATTCAAATTATTTTCCTGATACTTACTTATCCAACTCCCGACAAACTGTAATCTCCTTATTTAAATTTAACAACTTATCCACAGCACACCCACTCACCAAAGGACTCTTATCCCTTACACCTGCTACACCGTAAGACTCATGCCCTACAAGCACATCATCTCCTACAGCCAAAGCCAACTAGACCTCTTGAACTAAATCTGCCTCTCTAATTGTGCTTGACCGAGACGATCCCTCACTGAGCACACGCATATCCTCTCGGTAATTATCCTCCCATAAATGATTCAGTAGCCAATCATTCAGGCCAGATTAACAAGCCAATGCTTCTGCCATTGAATCTTTATGTTGCCCCTCTTTCCCCCACTATCCCTCAGGTCTTGTATCGATTCAGTCCTCGTCTACTTCTCATCCACAACTGAGTTTAAAACTATGAGTCACTCATCTCTTTCTTATCCTCTAAATACTCAGATTGCGAATATTCACATTCCACGGCTAGACCATACATTTCCAATTACTTAACACGCAGCAGATACGACATATGTAACACCCCCTTCTCGGCCCGGTAGGGAACTGGTTTAAAAAGTATTACCGAGAACATATTCAGATATTAGTAGTTTATTCGGGGTTCATAATCTTATTCAGAATGTCTTATTAATTTCTTTTAAGACCTAATAGGCTAACTTATTATTAGCTTGATCAATTTGGGTCAATTTTAAACTTTTCGAACTTAGGGACTAAATTATAAATTTTACAAATTAAGGGTCTTTATGAGAATTTTATTTTTCTAGTCTTCAATTAAACTTATAAACTATTAGCCTGTAAAATTTTGTTATTAACGGAGGTCATTTACCCATTAGATTAACCCTCTTAGGATTTAGTGACTATTTTGTAAACTGTTTAAAACTATGGTTTAAGTCTTTTTAACATAATTAATTGACACCGTACCGATACACTTAGGACCATATTGGTACGCTAAGCCAAATTCCTCAATTCTATATCTAAGGGTGACAAGCCTATATCGATACATCTAAGACTGTATCGGTACGCGCTAACCAAGGTTGACCCGTTTTGGTACACCCCCAAGGTCGTACCGATGCAATTTACTTCCAGACCTTACAGACGAGGCTCGTATCGATACAGCTTGACCTGTATCGATACGCTCAATTTTCCTAGGTCCAAATATGCAAGGTCGTATCGATACAGCTTGACCCATATGGATACGTATGTCATGTAATGACAGAATTTATCTGGTTTTTATTCGAATTAACCTGTTGAATGGTGTCTGAATGCCATGAAATTTTACCAGCAATTTAGTCATCTATAATTCTAATAGCATACCAACTTTTAGGGCATTTCGAATCCATTTACTAAGTTTTCACCTTTGAATCATTTTAGGCCAAAATTGGCTAGTTTATTAATTTGCAAACATGTCATATTTCTCATTTTACACCTAGGAACTTTAGGACCATTACATACATATCATAATAGACCATTGTAATATGTCTAAGCCCTGTGCCACCCTACTTAGGAGTTTAAAACAAAACGTAATATACATATGGTTGATGAGAGTGACTTGCAACCGCAACTACATGATCAGAGCTCAGAATTCTTCAAGGTCCTTAAATGCATGAGACACACGAATGTTAGGCTTACATAGCCTAGTGAGGTAGTTATAAAAAATGCAAATAAGTTCTTAATGGCATAAATGACACATAATCATGCTTGAATGACATAAGTGTATCATTAGTCATATAGAGATCATACTCAAGTCAATTATCATATTTCATATACTAAGTGCAAAGCATAAATTCATATCATTGCCTTGGACATAGTAACCAATGGATACAAGGATTCCCCTATATGCCACATATATCGAAAATAGACCTTAGCCTTGAACTGTAGCTCTGGAATCCCTTACACAATCTAACTTTTTCTCCCCACATATATGCCGTAGCCCCAGACCGTAGTCCAATCCCTTACTTAGTGAGCTCGAATAATCCTATGGCATGCCAATTGTATCCAATGTCCACAATTATCCAAGGTTATATAATTTATCACAAATTTACCTTGTGCCCATAGGTCATATCATAACGGATTACAAATTGAGCACTGGCTCCAAATAACATAACATATTCATATCACTTTCCACATGTAACGTATTTCGAATGTCACATATAGGCTTACAAACATATCAGAGATATATGAGAACTTACCACACTTACCCTTAGAATCCACATACGTTTGCTCTACTTGAGCCTTTACACAAAATGCAATTCTTTAAGCACAAAACAAATCCAATAGGATGGCACCTAGCCTATCCCTTGATACAACTACACTCACCTTGAATTTCGATGCTTTCAAGGCTCTCGGATTTCAACTTCTTTGTGCCTAGCTTTTGTTGGAGATGACGAGAGGTCTTCCACTTCTTGAGCTAGCCCAAAATTAAAGGATTATATTAGAATTGAAACTAAATATTCATGAATGTTTCTCAAGCATACCAAAGTTCGTAGGTAACATAGAAATAAGGAATTTAATCATTTAACACATAGGCTTAACTTGAACATTCAAGACCTAATTCTTGAAATTAAACTCTAAGGGTTGATGGATTCATCAAATTGGCATAAGGGTTTTACTTATCGAGTTACAAGCTTTCAATTGGTGTATTGAAATCAAGTAAAGATTAAGGATTGGATCGAGGTGCTTGCTTGAGCTTGAGGAAGAATATGATAATGGAGGTGTGTGCTTGTTTTAAGGCAAGGAATGAGTTTGGTTCATGGGAGATTCAAAACAAGGATGAAGGTTTTCCTTAGTCATTTTAAAACCATCTAATTTTTCTCTAATAATTGTCCCACCTTTCACTTAGCCAATGCGAGGGTTTCCCTTAAGCAAGGGTTTGATTAAACAATTATTTTCTATCACTTCATGCCTTTCACAAATTTTAAGGCAATTGATGGCCATTTACCATATTTTCTGAGTTAATCCACGTGAAAAGGGTGGCAAGCAAGTAGGTGAGTTATCCTCTACTTCCAAACTTTACAATTTGATCACTAAATTGATTTGGACAGAGACCCATACCGGTACACCTTATGGTTGTATTGATACGGATAGACTGAATTGGATAAGTTAGTTAAAAATAGTTAAGCCGTATTGATACAGGTCCCGCCGTATCGATACGTTTTGCCCAAAATTAGCATTTTCAGCATTTTCAATGGAACCCCTAATTTCCATTCTTTACAAAAAGGTCCAACAATTTAATTAAGCCTGAATAACTTTCATTACTTCAAAATTAGATACAAGATTCCGCAATTACATTATTCAGGCATAACCTGTACAGGATTTTCGTTCACTGGAACCTAATTCTGACTAGACCGGTTTTCGGGGTGTGACAACTCTCCCCTAAAGAAAATTCGTCCATGAATTTTCACTTTAGCCGAAAAGATGAGGATATTGCTTCTACATCATTTCCTCCAGCTCCCACTTGCTTCTTCCACTGAATGACTTCTCCAAAAGACTTTCACTAATGGCACAAACTTGTTTCGAAGTCTCTTGACTTCTCATGTGAGGATCTGTACAGGTTCCTCCCCGTACATCAAGTTGGACAGAATTTCCACGGACTTTGGCTCAATCACATGGGAAGGATCGGACTGGTACTTCCGTAGCATAGACACATGGAAGACATTATGTGTGCGACTTAACTCTTTAGGGAGAGCTAGTCGGTAAGCAACAGGCCTAACTTGCTCAATTACTTCAAATGAGCCAATGAAACGAGGATTGAGCTTCCCCTTCTTGTGAAAACAAATGATCTTCTTTCACAAAGATACTTTAAGGAAGGCTTTCTCACCAACCTCATACTGAATATTCCTCCTTCTCATATCAACATAGGCTTTCTACTGGTCGAATGCAGCTTTGAGCCAGTCACAAATGATAGTTACCCTTTCTTCGGTTTCTTGAAGTAAGTCAGGACCTAACATTTTACCTTCACTAAGTTCGGTCCAATAGAGAGGAGTTCTACATCATCTTCCATACAAAGTATTATAAGGAGCCATATGAATCGAAGCTTGATAACTGTTGTTGTATACAAACTCCACCAACGGTAAAGATTTCTCCCATATATTTTCGATATTGATAACATAGGCTCGTAGCATATCTTTCTGAATCTACAAGGAAGAATCGGGATTGAAACAGAACACTTATACATATGGATAAAAGAGAAATAAGGTTACTTGAATTACCCTTTTAGATTGGCCATCAGTTTAAGGGTGGAAAGCAGTGCTTAGATGCACTCGCATTCCCAATGCTTCGTGTAAGGTTCTCTAAAACCAAGATGCAAAATACGGATCGCGGTCAGAGACGATAGACGTGGGAACTCCATGCAAACGGGTGACTTCGCGAATGTATAACTCAGTGAGTCTAGGCAAGTTGAAATATATTCTTATTGGAAGAAAATGAGCAGACTTGGTGAATCAATCTACAATGACCCATACAACATTATTTTTCTTCGGTGTCAATGGTAGACCGCTTACGAAATCCATCGTAATACATTATCATTTCCATTGTGGAAGGTCAATAGGTTGTAAGAGACCCGTAGGCACCTTGTGCTCGGCTTTAACCTGTTTGTAGGTCAGAACTTAGCCACAAAGTATGTGATCTCACCTTTCATGCCAGACCACCAATACAGCTCTTTCAAGTCTTTATACATCTTGATAGCTCTGGGATAAACAGAGAAAGGACTTGAATGAGCTTCACTCAAAATCTGGTTTCGAAGATCATCATCGTCAGGTACACATATACGATTTCAAAAACACAATTAACCTTCAGAATTCCTAGCAAAATCAGGATTTGGCTTTTCTTTGATCTTAGCAATGAGAATTTGTAACTCCTCATCAGACTCTTGGAGTGCTTTGATTCGGGACACGATGGTTGACTGAACTCTCAATTCAGCCAACAACTTGCCATACTTCTTGAGCTGGAAATGAGTATTCAAACATATTAGGGAGGGAGTGGTAATCAATGACCAAGTCGTAGTCCTTAAAAAGTTCCATCCACCAACGTTGACGGAGATTCAACTCTTTCTGAGTCAGAAGATACTTCAGGCTCTTATGATCGGTGTACAAGTAACACTTCTCACCGTAAAGATAATGCCTCCAAATTTTTAAGGCAAACACAACAGCAACTAACTCCAGATCATGAGTCAGATAATTCAGCTCGTGTGCCTTAAGTTGACGTGAGGCATAGGCAATGACTTTTCCTTCTTGCATAAGCACACAACCTAATCCCAGGTGGGATGCATCACTGTACACAAGAGCATGGGTTAGAACTTGCTTAAGCTGATCAAAACTCCTTCGTTGATCCACGGTCCACACAAAGGGAGTTTCTTTATGCAGAAGCTTCGTCAAGGGTGAAGCAATCATCGAGAACCCTTTGACGAATATACCATAGTAGCATACAAGGCCCAGAAAGCTACGAACTTCTCTAATATTCTTGGGAGAGATCTAATCAATGATTGCTTGAATCTTCTTTGGGTCCACTTGAATTCCTATAGAAGAAATCATGTGTCCTAGAAAGGATACTTCAGATAGCCAGAATTCATATTTTCTAAACTTAGCATACAACTGTTTCTCCCGGAGAGTCTGAAGCACAATCCAGAGATGTTCTTCATGAGTGGCAGAGTCCTTGGAATAGATCAAGATGTCGTCTATGAACGCAACCACAAATCTATCTAGATAGGGCCAGAACACATGGTTCGTCGGGTCCATGAAGGCTGCAGATGCATTGGTAAGCCCAAAAGGTATTACCAAGAACTCATAATGGTCGTATCTAGTTTGAAAGGCAGTCTTTGGGACGTCAGACTCCTTCACTAGCATTTGATAGTACCCATATCGTAGGTCTATCTTAGAGAAGACAGAAGCATCCTTCAATTGATCCTCGATAATGGATACTTATTCTTAATTGTTACTCTATTTAGCTGACAATAGTCAATGCATAGTCGTATCGATCTATCTTTCTTCTTGACAAACAAGATCGATACTCTCCAGGGTGTGGAACTCGATTGGATGAATCTGTTATCCAAAAGATCTTGGATTTGGGCCTTCAATTCTTTTAATTCAATTGGAGCCATCATGTATGAAGCAATGGAGACTGGTGTAGTCCCTGATTGTACTTCAATTCCAAATTCTACTTCTCAGGTCGGAGGAAGTCCCAGAAGTTCATCAAGAAACACATCAGGGAGTTATTTTATTATCTGCACATCTTTGAGCTTTGCATCCTCTTTAGACTCCATAGCACACATGATAGCTTTATTAGGCTTGGGTTTGGTCTTCATCAAGGTTATACTTTCCTTACCGAGTCTCCGGAGGTATAGTTTCTTCTTTGAACAATCTACCCAGGCCTGATGTTCTGCTAACCAATCAAGGCCTAGGATAAGATCGAACTCACGAAAAGGCAAGGCCATCAAATTGGCCAAAAATGGGATCCCTTGGATCTTCAGAGGACAAGCTTTACAGATCAACCGTACAACCACACTATCTCCTAGTGGGTTAAAGACAACTATCTCAGAAGTAGCTGGTTCAGGTTCTAAGGCATACTTCTCGATCAATGGTTCACTAATAAAGGAATGCGTAAAACAGGGATCCACCAAAGCATAAACAAGATCATAACATAATTCCATCATACCTACAATCACATCAGGATCGTCTTTCTACTCTCGACCTCGAACATGATACATCTGAGCGGAGTTTTGAGGGTCACATCCAGCCAAAGGAGTGTTTGAGTTACGGGGTCTTCCTGCTAATCCAGACGGTACTTGCTTCGTTCCTCTTCCATTATTAGGATTTTTTGAGAAACTACCGAGGTAGGAGCGTTGGGATTCTACGGACATTGTCTGATGAAATGGCCAAATTCACTACAAATATAATAGGACCTGAATTGCCTGTAACACTGCCCAGGATGTCTCTTTTAACAAAAATTACACAAGAGAATCTGTGAACTTGTCCCAGAATCGCCTGTGCTATCAACCAAAGCCGTACGAGCAATAGATGTTCTCGGAGACTGGGGTTGCGGCATATATCCCGTTCTTGGTAGCTGTTGAAAGGTGGCAGACTTCTGGTCCCACTATCTACCTTTATTCTGAGGCATAGGAGGTCTAGAATTGTCTTAGAACCTCTTATTGGATCGGGCTTGGTTACCTTTCCTTCTTTCATAAGCCTTCTGAGAGGCTTTAGTAGCAATCGTCCGTTGACCAAGTTTGGAGGTCCTCTAACTCCAAAGCAGTGAAGAGTGGACGTAATTCATCATATAGGCCATCGATAAACATTCGATACTTCTCATTCTCAATGCGTATGATCTCTGAACCATACCTCGAGTACTTGCAGAAGTCGTGGATATATTGCTCCATAAGTCGCCCTCCTTGACTCAGATGGAGGAACTTCTTACGGAACTCCTGAAGGAAGAAGTCCCATGTGACTCTATGCTCAGGTACGGTGAGTGTCATAGTGCCCCACCAACTTTGAGCCTCTTCAGAGATCAGTGCTAGAGCACATTCCAACTTGTGTTCGTCCGGACTCTTCATTTTCTTATTCAGAACTTTAAAAGTGTTTTCCAGCCATTACTCAGCTACTTCGGGATTATCTTGATCTTGGGCAGTGAAAGTGTAGACCGGGTATTTTCAGAGCTTATTAATAGGGGCTCTCGAGACAGATACGGGTGCTTCAGCAGACTACGGTGGTGGCTCTTGCCTGAGAGACACGACCACCTGCTTAATCATCTCCGCCATAGACATCAAGTACTCATGACAAGCCTCGGTTTAGTCCTAGAATCGACTAAACTCTGACTTTGATACCACAAATATAACACCCTATTCCCGGCCTAGTAGAGAACCGAGTCGGAAAGTGTTATTGAGAACAGATTCAGAGATCAGTAGTTTATTCGGGGTTTAGAATCTTATTCGGAATGTCTTATTAATTTCTTTTAAGACCTAACAGACTAACTTATTATTAGCTTGTTCAATTTGGGGTCAATTTTGAACTTTTCAAACTTAGGGACTAAATTGTAAATTTTAAAAATTAAGGGTCTTTATGAGAATTTTATTTTTCTAGTCTTCAATTAAACTTATAAATTATTAGCCTGAAAAATTTTGTTATTAACGGAGGTCATTTACCCATTAGATTAACCCTCTTAGGATTTAGTGACTATTCTGTAAACTATTTAAAACTATGGTTTAAGTCTTTTAACAATATTAATTAACACCGTACCGATACACTTAGGATCGTATCGGTACACTAAGCCAAATTCCTCAATTCTATATCTAAGGGTGACAAGCCCGTATCGATACATCTAAGACTGTATCGGTACGCGCTAACCAAGGTTGACCCGTTTCGGTACACCCCAAGGTCGTACCGATGCAATTTACTTCCCAGACCTTACTGCCGAGGTTCGTATCGATATAGCTTGACTTGTATCGATACGCTCTATTTTCCTAGGTCCAAATATGCAAGGTCGTATCGATACAGCTTGACCCATATGGATACGTATATCCTGTAATGACAGATTTTATCTGGTTTTTATTCGAATTAACCTGTTGAAGGGCGACAAGCCCGTATCGATACATCTAAGCCTGTATCGGTACACGTTAACCAAGGTTGACCCGTTTCGGTACACCTCAAGGCCGTACTAATGCAATTTACTTTCAAGACCTTACTGTCAAGGTCTGTATTGATACAACTCGACCCGTATCGGTATGATCTGTTTTCTTAGGTCCAAATATGCAAGGTTGTATCGATATAGTTTGACCCGTATCGATTCACATGTCCTATAATGACATATTTTATCTAGTTTTTATTCGAATTAACCTATTGAATGGTGTCTGAATGCCATGAAATTTTACCAGTAGTTTACTAATCTATATTTCTAATAGCATGCCAACTTTTAGGGCATTTCGAATCCATTTACTAAGTTTTCACCTTTGAGTCCTTTTAGGCCAAAATTAGCTAGTTTTTCAATTTGCAAACACATCAAATTTTCATTTTAACCTAGGCACTTTAGGACCATTGCATACATATCAAAATAGACCATTGTAATATGTCTAAGCCCTATGCCACCCTACTTAGGAGTTTAAAACAAAACGTAACATACATATGGTTGATGAGAGTGACTTGCAACCGCGACTACACGATCGAAGCTCAAAATTCTTCAAGATCCTGAAATGCATGAGACACACGAATGTTAGGCTTACATAGCCTAGAGAGGTAGTTATAACAAATGCAAATAAGTTCTTAATGGCATAAATGACACATAATCATGCTTGAATGACATAAGTGCATCATTAGTCATATAGAGATCATACTCAAGTCAATTATCATATTTCATATACTAAGTGCAAAGCATAGATTCATATCATTTCCTTGGACATAGTAACCAATGGATACGCGAATTCCTCTGTACGCCACATATATCGAAAATAGGCCTTAGCCTTGAGCCATAGCAACAGAATCCCTTACATAATCCAACCTTTTCTCCCCACATATAGGCTGTAGCCCCAAATCGTAGTCTAATCCCTTACTTAGTGAGCTCGAATAATCCTATGGCATGCCAATTGTATCCAATGTCCACAATTATCCAAGGTTATATAATTTATCACAAACTTACCTTATGCCCATAAGCCATATCATAACAGATTACAAAATGAGCCTTGGCTCCAAATAACATAACATATTCATATCACTTTCCACATGTAACGTATTTTGAGTGTCACGGATAGGCTTACAAACATATCAAAGAAATATGAGAACTTACCACACTTACCCTTAGAATCCGCATACGTTTGCTCTACTTGAGCCCTTACACAAAATGCAATTCTTTAAGCACAAAACAAATGCAATGGGATGGCACCTAGCCTATCCCTTGACACAACTACACTCACCTTGAATTTCGATGCTTTCAAGTCTCTCATATTCCAACTCCTTTGTGCCTAGAATTTGTTCAAGATGACGAGGGGTCCTTCTCCACTTCTTAAGCTAGCCCAAAATTAAAGTATTATATTAGAATTGAAAATAAGGATTAACAAAAGTTTCTCAAGCTTACCAAAGTACGTAGGTAACATCGAAATAAGGAATTTGATCATTTAACAAATGGGCTTAACTTTAACATTCAAGACTTAATTCTTGAAATTAAACTCTAAGGATTGATGGATTCATCAAATTGACATAGGGTTTTACTTACCGAGTTATAAGCTTTCAATTGGTGTATTGAAATCAAGCAAAGATTAAGGATTGGATCGAGGTACATGTTTAAGCTTGAGGAAGAAGATGACAATGGAGGTGTGTACTAGTTTTAAGGCAAGGAATGAGTTTGGTTCACGGGAGATTCAAAAAAAAGATGAAGGCTTTCCTTGGTCATTTTAAAACCATCTAATTTTTTCTCTAATCTTTGTCTCGCCTTTCACTTAGCCAATGGGAGGGTTTCCCTTAAGCAAGGGTTTGATTAAACAATTGTTTTCTATCACTTCATGCTGTTCACAAATTTTAAGGCAATTGATGGCCATTCACCATCTTTTCTGAGTTAATCCACGTGAAAGGGGTGGCAAGCAAGTAGGTGAGTCATCCCCTACTTCCAAACTTTACAATTTGATCACTAAATTGATTTGGGCATAGAAACGTATCGATACACCTTATGGTTGTATCGATACGGCTAGACTGAATTAGATAAGTTAGTTAAAAACAGTTAGGTCGTATCGATACAGGTCCCACCGTATCGATACGCCTTGCCCAAAATCAGCATTTTCAATGGAACCCCTAATTACCATTCTTTACAAAAAGGTCCAACAACTTAATTAAGCCCGAATAACTTTCATTACTTCAAAATTGGATACAAGATTCGACAATTACATTATTCAGACATAACCGGTACAGGATTTCCAATCAACGAAACCTAATTCCGACTAGACCGGTTTTTAGAGTGTGACAACATACCCTCCACTTTAAGCTTGACCAACTCATCTATTCGGTCCATATACGAGGTTTCAATCAACATCGACCCCCTCTCAAAAGATGTCGACGACTGCGTTGCATCATCAAGCCTAACAAAAGATCCCCACAACCCCTCTACATTCTCAAATTTCTCCTAAGACCAAGCATGAATTGGCATCCCTCCCCCGAAACCCAAGCGCGCTGAGAACTAATTTCCAGTTTCGGTGACCATAATTCTATTTTTGAGAACCATTTTCCAACACCCTATCTCGCACCTTTATATTCGTAAACATCAACAGAATCAGAGAACCGGAAATGCGAAGAATGGAAAAACCTTGCAATTGAGATACATTCAGCCGTGCAGCTAACTCTCTTAAACTCCATGGCTTACTACACCCAGCCACCATGCAGGTCTGTAAAATGTTTAATTTATCCTCGTCTACATAACCCTATACAATATGGCCAAAATTGCACTTTTCCATATTACCCTGTACAACATAGTCAACTTTAGCAAACTCCTTTTGATGTCCTGATCCTGTAAAGCCTCTACTTCCTGGTCCGTGACTTTCAATACACCCTCCTTCGACATATCCTTGGAGTTCGATTGCTTACGCCTCTAAAATGAGTCCCTATCCCCGTGTTTTTCAACTGAAACCCTTATTCGAAGCCCATAAATCCACGTCCCATTCAAACGTTCAATTGCCCGATCAACATCACTCAATAAATTTATTCGAACGAACCCAAATCGTGATCCATCCCTTGCTGTCTTACGCGGAATAAAAGCATCCACTACAACACCATGCCTATCAAACACTTGCCAAAGACCCTTCCAGTGCAATGCCTGCGATAAGTTTCCCACAAACAGCGTCCAAACCTGGTGGCTCTCCGTCGCCCGGCGATTCTGTGTTGCCTTTGGAAGAGTTCTGTTTTTCGCCATTTCTTTTAGTAGTTATATCAAAATATATGCATCAAACTCCGCTGCTTAATTAGAAAAAAAGTTAATCACAACAACAAATTATTAGTCCTATATTGAATTAAATCTAACATTTTTAAAAGAATATAAAAAGATAATAATTTATTTCAAATTAATAAAGAATTTAGAAAAATAAATCGTTTAAATGATTAGAAAAATTGTAATCCGGCAAAAGCGGAGACAATTCCGCCGCATACAATTTATTTTGACAAATTCTTCATATTTTAAAATAAATCATTATAGTCTTATATTCTCCTATTTATCTAAATATTTAAATTAAAAATTTATTCGAATAATTAAGAGATAACACTCAAACAAGAGAGGAGATTACCCTTTAATTATTCTCTTAACTACTAAAAAACATAATTAACTAAATTAAATACTAAGTGAATTAATTAACCTAAAATGCTTAATCTAAGTAAAAGGGCAAATTATGAAATTAAAGAACCTATTTAAACTAAATCTAAAATTAATAGGCTCTAATGTATTTACCTACTATATTTTAATCCTAATTTTAAATTTTAATCGAATAATTAAAATAGATCTCCAACAAAAGCGGAGACTATTTAAAATTACTCCTTGGTTAAACTAATTAAAGACTAAATCTAATCTAGGAACTAAAACGATTAGCCATATTTAATAAAGAAACATTAAAATATACTAATAAAAATATTACTAAGCAGGTTTATTTACAAAATATATGTATTTATTAGTAATAGGTAAAAACATTAATTAAAACACGTTTGAAAAAGGATGACTATATATATTTGAAATAAAAAAAAAGTTTAGATATAATTATAAAAAAATCACATATAAAAACATGTATTAAAATATTACCAAATATATAAGGTAAAAAATAAAATTAAATGACATAAAATAATATATTAAAAGAGGTAAAATCATTATAGCATATATATGTTAAAAAATATACTAATTTAAATGCATTAAAGACAACGTAGACTATATATATATAAAGAATTTACTTGTAATAATAAGTAAAAAAATAAATAAACATACCATAAGCAAAATCTATGTATCTAAGTATTGTAAAATAAATTAAACATACAAAGGGTATGTTGTCACTGAATTTTTACTAGGATCTTATTTATTTACATTGTTTTTATCTTTATCGTCGCTATGTATAGTAGTTAGTATTATCATTGTTATATACATTTTTGTTAGTATTATAGTTAATATAATAGTTTGTATAAAACCCAAAATATAAAAAAAATACACAGCCCATTTATATTAAAATTTAAAAGGTCCATTACAAAAAATATAAACAAAGAGTTCAATAAAATAATTTCAAGTCCATGTTTACGTACAATAAGGGCTTGTTCGGCCCATTTTCAACCCAAAATTGGAACCCTAACTATTTTTGTGTTTTTGTGCAGCCAAAGAAAGACCGTTAGATCAGGGGATTGATCCAACGGCACAGATCACACCAGCTAGAGAAGATTAAGCGCCACATTTTCCAACCGTTAGATCAAGGAATGATCTAACGGCCTAGATTGATCAAAAGCGAGGCACGCGGATCACCACTCACGTGTGGCGGCCATGCACTCGTCACTTCACCTTCCAATTGCCGTTTCATCTTTTCCGACGAACGTCTGAGCTGATTCTATCATCGTTCGCCCTTTGCTGCCGTCTCCCTCGACGTTCGAAGCTACCAGAAACATGCAAAAGGAAGAAAACATGGGTTAAATCCCAAGATAGAAGCAAAGTCAAAGGACCTAATCCCTAAATTGAATTCATGGCTATAATCAGGCTCAATCTGAATCAAATCGGAGACAATCCAGGGGAATAAATCAGGGATTCGTGCTTGAAAATCAAGCATTTTTGTACCTATATAAACCATGTAATACACACAATTTACAACAACTGACAACAATACACAGAAAGTATACACAAATAGCATTCGGGTTTCAAAGTGTAGCAAGCAAACAAGTGTATTCGGTGTTTCCAAAGAAATAAAGCAAGCTCTTCTTTTCTGGTAATTTCTTCTTTTTTATATTTGTTGTTTTAAATAAAGGAAGGGGATAGGTTTTTTACCTTTGTTTTACGAAGAGCCACCTTGTGAGGTTGTTTTGATATAGCTCTGATGATCGACAAGTGATTCGAGGTTTGCCGAATTCTGAAAAAAAGGGTTTCTGGAAATTTTGGTGGATGGCGGCTGAAATGACGGTTGTTCGTCGTGTTCTTCAATCTATGAAGAACACGAAGAACAGGTTCAGAGGTTTTTTAGAGAGCTAGTTAGATCCATTTGAGAAGAGGGGAAACAAAATGATTTTGTTTCTAACTTTGGTTATATATACCAACCCGAGACCCGACCTGTATCCACCCTTCAACTCGCACCCTTTTATTACGGGTTTCATACCGCAGCTCTTTAGTTTTTCATTCTTTGAATTTCGTTCCTTTTTATTTTAGATTGACCACCAAATTCTTTTTTTCCTTCAAATCCACCATCACATTTTGTTTTCCTTTCAATTTGGTCATCAATTTTCTTAAAAGAAAATAAAAATAAAAAGATTTTATTATATCCCTTTTCTTATTTAAAATTCCACAACTATTTAATTTTAGTTTTTAGACTGAAGCAATTTAATTTTATTGCTTTCTCGCTTTAATTTGCTTATTTTGAGTTGTGTTTAGTTTAGTTTTTTTTTATCCTTAGGAATAGGTTCTCAAAACTTAGTTAGAGCCCTTGTATGATGAAAAATTCTCTTATACGTTTGAATAAAATACACATAATTCTACTTTAACTTTAATAGATAAAATAAAATGTAGACATTTTTAGGGTTATTAATCACTAATTAGGTTTTAATGAAAAAAAACTTTAACACATTTAATTATCTTTGTTGTTTTGTTAAAAAGTGAAAATTAACTAATGATGTGTTTTACCAAACGGAAATGACAGGTTAGCGCCAGAAGTGTTGGCGGTGATTGGAGTTTATTTTCCGGACGGTAAGGCTGTTAGAATAGACTTGTATTCATAAAACGGACAAATAAATCGAAATTTTGTGAACTTGCAAATTCCAAATTTGAAAATTTTCTTTTGAAATCAATAAGGTACCAATTTTTGGGAGTTGTGGGGGTGCTAACCCTTCCCCACACGTAACCAACCCCCGAACCTATTTCTTGGTTTTCGGAGACCAAAAAAATGTTGTTTTAATAAATAAAACAGTTTCTTAAAATAACCTCATTTTAAAAGTGATTCAATCACACTTTTTTATAAAAAAGATTTGTGGCGACTCCGTGTTTTAGTTTTCAAAATGTCGGGCCTCCTAAAAAGGGTTGCGACAGCTTGGCGACTCCTCTGGGGACTTTTTGCTTTTAAATAAAAAACAAAAAGAGGGTCAAGTCACAAATTGGTTTCAAAATGTTTTTTTAAAAAAAATGGAATTTGCAAGATCACAAAATTTTCAATTTATTCATCCGTTTAATGAATATAAATCTATTTTACTCATTCCAAAATTGTTCAAAAGCTCTATTCCCAAGCTTGTCATGTTCGTTTAAGTGAGGGGAAAATGCTTTGCTCATGTGAGAATATTGATTCTCCGTATGAGCCTAGCAAGTACCTTCGGGACTCATATGCCTCATGTTTTCGTAAGGATATCGATTCTTCGAGAAGACATAGGAAGTGAGTCCTCCTGAGTTGAACTTGGTTCATTTGAAACCTATAATGGGTGAGAACCAGGGGCCTGTTACCCTTAGTAGGGGACAACAAGGACAGCTCAGGTACCCTTTTAGAACCAAACTATGTTTGAGAATCTAGAATCTACCTAATAGAGCCATGTGGAAAACCTAGGGTTTTGAGTCTGGTCAAAATTATTTTGCAAAGATAATCCGTGGAAACATGTCCTGGAGTGCTGGAATGGTTGTCCAAAATTATTTATGCAATGAAATTGTTTTGGACTCTCTTTTTTTTCTTATCTCTAATCATTTCCCTTTGTTTTGTTGTTTTGCATGATTAATCTTGCATTCCATATCAAGAAGGGATTGGTTCTTAAAATATTTGCCCAATTAGAAAAGTTGTTATCATGGATGGAAGGGTCCTAAAGTTTAAAGATGAAAATGCAAAGGTTCCTCATTGGTCTTAAGTCAATCAGCGAGCGACTGGGGATAGTCTAACAGCTGATCATGAGACAGAGACATCAGAATATGCTCATATTAGTGTTAAGCAGAATGATGTGCAGGAGTTGCGAAAAATATGGGAACACTTTAACTATGAGACCAAGCAGTTGTTCTATGAAACCTACAGAGACATAGCGTATTTGTTGTATGTGAGGGTTGATGAACAGATCCTGAAGACTTTGGTCCATTTATAGAATCCAGGGTATTGTTGCTTTACCTTCAATAGAGAGGATATGATGCCCACATTCGAAGAGTACTTGACTTTGTTCAAATTGCGCAAGGTGAAGAAGAATTGGGCCTATGCCAAGCCTCATGAGAATAAAAATCCGCACCAAAGGCTCACAGCTTTTACTGGAATGAGTGATGGATGGGTCAAAGGGTTGATACGAAAAACAGGTGGCAGTTTCTCCTTTCCCTGGTCAAGTATCAGAAACATAATCCTAGTTCACCCAGACCAAGAGAAAAGAGTAGATCTCCTGGCAATTGCGATTTATAGCTTGGTTATTTTTCCCAAAGGTTTTGGGAAATATTGATATAGCCTTGCTTGATTTCTTTGAGCAGCTAAATAGGGAAGTCAATATGATACATGTTGTGTTAGCTGAAACTTTCATTTTACTGAATGCATGCCGAAAGGTGAAATGTGTGCGATTTAGAGGGTGTGCTCATTTACTTCAGGTTTGGGCCCTTAGCCACTTCAGGAAATGCCCAAGTCTGACTCTGTCCAATGTGTTCTCCCCGAATTTCTCTTATCTCTGGGAATTCTTAGAAAAAGATTAGCCAATTGTCAAGAAAAACAAATGGGTTGACATTTTCAAAGACCGTAGTGATGAAGATATCAGATGGAGAGTTCTGTGGATGGGCCATGCTAAGGTTCTGTACAAATGTGGAGATTTTAACTTCCTGATGTTGTTGGGTTTATGGGGTGGAATCGGGTGTGCTCATTTGTTGGTGTACCAATAGTATGGTTCTCGTCAGTTCATCTCATTCACTATTGGTCTTAGCTCAATAGAGTTCGAGTTCTAGGGAGAGTTTAGGGGGAATGTACAGATAATTAGTGACTCGTAGAAACAATTGCTATTACATGAACCCAGAGTTTGACAGTCACTGCATGTTTACCCCTGACTATGATGTTTGGAGGCACACGAGAATGAATGACAAGGTCATATTACCTACACCCAGACATGCCAAGTCTTTAGAAGAACATTTGAAGGTGGTCCTTTCTGAAGCTGATATCCTGAGGGAGGAACTAAGAAGAGCCAAGTTGGAAATATAAGCCTTGCAAGAGTAGAACCAGCGGGACAAGCCTTGAAGTAAAAAAGTATAAAGGGGAGACGGATCGAGTGATGAAGCTGTACATGGACCTAAAAGAAAAGTATGAGATTCAGACAGATCGAATGAATACTGCTTTACTCGTTTCAGAGACAATTCTAGAAGATTCCAAGAACGGGATGAGTTCGATAAGACCATCATGGCCCAAGTCCAAGATGTGGCTCAACATGCGGTGATGTTAGCAACCGAAGCTAAAGCCCTCCGTCAATACATTAAACTGGTAGGGGAAGTGTAACACCCTAAACCTGGCCTAGGAAGGTTACCACTATCTAAGCTATTGACTAATTGAATTATGTTTTAATCAAATTAAAGAGGAAAGAACATTAGCTAACAAATAACTAAAGGGACCAAAATGTTATAGCCAACAAGTTAGAGTGCCAAATTAAAAGGACCATAATAGAATCAAATTTCAATACAATGAATGCATGGCAAATTTAGATTAGATAGTGGATTATCCACTTGTCACAAGGACAAGGTTCATCCGGCCACTATGGGGAGAAGACTTCTTCTTCCTCATTTGATTATACCAATTGTGTTAGGGAGAAATAGAGAGAAGAGAGAAAACTTGAATGATATCCATGGAATCCTTGAGAGATTTAGCCACGGTAGGACTAAGTTGAATAAGAATTCACATTGAGGAAGGCAAATGCTTGATTTCTCACTTCAATTACATGCTTGAATCTTGAATTGGTGATATTCTTGTTGCCTAATTTGAATAGGATGATTGTTATGCATGTTAAAATGATGTTAGCTTCTAATGGTCCTTGAAATTGTGAGTGTTATTAATCAAATTGCTAAAGAGATGTGTATGGATTGCTGGAAATTGATAATAGGGATCATAGTTGAAACTAGTTTCGATTAGGGATTGTTTCAAAGACGGTACCCGTTCACAAACGAAGGCGACATAAGATAAAGTGGCAGCTTTGGAAGTTAACAATAAGAGCACCCAAGATCGACTGGGCAAGATAGAAACCAACCTGAAGCAGGAAATTGAGACAGCTCACAGGAAAACAGTAAGCTCGATTGCGGCCATGCTAGGGTTCAAGGACCCATATGCAATAGAAACTGGCGAAGAAACTAATGCGCTACCCCGGTTCCAGGGAATGACTTTCATCAATCCTGGAATGCAGAAGGAAGTTGCTTCACCCAAAGTTAAGATATCGCCCCACTTTGCTTAATCCTCTGCCCAAAATAAGTTGAATGACAATACTGAAGGAGCTCACAACTACGATGTGTCTGACCTCGATAAAATTGCTGATAAGTCCAAGGCTGAGAAAAAGTGGGAAGATCACTATGAGAAGTTGGAAGGGATGATCAAATCCTTTCAAGAAGGAAGTATCCATGGCGGAATGGATGCCAAAGATTTGAGCTTAGTGACAGACCTTGTCATTCCCCCGAAATTCAAGATCCCAGACTTTGAGAAATACAATGGAACTACATGTCCTTCAGTATATCTGACTATGTACGGTAGGAAAATGCCAATGTACCTGGATAATGAGAAACTTCTCATTCACTGCTTCCAAGATAGCTTAGTAGGGTCAGTAGCACGATGGTACACACAGTTGACCCGGGTCAACATCCAGTCATGGAAGGATTTATCTCGAGCTTTCAGCGAACAATATAAACATGTAACTGACACGGTTCCAAATTGGTTGGTTCTGCAGGGAATGGAACAAAAGCACCATGAAAGTTTCCGCCAGTATGTTCAAAGGTAGAGGGATCTGGCTACTCAGGTACAGCCACCATAGTTGGAGAACGAGATCACCCTAATGTTCGTGGAGACTTTGAAAGGTTATTTCTATAGCGTTATGATAAATCATGCAACTAAGAGTTTTGCAGACATGCTGATGAACGGGGAACTGATCCTGGCGGCTATCAAGAGTGGGAAGCTAGATAGTGGAGAAATAAAGAAATCCTACAGGAAGAGGGAGAATGAAGTTAATGCAACCAATGTCTACAACCCCAACTATGCAAAAGGGGTAGTTTTCAACAAACCCGGTGTCCCAACTACAGCACAGGCTGCGGAAAATTCCCAAAGAAAGAATGAAGATACCAAGGGGGCTCTAAACTATACTTCCCTCTTATCCCAATGACATATACAAAATTGTTCGTTGAACTAGTCAAATCCCAGATGGTGCTACCACGTCATGTCCCTCCTTTCTTGCCTCCATACCCTGCATGGTATGATGAGAAGGCATAATGTGAATACCACGCTGGTATTAGGGGGCACACATTTGAAAACTGTACCGCATTTAAAAGAGTGGTGGATGATCTAAGAAAATCAGACATGTTATCATTTGACACGTCTGAAGAGAAAGGAAACCCCATGCCAAATCACTAGAAGGTATGAGTGAATGCAGTCAGTAAGGAAGAAGAAAAGATGGTTAAGGAACATGTTGCTGAAGTTAGGGCACCCATGAGGTGGGTGTGGGCCAAAATGGTTGCAGCTGGAATGTTAGAAAGAGAAAACCAGAAGATGAAAATTGAAGAAGAGTTGTATTGCGAGTACCACCAAGCAGAAGGACATAAGATCGAATGTTGCTTGGAGTTCAAACGCCTGGTCCAAGCCAAAATGGATAACAAAGAACTTGAGTTTTTTAAGCAAAAAGGCAAAAAGCACATGATGGACGTATATGCAATAGAAGAATCAACCTCAAAAAGAGATTATACAGGGATGAAGCCTTTGGTTATCAAGGCCAAAGTAAGAGTTAGTGAACCTGCGAAGGGTGTGACTCCACGGCTAATAATCAAGGCACCGACCCCATTTCCATACAAGGACAACAAACAAGTTCCTTGGAATTATGCTTGCATGGTGGCTACCCTAGGAGAATCACCAGTTGGAGAAAAGACAAAGGAAGAGCCGATTAATGAAGTAAGTCACTTCACAAAGAGTGGATGATTGTATTCCCCACCAACGACTGAGGATAGAGATGCGGCACAGAGAAAGGTCGCTGCTAAAGAGCTGGAGAAAGAAGAAGAAAAAGATTTCTTTCAAGAAAAGCCACCAGTATACCATGAGCCTATGAAGGAATCAGAGGGTCAATAATTTCTGAAGATACTCAAACACGGTGAGTATAGTATGGTGGAGCAACTCCATAAACTCCCAGCTCGAATTTCCATGTCGTCTCTAAAGAGCTGGAGAAAGAAGAAGAAATCACTATCGACAAGATAGATATGTTGGTCGGTAACATTGTTGTGAATAACTTTATTTCTTTTAATGATGAGGAAATACCGGAAGGAGGGAGGGGAACATGCAAAGCTTTGCATATCTCTACTAGATGTAAAGGACACATGCTGCCAAGCGTCCTTATTGATAATGGGTCAGCCCTGAATGTTCTACCGTTAGCAACGCTAAAGAAGCTTCCAATAGATAGCTCACACATGAGAGCTTATCAAAACACTGTATGAACATTTGACGGGACGTAGAGAGATGTATTGGGAAAATTTTAAGTATCTTTGCAGATCCGACCATCAACTTTCGACGTGGAGTTTGTGGTCATGGATATAAAGCCCAGTTACAATTGCTTGCTTGGGCGTCCGTGGATCTACACAGTAGGAGCGGTCCCTTCTACTTTACACCAGAAGCTGAAATTTGTGATTGATGGACAACTAATAACAATCCAGTGCAAGGAGGAAATCATTGCATCGGTAGCTACTAATGCACCCTACATCGAGGTAGATGAGGGTGCGCTCGAGTGTCACTTCAGGACATTAGAGCTAGTTAATGCAGCCTTGTCACTGAGGGAAGTAAAGTACCAGAGCCAGAATTATCCAGCTGCGCAAAGATGCAAGCAAAATCTTAGAAAAGAAGCTAAAGTTGGAAAAGGATTCAGGAAGAGACACCAAGGAAGGTTGTATTCTGTGGTCTTCCTGGCAAAGAAATATCAGTTTGGGTTGGGCTTTAAACCCAAAAATTGGCAGAGAAAGGCAGAAATCAGGAAACACCAAGAAAGAAGAAGGGTAAGATTGAAATGAGGGGAAGTTGAGTGGGAGCCAATGACATTTCCACCCCCGAGCCATAATTTCAGATCTAGAGGCTTTCTAGACTTACATGTCCAAGCTAATGAGGATGAGAAATAAAAGCATGACCTGTATGAAGCATTTGAGAAGCCGAGCATCAACGCTATAACGGACGAGGAAGGAGAGAACAAGTACTTGTCCAAGATTTGCCCCTGCTCTGAACTTGACAACTGGACTGCTGAAGAAATTCCTATAGTCTTTGAAATTGTTTCAGAGTAATTCTCAAGACCAACCTTTTTTGCCTTAGGCCCGAAGGCAATTAGGGATCTTATGTAAAAGGCCTATGTCAAACTCTATAATTTGAAATTCAATAAAAGATGCATTTTCCTTTCAATCAACCTCGTGTGGCAAATTCTTCCATAAACAAACCCCGAAGCAAAAAATAAAATAATTCATTCCATTTATATGTTCATCTCTTTTCTTTGTATATATTCCTTGCCCTTTTCTTTGCAGGTCTTTAGATATCAATGGCATAATCGACTTCGAGACTGACCTGAGGTTGATTTTGAAATACCTTTATGCCTAGAAGAAGTCGAGAATGTTGACGATGAAGAAGAATATGACCTGCCTAGTGATCTGGTCAGAATGGTAGAAGGAGAGGAGAAACAGATTCTACCCTATAAGGAAGAGTTGGAAATTCTGAACCTTGGCACAAAAGAAAAAAGGCGCGAGGTGAAGATTGGCACCACCATTACAGCTAATACTCGACAAAGCCTGATTGAGCTCTTAAAGGAATTTAAAGATAGTTTTGCTTGGTCATACCAAGACATGCCTGGCCTTGATACTGACATCGTCGTACATCGGCTTCCTATAAGGGTAGGGTGCGAGCCTGTGAAGCAGAAGCTTGGAATAATGAAAGCTGAGGTGCTTTTAAAGATTAGAGATGAAGTGAAGAAACAATTTGATGCAGGGTTTCTCGAAGTAGCAAAATATCCATAATGGATGGCTAACATTGTTCCAGTTCCTAAAAAGATGGAAAAGTACACATGTGCGTTGACTACAGGGACCTCAATAGAGCAAGCCCCAAAGACAATTTCTCGCTGCCGCACATAGACACATTAGTGAATAACACAGCTAAACACTCTTTTTTTCTCTTTCATGGATTGTTTCTCCGTGTATAACCAGATTAAAATATGCCCAGAAGATATGGAAAATACCACTTCATAACACTGTGGGGAACCTTTTGCTATAAGGTAATGCCCTTTGGTTTAAAGAATGCAAGGGCAACCTAACAAAGATTCATGGTCACTCTTTTCCATGACATGATGCATCAAGAGATAGAAGTAGGTTCAGGGTTTCTTAGGGAGGTTAAACAACATTGCCCGTTTCATCTCTTAGTTAACTGATAAATGTGATCCAATGTTCAGGCTACTCAGAAAGAATAACCCAGGAACATGGAATGAAGAATGTCTGGCAGCCCTAGAAAAAATTAAGGAGCAGTTAACTAATCCTCATGTGCTAGTACCGTCAGTTTCCAAGAAACCATTGATTCTATACTTAATTGCGTATGAAAACTCTATGGGTTGTGTGCTGGGGAAACATGATGAAACTGGAAAGAAAGAAAAGGCAATATATTACCTGAGTAAGAAGTTCACCGACTGCGAGACCAAATACTCCTTAATAGAAAAGCTATATTGCGCTTTGGTATGGGCAGCTAAGAGGCTAAGGCAATATATGTTATATCACGCTACGTGGCTAATTTTGAAACTGGATCCATTAAAGTTCATGATGGAAACTCCAGCCTTATCAAGAAGATTAGCACGCTGGCAGATGCTATTATCAGAATTTGATGTCCAGTATGTAAGCCAGAAAGCATTAAAGGGGATTGCCATAACTGACTTTTTGGCAAGTCACGCTTGTAATGACTACGAGGCATTAAATTTCAATTTCCCCGACGAAGAGCTGATATGCATTTTAGAAGATGCTGAGGCTCTAACAGAATCATGGGTCTTGAACTTTGACGGTGCTACAAATAATATGGCAGAATATGAGGCTTGGATGATGGGGCTAAGGGAGGCCATCGAAAGGAAAATACATAATCTGAAAGTTTTTGGTGACTCGGAGCTAGTTATCTATCAGATACGAGGTGAATGGGAGACAAAAGATGCAAAGCTGATAGAATATCAAAAGTTGGTTCTCTATTTAACCAAAGAATTCGATGAGATCACTTTTAAATACCTCCCTAGAGAGGAAAATCAGATGGCGGATGCCTTGGCCACCTTAGATGCTATGTTTAAGGCAAGTGAAGGTACAAAGATGATGTCCATCAAACTCTAAATGTTGGACTCCCTGGCTCATTGTTATAACATAGAAGAAAAAGTATATGGCCAACTATTGTACTATGACATTCAATAGTATATAAAGTCTCGGCAATTCTCACCCCAAACAACGGAGAATGAAAAGAAGATGATCAGGAAATTGGCATCGAGGTATGTTCTCGATGGAGAAATTTTGTACAAGAGAAGTCGAGATCAGGTGCTTATGAGATGTATGGACGCAAAAGAAGCTCAGTTGATTTTAAAAGAGGTTCATGAAGGAGTCTGTGGAACTCACCCCAACGGCTTTACCATGGCCAGAAAAACCATGCGCTTCGAATATTATTGGTCAACCATGGAAGGGGATTGCATCAATTACTCTCACAAATGCCACAAGTGCCAAACTTATACTGATAAGGTTTATACACCTCCTTAGTCAGTCCATATCATGTCAGCTCCTTGGCCATTTTCCATGTGGGTTATAGATGTCATCTGTTAGATTTATCCAAAGGCATCAAATAGACATCGATTTATTCTGGTAGCCATCGACTACTTCTCAAAATGGGTTGAAGCAGCCTCGTATACAAACATCACTAGATCTACGTTTTGCAAATTCTTGAAAAAGGAAATCATTTGTCTATATGGCTTGCCTGAAAGTATCATAACTGATAATGCCTCCAATCTGAATAATAAGATGATAGCAGGAGTCTGTGAGCTGTTCAATGTCAAACATCATAATTCAGTGATATATCGCTCGAAGATGAATGGGGCAGTCCAGGCTGCAAATAAGAACATTAAGAAGATAGTCGCAAAAATGGTTGATACATATAAAGATTGGCATAAGAAGTTACCATTTACCTTATACGCATACCGAACTGTAGTACGAACATCCATCGGGGTAACACCATTTTCGCTGGTGTACAGGGTAGAAGCAGTATTGCCAATAGAGGTAGATATACCATCATTTCGTGTCTTAATGGAGGTAAAATTAGAGGAAGCATAATGGGTCCAGGCTAGATATGACCAGCTGAATCTAATTGATGAAATGAGGTTGAAGGCATTGTGTTATGGGCAGATATACCAAAGAAGGATGATAACGGCTCATGAGAAGAAAGTTCACCTGGGAGAATTCCAAGAAGGCGATTTGGTGCTAAAGAAGAAGTTACCAATCCAAAGTGATTCCCGAGAAAAATGGGCACCAAATTGGGAGGGACCCTACATTGTAACAAAGGTCTTCTCAAGTGGGGCATTAATTTTGGCTGAAATGGACAAAGATGAACTTTAGAGCCCTATAAACACGGATTCAGTCAAAAAGTATTATGTCTAAAGAAGAAGAAGAAAAGGAAAGAAAAAAAGAAGAAAAGAAAAAGGAAAAAAAGAAATAAAAATAAAAAAGAATAAAAGAATAAAAGAAAAAGAAAAAAGAAGATGGGGGTTCAAAATGAAAACCCGTAAAGGGTGTTTTGAAACCAAATGAGGACTTGAGTTGAAAACCCACAAATGGTGGCTCAGGTTGTTGATATGACGGGTAATTCCCTCGGGGTGAATTATATATCTTCTTGTGTTGTCACCAGTTTTGAAGTCTACTTGGCATAGGCAGCATTCAAGACATCCCACGGCATTTTGATAGGAGGAGTTTTGGTCATTGATATCTGAATATTTGTAAACTATTTTCTGTTTACCGCAGTATTGATAAAATTTTGTTTCTTAGCTTTCCTTTCTTTGCTTAACTCATTTTCCCCTTTCACATAAGCATCTTGCATTGAAGTGAGAATTAATAAGTTTGACATCACTAAAAACATGCAAAAGATTTTTTAGCATTACTTTGAAATTTGTTTAAAAGGGTGCTGGAACTATGAGGTGTTTCGTGGTTAAGTTTTGAACTTGGGGCATGAAAAAGCACAAAACACATGAAGTTCAAGGTGGAAATAAATTTTGTTGCAAAAATTCCCACGCAAGCAATTCAAAGTACTCCGCGAAGACAAGAATCAGAGAATTCTCAAGAAGCACAGAGAGATGCCTACACAAGATAGTCTGTCTTCCATAACAATGAGAATAATTTTACAGACATTGGAGGAGATATCCAAAGAAGTAAGGGTTTTCATTCAAGTTTTAGAACCACTTAAGGAGGCTTGTTACAAAATATTGATAATAGCATAGTCTATCTTCCACAACAATGAGAACAATTTTACAGACATTGGAAGAGATATCCCAAGGATGCAGGGGTTTTCATTCAAGTTTTAGAGCCATTCAAGAAGGCCTATTTCTGAACATGGATGTATTAACTACAACAATAAATTGATATATTTCTTGCTAGTCAGAATGCTAGAAACCCTCGTTCCCTCGACTGGGCAAAGGTTAAGAGAGTGTTGAAGAATCTGAGGATAAAGTTAATCCTTCCAACCAGGAATACAAGATAATTGGATTGAGTGAACAAATATGCAAGGATCAAAAGAACTGAGGAAACACAGAAAAATCACCATTCAAATTGAAAGAACTAATGAAACATACATACATTTGATAGGCATCCTTAGGGGCATGCATATCATAATTATAGCATTCATTCATTTTTGGCTGGTTTGGAGCATTACTTATCCGTCCGAGCATAAGAATGATGAAACCTTTTTTAGTTTGCTTATCTATTCGAGCATGAAGAGGATAGAACCTGCCTATCTATTCAGGCTTGAGGAGAATAGAACTCGCTTATCCGTTCGAGCGTAAGGATAATGGAACCTACTTATCTAGTCGAGCATGATAAGAATAGAACTTGCCTATCTATTCAGGCTTGAGAAGAGTAGAACCCACTTATCCGTTTGAGCGTAAGTAGAATGAAACTTGCTTATCTATTCGAGCATGAGGAGAATAGAACCCGTCTATCTATTCAGGCTTAAGGAGAATAGAACCCGCTTATCTATTCGAGCGTAAGGAGAATGGAACCTGCCTATCTATTCAGGCTTAAGGAGAATAGAACTCGCTTATTTATCCGAGCGTAAGGGGGATGGAACCCTTTTGCAACATGTTATCTATTCAGGCTTGAGGAGAATAGAACCTTCTTATTTGTTTGAGCATGAAGAGAGTAGAACCCGGAAGTCTGTTCAGGCATTGAGTTTTGACAGGTTTGGTAATTGGTGAAAATCAGTGCCCTTTGTTCTTTGCTTTATTCCTGTTTAACCAGAATGACCAAAAAGGAGCAGCTGTCGTCATTAAATTTTTACTAGGATCTTATTTATTTACATTGTTTTAATTTTTATAGCCACTATGTATAGTAGTTAGTATTATCATTGTTATATACATTTTGTTAGTATTATAGTTAATATAATAGTTAGTATAAAACCCAAAATATAAAAAAGCACACAGCTTATTTGTATTAAAATTTAAAAGGTTCATTACAAAAAATAAACAAAGAGTCCATTAAAATAATTTCAAGTCCATGTTTACATACAATAAGGGCTTGTTCTGCCCATTTTCAACCCAAAACTAGAACCCTAACTATTTTTGTGTTTTTGTGCAGCCAAAGAAAGACTGTTGGATCAAGGGATTGATTCAACGGCATAGAACATGCCAGCTGGAGAAGATTAAGCGCCACATTTCCCAACCGTTGGATCAAGGAATGACCTAACGGCCCAAAATGATCAAAAGTGAGGCACGCAGATCACCACTCGCACGTAGCGCCCATGCGCTCGTCGCTTCACCTTCCAGTTGTTGTTTTATCTTCTCCGACGAATGCCTGAACTGATTTCGTCACCGTTCGCCCCTTGTCGGTGTCTCCCTCGATGTTCGAAGCCACAAAAACATGCAAAATGAAGCAAACAGGGGTTAAATCCCAAGATAGAAGCAAAGTCAAATGACCTACTCCCTAAATTGAAGTCATGGCTATAATCAGGCCCAATTTGAATCAAATCAGAGAAATCTATGGGAAGAAATTAGAGATTCGTGCTTGAAAATCAAGCATTTTTTGTTCCTATATAAACCATGTAATTGTTCATGTAATACACACAATTTACAACAACTAACAATATTACACAGAAAGTATACACAAATAGCATTCGGGTTTCAAAGTGTAGCAAGCAAACAAGTGTAAGAACAGGTTCAGGGGTTTTTTAGAGAGCTGGTTAGATCCATTTGAGAAGAGGGGAAACAAAATGACTTTGCTTCTAATTTTGGTTATATATACCAACCCGAGACCGGACCCGTATCCACCCTTCAACCGGCGCCCTTCTATTACGGGTTTCATACCGCAGCTCTTCAATTTTTCATTCTTTCAATTTCGTCACTTTTTATTTTAGATTGACCACCAAATTCTTTTTTTCCTTCAAATCCACCATCACATTTTGTTTTCCTTTCAATTTGGTCATTAGTTTTCTTAAAAGAAAATAAAAATAAAAAGGTTTTATTATATCCCTTTTCTTATTTAAAATTCCACAACTATTTAATTTTAGTTTTTAAACTGGAGTAATTTAATTTTATTGCTTTCTCGCTTTAATTTGCTTATTTTTAGTTGTGTTTAGTTTATTTTTTTATCCTTAGGAATAGGTTCTCAAAACTTAGTTAGGGCCCTTGTGTGATGAAAATTTCTCTTATACATTTGAATAAAATACACTTAATTCTACTTTAAATTTAATAGATAAAATAAAATGTAGGCATTTTTAGGGTTATTAATCACTAATTAGGTTTTAATTAAAAAAACTTTAACACATTTAATTATCTTTGTCGTTTTGTTAAAAAGTGAAAATCAACTAATATAGTGTTTTACCAAACGAAAATGACGGATTAGTGCCAAGAGTGTTGGCGGTGATTGGAGTTCATTTTCTGGGCGGTAAGGCCGTTAGAATAGACTTATATTCATAAAACGGGCAAATAAATCAAAATTTTGTGAACTTGCAAATTTCAACTTTGAAAACTTTCTTTTGAAATCAATAAGGTACCAATTTTTGTGCGTTGTGGGGTGATAACCCTTTCCCACACGTAACCGACCCCCGAACCTATTTTCTGGTTTTCGCAGACCAAAAAATATTTTTTTAATAAATAAAACGTTTTATTAAAATAACTTTGTCTTAAAAGTGATCCAATCACACTTTTTATAAAAAAGAGTGGTGGCGACTCCGTGTTTTAGTTTTCAAAATGTCGGGCCTCCTAAAAAAGGTTGCGACAGGGTAAAAACAAAATCAATTTCCATATGTACATTTTTAAAAGGTAATTATGTAAAATAATGTGTATATATATACACGTGTGTATAAAGAAATAAAATATGTATAATGTTAAATTAATGAAAAACATATTCATATTCTAAAAAAAATTATATATACATGATTAAAGTGAATACACATGAAATTGAATCCAAGATTACCTTTCAAACAACACATCATAAGGGATTAAAAACTTTATTACCTCAACCAAAGTTTTGCAAGAACGTTGTTTAAAGTGCAAAAATGGTGGATGACTTTTACACGTCATAATTCATTGGATCTTCACTATTTCGTAGCAAAAATAAAAGTGAAAACTTGAACCAAAAAACTCATAAATATTTTGAGGAAAGAAAACTTTTTTATCCTTTTTTTTTGTTTTACACAAGAATGAAGCCTACTTATAGGCTGCAAAAACCCTAAGAATATGAAAAGCATGATATCTTTTGTACTAATGTTAAATATACTTGAAAAGAGAATAACGCATTTTACTTGGGCACCAAACCACTTTATTTACACTCAATATGACCCTAAATTAATTAAAATAAAAATGAAAAAAAAATAAGATTGAATTTAATTATAAATAATCAATAATATAAATAAAATTTTGCATTAAAATCAAATTCTCGTATTGAACCCGCATTCTGTTTTTCTGCATGCGTTGTATTCGTTAAAATGAACATATCTTGTACTCTCAATGTTCAATTGAGGCGTTTCAAGATGAATTGAGAATGTAACGGAAAGACAGTCAATACGTAAGAAGACATCATGACCTAGAAATATCTCGATCCTATCAAAATGTTGTCGCAAGTTTGGAGTGAATATTCCTTGCATGTAGGTTGACTTTCCATACTTGATGGACAAGATCTCGTGCAATCTTTCGATATCTGATAGAGTTAGTATCTTTAGGATATTTTGTAATCTGTAAAAATAAATAAAATACATTAATAATAATAATAAGACCATATAAAATTAGTGATTACAAATATTTAACTCATAAAACATTGTTATAAATTAAAAAAATTACATAAAATATTCTATTTCACTCAAAAATTGAATATGATAAAATCCAGTAAATAAATAAAAATATTCAAGTACACCAAGACAATGCCACTACTAGAATTGAGACACCAGTATAGGTGTGCCATTGACCTAAATTTTAACTTTGTTTCTTAAAGCCAAAGCAAAGTATATATTTTCATTTTTTTTACTAAAATAATTTATTATTTGGTCTCTCAATGTTTTGCATGAGATGAGAAAAATAGGCTTATTTTTAGGGTTGCAAAAAATTGGCAAATTTTGGTTAATAATCCAAATAGGATTGAATATTAGGTTAATGGGGTTGTTTGAGGGAATTTACGATAAATTCTACAGTGCCTGAAAAAAAGTCGTCACCTTCAAATGGCGTCTTCATTTGTTTTAATTTTTTATTTTGCCGGTAGCAGAACGGCACCTGAAAACGGCGTCTTTGCACCTGATATATGCCTGAGCCACGAGCTGTTTTAGCAGCTTGTTTAAAGCTGCAGCTGGCCGTGATTAAAGGCTGGCCTTTAATTGGCTCAGCTGCAACAGTTGCAAATGGCCTTGATTAAAGGCATGGCAGGATGCCACCTCCAAATGGCGAGGTGGGTCACGCCTTTAATACCATGCAGCCCATGCAGCTTTCTCGTGAGAAAGTTGTGCAATCTCCCCTTATTTTTTGTTTATATAGGTATAGAGAAGAGAAGAGAAGAGAAGAGAAGAGAGTGTATTGTAGTTGAGAAAAAATATTAAGAGACTTTGGAAATTTCAGAGAATTGTTCCTCGTATTCGAGAGTTTCAAGATTTCAGAGAATTTGAAGTTGTATTCGTAAGTATTTAAAGATATATTCGAGAGTGTTTGAAGATATACCCGAATACGGTAAAAATTTAAAGTGCATTTGTTTGTAGATCTTTTCGGTTTCCTAATAAGTAAGTAATTTATTTTTTTAATTAATATGTTATATTTAATTAAAGTGGCTGGTTTGTATGATTATTTTTTGTGTGAAAGATATATTAGAATGATAATTATTTTTTGTTGAAGGATTTAGAGTAATTTTTGTTGGTTTCTTGTCAAATTCGTTAAGTTTTTTCATTTTTTGAAGATATATTCAAATAGGATATTGTTTTTAAGTTTCAAACTTTTTTGTTGTATATATTTGAATGATAATTATTTTACAGATTTGTTTAAAAATGGCATCTGAAGGAGTTTTGTTGTACCGTGACCATGAGCATATTTCGTCTCATATTCGTGAAGAGCAAGTAAGCAATTTAAAATTTATTATGTCATGTTTAACACAAAATAATTTATTACACTTTAAATTAATCATAGGGTTAGGAGCGTAGAATTCGTCGTTGAGGAATAAAGATCAAGGAACCTTCCGAGTGCATACTTAATTATTTAAAGATAGCTGGATTTTTTTAATGCTTCATTTCTTTGAGGATTTAAGATTGTGCCCGGGTTGATAGCTACATTGATTGAACAGTGGAGACCGGAGACGCACACTTTTCATTTTACATTCGGTGAATACACTATAACTCTGGAAGATGTGGCTATACAGCTTGGTATCCCCATAAATGGAAAGGTGTTGGTTGGAGTGAATACCTATAATGTATTAGAATTTTGCAGTTACTGGCTCGGAAAAGTGCCTCCTCCGAAAGATTTGAAATGTCTACGTCTGAAAATTTCATGGTTGCAGAATGAATTCATTGTAACATATACATCTACTCGGCAAGAACTTATTTATGCAACTCGAGCATATATACTACAAATTATTGGTGGGATATTGATGCTAGATACGTATGGTAATCTGGTTCACACACAATATTGGCCGATGTTCGATGATGATTTGCGCAAAAGTTGTGAATATAGTTGGGGATCTGCAACATTGGCATTCTTTACCATGAAATGTGCAAGGCGTCAATTATGACTTCTGATAGGAGAATATCATATATGGGTGGATGCCTAATTTTATTGCAATCGTGGCATGGTATCGGCTTCCTTATCTGACGCCCATTGTGGAACCACTTGTACCCATGGAATTTCCGCTTGCCGGAAGGTAATACTATGATTACAGTTGTTATAAATATTTTATTGATATAATATTTTTATCTATAATGACTTAGAAATATAAGTTGAATATCTTTGCAAATGGAGACATAAGTTGAAGAATGCAGGGGTGGTGCATAACACTGTTAGAGAAATAAGGCTATTGATCGAAACAGTAGGAAAAAATAAGGTATAATAATATTGTTTTGATATTATTTTTCTGATTTTGTATTTTTTAATATAATATGTTTGTGTATGTATATAATATTTGTGTTTTATAGTTTATTTGGAAGCCGTACATGAATGCAACAATCCAGGCATGCATACCAGAATCTATGCTTCAATGTTCAACATTCTGGGGTGCAATTGTGCCCTTGATCCATTTTTTATTGTTGAGTACCATTGTGCTGATAGAGTGTTGCGGCAGTTCAACTTACACCAACCTATTCCTAGAGCTCCACCTTCTATTGAACATATCCATACTGCTTGTAGAGGTAAATACGATGAGAATTGGCCTGTGAAGCAAGCCGATTTCATTGAGCTGTGAGAGGAAAGAAGGACGTGGTGGGATGAAAATTTGAGTCCAATTAAAGCTAGTGATTTTGAATTTAATACAGAGTACTATTCGTGGGTTTTGGGAAATGGAAAACTGTGCGTAGTATCTCTAGAAGTTGCAAATAAATGGCTTGAATATCTGCGGTGTTCAAAACACGTACACTTGTCATCCGAGTTTGGTGAGAACTCGCAAGAACCAACAGACGAACCAAACTTGGATTGTTCTAGGGGTTGGCATTCTTCATGGTCTCCGGTACAATCTCCCTCAATACCTGTAAGAAATGATCGTTGGTAAGAACCGATACAACATGGGTATCAACCATTTGGATTTGGTAATGTTTTGGAACAACCGCCAATCAATTTTTCATTTGGTGGCAGCTCATCTTCTTAGCCAGTTCACAATGATGATGGAGGATACATACCACAAATTGTGTATCCTCAACCATCCGTATATGGGGAAGGCATGGGTGTTGGTAGTATGACAGCTTTGTTGTCGAGTACGACCACTACCAGCTCATCATTTAATTCAAAAGGTATGCTTGGTACACCACCAGGCATACAAATGATGGATAATCAGTTTTTAGACGATGACCAGATTCCGGATCAACCACGAAGAATAGTTTAACCCCCCAAGATGGTACGATCAAACATCTTCCTTACACTGGCAGAATTTACCGAGGAGCAGGCGAAAATAGGAAATAAGCAAACTTTATTTATTTGTAATATGTTTTTAATTGGACAACCTAATATTCTTTGTTTGTTTTGGTTTCTTGATTCTTTTTTATTTCGATTTAATCCGATTTTTATTTACATTACACGTATTTATTCGTTCATTCGATTTAAATTCGAGGCTGCAATTGGAAAAAAAATCCAATTTTTTATTTCGATTTAATCTCTAGACTACGATTGAAAAAAAAATTCAGTTCATATTGATTTCAAAGAAAAAAAACAATCGATTTGAAACATAATCAATTCATATTGAAAAAAAAAATCAATTCATGTTGATTTAAAAAAAACAATCGATTTGAAATATAATAAAAAACAAACAATCAATGAATTGAAATAAAGTGATCAGAATGTGGTTGGCAGGGTGGGTGGGTGCATTGACGTTGGGTGGCAGGTGGTAGTGTTGAAAAATAAAGAAGATAGTTGAATAAAAATATATTTATTATACATGAAGACTAGTTATTGTGAAGGGTAGGAATGATTAAAATTCGATTCGACTCTAATAAATTTAACTGTAAACTCAAATTTGAAACATCATTACATTCTTCGGTTTTTTAATTATTTTTTATTTCGATTTAATTAATGCGATTTTTTATTTTACATTACATGTGGTTCTTTGTTTGTTAATTCGATTTAATTAAAGTGAAAACAATTTAAAAAAACAAAATTTTCATTCAATGCATGTTGCTGTTGATTGAAAACAATTTTCATTCAATTCATTGAATTGAATTAATTAGAGTGATCAGAACATGTTGGCAGGGTGGGTGAGGGGTTCTTTGTTAATTCGATTTAATCTCTACACTAACGATTGAAAAAAAAATCAATTCATATTGATTTAAAAAAACATTCAATGCATGTTGTTGATTGAATTAATTAAAAAGTGCAATTGAAATTAAAAAAAAATACAATGCATCAATTTAAAAAAATAAAATTTAGGTTGATGGTCTGGCACGATAGTTGGAAATATTTGTTTTGTTCGGACACTTGTTTCTTCTGTGACCTGGTTCTCTGCAAAGTGTACAATGGTGAACTTGAACTCCCCCTCTCTGTCATCCGGATCATCCATATTCGTATGAATGCGAGTGGAACTCGGTCGACCCTTCAGCTTTCTATGAAGCTCTGAATTTGGTAACGATTCTTCGTATATAGGCTCTACCGGCCAATCATCTTGGTTCGGGATCATGTTGAATCGAATTTTGTATATATTTGCCATAGTTTTTAGGTTATAACACTCATCCACAAACCTGTAAGGGTCCACACGAATATACATACAAGCGGTGTGTGCGTGAGAGCATGGGTATCTAAATGTTTGAAATTCACCACAATCACACCATCTTCGATGAAGGTTTACGGTGAATATTTTGTGTTCACCCCGAACCTTAGCTTCGATATAAAATTCAAAACCATTTGGGTCGAATGTTTTGACTCGCATAGAGGTGGCATCCGCTTGAAGAGTGACCATTCTATCCTACAGGGTTTGAGACCAATTTTGTCAGCTATTTATCTGGGCATAAACTTCCTGCCCTTTGTCGGACCAAACTTTACCCAATCGGAAGTAAGTCTCCCACATAATACTTACAATTGGGAGATGGCTGGTTCCTTTGAGCACCGAGTTTATAGCCTTAGCAAGGTTGGTTGTCATATGGCCATAATGCCGACCTTCATCATAGGCTTGTGACTATCTTTCTCTGGGGGTGTCATTTGCAAAATTAAATACATATGTATTGTGTCGCTTCAACCTTCTTATCCTTGCATCAAATTTTGGTTGCACTGGTTTATACCCTATTTAAAAAAATATTAGTTAAATCAAACAAGAAAACATCAACTCAAAAATTAAAAAAAACATTTTTATAAACAACAAATAACAATTTACTTGTGCCTAAAATTTCTTTCTGTATCTGATTGCTTCCGAAATTCGTCTTCGTATTTGCCGCAATATGATGTACACAATATGCTGGATATGCATGCGGCGGCTTCTATAAACTCTCATGTCTGTCAATTACTAATAAGAGATCAGTCCCTCTATCAGAAATCATACAAACCCCGTCTTCTTTTACTACATGGTTGCGTAAATGCTTTAAAAAAAATTCCATCCATCCGCGTCTTCCTTTTCAACTATGGCAAAAGGCAATTGGGAATATATTGTGTCTCCATCTTGTGCAACAGCCACGAGTAATATATGACCGTACTTCCCATATAGCCAAGTACCATCCACTTGAATCATGCGTTTGCAGAATATGAACCCTTCAATGCACGCATTGAAGGCCCATAATAACTTACTAAATATTCTTTTACCAGGAATTAGTCCCCCTTGTAAGTTACACACGGGTTTTGTTTCGTATTCTACTATGGTTTCAGGAATGAAAATTTGCATTGCTCGTAAAAGAGTTGATAGCTCATTATACGATTTATCTCAATCACATAAACTTGCACCATCGCCTTTTGCTTTTCCATCCATGTCTTGTAGTAAAATGGAATATATCCAAGTTGATTCCGGATGGATGCTACTAACACGAAAATCGAAATCCTTGGATCCTTTTCAACCAATAACATAGTGTAGGCACATATTATATCGGAATCTAAATTAATGCGGTCATGTGATAATGTTATATTTGAACAGGTGTGCTTCTCATTGAACAGTGTCACCTCCCAAATCTGCCACCTTTTCAGGTATGAAATTCTTATCCTCCAAGGACATTTGCTCTTCCAATTAATACACCTGGCCTAATAGGTATGTGTATCAGACTCAGCAACACATGATCCAATATGTCGTTTGATGCAGTACTCCTTAACTGCCAACTGCGCAGCTTCTTTTGTTTCAAATTGAGCCTTGAGTACCAATTCCCTATAATTGGAAGATGATGGAGAACCAAATACTCGGGCTTTATATTTCGAATCTCGCATTGCAGCATAATCCACTTCTTTCATACGGGATGAAGGTTCATAAGCTGGGTAAATGGGTTCTGGTTGCTCAGGCTCCGATTCAACATAACCCCAAGTAGGTTGATCATTTCCCAACCCAAGCCTAGCAACAGCCGCGGCCCAAACATCATCTTCAACATCCAGACTATTGCCCTCAATCGCATATGTCATAACAGCCTCAACATCAAGTAAATGAACGTTGTCATCTTCCGTAATAGGCATAATATTTTCTTCATCCTCACTAAAATCATCAAGCGATTCGCATCAACGACCAACTAAGATTTCAGTATCACAATATGTTGATGAGCTCATTCAACCTACATATTGAAAAAAAGATAGTCATAAGCATAGATTAGAAATTTGTTATTAAATTTTGTAAATACAAAAACTATATATATGTAACAAAATATTAACTATTAAAAATTAATTAAAATTTAATAAATGAAAAAAAACTTACCGGATTTGACGAGAAACCAAAAAAATGCTCTAAATCCTTCAACAAAAAATAATTATCATTCTAATATATCTTTCACACAAAAAATAATCATACAAACCAGCCACTTTAATTAAATAAAATATATTAATTAAAAAAATAAATTACTTACTTATTAGGAAACCGAGAAGATCTACAAACAAATGCACTTTAAATTTTTACCATATTCGAGTATATTTTAAAACACCCTCGAATATATCTTCAAACACTCATGAATACAACTTCAAATTCTTTGAAATCTTGAAACTCTCGAATACCAGGAACAATTCTCTGAAATTTCCAAACTCTCTTAATATTTTTTCTCAACTACAATACACTCTCTTCTCTTCTCTTCTCTTCTCTTCTCTTCTCTTCTCTTCTCTTCTCTATACCTATATAAACAAAAAATAAGGGGATATTGTACAGCTTTCTCACGAGAAAGCTGCATGGGTTGCATGGTATTTAAGGTGGGACCCACCTCGCCATTTGGAGGTGGCGTCCTGCCATGCCTTTAATCAAGGCCATTTGCAGCTGTTGCAGCTGAGCCAATTAAAGGCCAGTCTTTAATCACGGCCAGCTGCAGCTTTAAACAAGCTGCTGAAACATCTCGTGGCTCAGGCATATATCAGGTGCAAAGACACCGTATCCATGTGGCGTTCTGCTACCGACAGAATAAAAAAATTAAATAAAATGAAGACGCTCTTTGAAGGTAGCGACTTTTTTCCAAATACTATAGAATTTGTCGTATTCTCCAAAAATTCCCCCAAACAACCCCATTAACCTAATATTCAATCCTATTTAGATTATTAACCAAATTTTGCCGGAAAAATGGGTTGGGAAAAATAGTCAACCCAATTTATAATAGTGGAAGAAAACAAAAAATAATAATTAATTTAGTAAAAAATAAGAAAATATATTTTTGTCTGAACCAAATTTGTTGTCTTCCACCATTATAAATTGGTTTTTATATGAGATTTTAGTTCATTTTGAAAATCGTATATAAGGGATAGTTCACATTTCGCCCCTTCTTGACTTTGGTCTCTTTTTAATTTTTCCAATTTGGTTTTTAATATTTTTTTCATATTAGTTATTGAACTCGACAACTTTCCAAACTTAAAATATCTCTTTTAGGTAATGATATGATACATATCTCAAAGTGTAACATTATCAAAGTGACCAAGAATCAATGTTTATGGACCAAGTTGGAGAAGTTAACAACTTTTGGGACTAATATAGACAAAAAAATCAACGACAAAAAAATGCAGATTACATTAGATAATAGCTGATAATTGATTGCATTAGCTGATTGTATAGAAATGTTTGGTAAAATTAATTGATAGCTTATAGTTGTTTAGTTATTTAAACAAGCAAAATAACATATAAGGACATGATTTTTATTCGATACTTGTTTGAATATTTTATTAGTTATCAATATTGTGTATTTATTAATATTAATTAGATTATGAAAAATAATTTTAATATAACATTACTAAGCATATTTGAAAATCTATATATTAATTTATTATTTATTTAATTATTTTTAATACAATTTAATTAATTTTTAAATTTAAACACAAATATAAATGTGTGAGAATAAAAAGAAAAAAAACAAAAAAGTATTAGTTTACAAATGTCACAATCTAAATACGTGAGGTTGAAGAACTAATATAGAAAAGATTAAATTTATGTTATTTGGAGATTTTTTATAATTGTTAAAGGTAAAATGGTCTTTATAACTCTGATGTAAAAACCTCTAATTTTAAAAAGTTTCTATTAGGTTTCATCACAATCCGCTCTTTATCAAACATCTAAATTAGAGGATTTGACTGGTCAAACTTTTAATTTTGGCTCAAACCTCTCTTTACCAAACAGAGCTAAAGCAAATTAATCCATATATGTAGGTTATTGGTAAATGGGTTAGGATCCACTTACGCAGAATGTATAACTCATAGTTTTACACGTTTTTGGATCGTTGGATGAGGAAAATGGATAACTGAGATTAACTCCTTACTTTTTTCCCCAAGTGATAATCTTTATATATTCTACTGTTAATCTCAGACATCCATTTTACTCATCCAACGATTTTAAAAACATGTAAAACTTAAAAACTTTTACACTGTGTAAATGGATCCTATCTCTTGGTAAATATATTCTTATTAGTAATTAATTAATGGATAAAAACAATGGCGAGAGGAAGAGAATTGGTGCAACTTAGAGATATGTGGGTTGGTGTGGGATTAGGGTTGATTTCTTGAGCCTTCAGCTTAGAAGAAAATCAAATAAAATGGAGAAAAACATTGCATTTTCATATAAAATATTATGCGTTAATTAGTATTGATGTTGATAAGCAATTTTTTTTGACCCGAGGAAACAAGCGTCTCTCTCATTTACAAATAATATGATGTAAACAGAATGCAATGGAACCCCCCAAACACTGACTAATTATGGTATTAAAAATTAGAAAATGAAATAATAGCTTTTTTCCAGCTAAAGTGAAACGCTTATGTCTTAGAAATTTATTAATTATTCTGGTGGCTAAGAATATTTATTTTATCATATTTTTTATAAATTCAAATTTTGGTATAAAAATATAATATATTTTTATTTAATAAAAAAATATTACATCTTACGAGTTCTTGTTGCTGTCATCTTTGGCACCACTTCTGCTACGCGCTATTTTAAAAGCGTTTTGAAGGAAAATTTTAACCTTACCAAAATTTCTAAGAATATATTATATATCATAATTTTTAAAAGAATATTCATTAGATAGATTAGTAAAATATATAAAATTACAATAGAAGTTACAAGAAAACAATATGGTGTTTTGTTTACATATTTTTGGTAAGTGTTAATTTTGGATTGATAGAGTATTTTAGTAACGTAAATTATTTTGGTGGCCTGCTGTTGATCGAGATTGACAAACAACCGACAAGCAGTGACTGTATACCATAATATAATACCAGAATTTTAACGGATGCCTGAATTTCTAATAGATATCAAACTTTTTAATTCTATAAATTTCTAATATATACCTAAAATTTTAATATGTACCTTAAATTTTTAACACACAACTCAAACCTCAAATTGCTCATCTTTAACATTAGGATAGAGACAAAGGTGTTACATCAATACGGAGTGCGAAGATGATGAGCTCCCGGAGTGTTCTTTTATGGTTTACGGGACTGTGGTGGATGTTTTTATATCCTATAACAATCCAAGGAGGGGGTTCAAAAAGGCGTCGTTCGCCTTTGTCAGATTCCAAAGTAAAGAGGCAGCAACCCTTGCAGTAGAGAGAGGTAATGGAAGACTGATGGACGGTTTTAGGGTTAAAGCTTTCATTGCCAAATGCAAAACCTCAGGCCTAAGTAGAGTCGAGGTGAAGGTCGTCAAACCAAAGCCAATATTCTCTGTCTTGAGGGATGAAAGGTCGTTCAAAGAAGTTTTGATGGGCGGCAAGTTAAGGGCGCAAGCAGATGCTCGAGTGGAGAACGGGGCGGCTATGAAAGGAAAAAGTATGTTCAGGCTGATAGGGAATGAAACAGTGGTGCAACTATTGAACGACAAGGAAAATTCTTTAATTCATATTCCGAAAGAGAATTTGAGGTGGAAGGAATTTTGCTTAGTTGGGCAGATAAAAGCCATGTATAATCCTGAGATAGTTCAGGATGCGCTTAGATCAGATGGTTTCGACGCCACTGTCTGTCCATGGCACGGCCTACTAGTGGTTATCCGGTTCGCAAACAGTGAAGCTCGTTCACAGTGTTGGGCAAAAAGGGAGGAGTTGATTAGGTTATGGTTTGAGAAGCTAGTTTCTCGAAGGTTATGACGGTAAAAGGAGAGTCAAAACCTGGGTTATAATGGAGGATGTTCTGCTGCAAGTTTGGGACAACTCTTTCTTTTCTGGTATCGCTAGCAGGTGGGGGGAGGTCTTGAGAATCGATGACGAGACGGCCAACTTAACCAGATTTGATTACGCGAAAGTGCTGGTGTCCGTAAATAGGGTTTCTGTGGTTCCTGACAGCGTTTCAGTCCGCCTAAATGGGGTCATTAGGAGAATAAAGATCAAAACGGAGGCATTCGATGCAGATTGGTGCTTCATCGACGGTGTAGCACCGGCCGAGGGGGACGTTGAGACAAGGATTAACGCTTCGGTTCCATCCCCATGCATTAACGTAACTAATTATGAGGTATCTCTGGAGAACTGTGTTGACGAGCTGGTGGCGGCGGAAAGAAGGTCCCAGCTCCACTTCTCCAGTCGAAAAGGAGTTATTGCAGACAAACAAGGTTGCACACGTGGTTACTTCGTCCTCCAATGGGGTGGGCCTTCACGAGGTTCCCATTTCTTTTGGGAAAGGGCCTGCTCCAGCTCTGGTGGGACCTTCTATTGGGAGGGTTAATGATTGGCCTAATTGGAATACCCTGGAGCATGAGATCTCCAATGAATCTAGACTCTTGGAAGTCCCGATTATTGTGGCTAGTGATCACGAAATTAGTTTGGGCAGCCAGATAGCCCAATCCGACCAAGTGGCCCTTGTGCGTGCTGCAGGTGGTGGGCCAAATCGAGTTTTGGGAGGTAAAAACTTGAACTTTAGAGCCGGTCTGGATAAGTTTAGTTGGTGGCTAAACTTATCTAAGAAAAATGTAATCCAAAGGGTAAACAAAAAGTAGTAAAGAGGAAAAAGAGGGGCGCGAATCTTCAACAACCCTTTCCCTTAGGGTCTAGTCCCCTAAGAATAGACGCGATTCCTTCTTCGGGTCGGAGTATGGATCAAAGCTGGGTGGAATCAGAAGCCACAATTGGAGAGGGACATAGCCTGGGTGTGGTTTTCAACGCCCCAAATGAAGAAGTTTTGAGGCGGTTGCGAGAATCGGAAGATGATGAGGTCCGTTGAGGGTGGGTGAAATAGCACGTATGTTCAGTGACTTGAAGTTTTTTTCTTTTTTAATGATTCTAAGTTTACTTAGCTGGAATGTTAGGGGGATGGGTTGAGCCGAGAAATTGAGGGCGATTAAGAAGGATATCCGAGCACGTAAATCTGGCGTGGGTTTCTTTGCAAGAGAAGAAGCTTTCAGTTGTTAAACAGTGGTTACTAAACAAAATTTGGAGTGTCGGTTCAAGCAATTTGGTCGTGGCTCCGTCTATTGGAGCTTTCGGTGGTCTAATATAGATTGTGGATCCGGATATATTTAAGATTGAGAGGAAAATTGTTCAAGACGGGTTCATCCTTATGGGGGGGTGTCTCTGCCAGAAAAATTTTATGTGTGGGATGCTGAATATTTATGCTCCAAATGACGTAGGGGAAAGGAAGTTATTTTTCGAACAGTTGTCAGGTATGATTTCATCTCTTAGTATCCCATTTATAGTCGTTGGGGATTTCAACGTGATTAAGTCCATGGAGGAAAATTTTGGGGGGAAGCTATTGAAAGTCAAATGAAGGTTTTGGTGGAGTATATCCAATTATGTGAACTGATGGATTTGCCTATGTCGTGTAATCCTTGGTTCTCTTCACGGAAGCCAACGAGAAGTCTATTAAGAACGCTGAAAGAGTTCTAAAATTTTTTGAAGTGGCCTCGGGGTTGAGTCTTATTGTCGACGCTGTTTGGACCTTCAAAGGCTCATTACTAGAGTTGTCATCGGTCGTTTTGAGTTAGATACAGTCAAAAACTTGTAGAATTGACGTGCGTCTGAACCGGAGTCATAATTGGGCGTGTGGGGAAGGTCATAGCACCCCTACAGCCCAAAAAAATTGATACCTAAAGAGGTTATATTGTCTAAAAGGCCTCAAAGACAAGATTAATAGCACTATTACAAAACAGCGAAAAAATGCAAATAAAATAAAAGAATCAAAAAACAATATTAATCATGCTAGAAAACAAACAAATGGTAAAAGATTAATAATTTAATAGTAAGTTATAACCTCAAGTCAAATTATAATTAATTTTAAATTAGGAAAATAATTAATCAAATATATAAAAAAATAAAAAAATTGAATCAAATTATTCACACAATTTTAAGATTAAAATATAATTAAATTCAATTTTAAAACTAATTAAATAATTAAACATCCCCAATAACTAAAGGAAGTAAGATGGCTTAGGACTTAAATTTAAATTAAAAGGAATCTAAATATTAAAGATCATATTTGAAATAAATAAACTAAACTAAACCTAGGATTTAAAAGAGTCTAAATAAAAAAGGACCTAAAGTGTGATTTTTCCTAAAACTTAAAATGAAAAAAGTGTTTGATAGCTGTCAGTGCTTGCGTGAGTTACTTCCCCTATACATCAGTTTTCAATGAAATTTTAAAGGATTTTAAATCTCTTTCCATTATTACCGATGCAGTATTTTAATAAAGGGATTTTAAATCCTTTTTTTATTATTTTGACTCACCATCTTGCATGTTAATTAAAAGGGTTTCAACCCCTTTTTATTGTTATTCATTTGCTCTTAAAACAAAACTTTCAAATGCTCTCCTTTCCCTAACCTTCTATAATTATCGATGCACGCTGCCACCGCTGTTCTAGCTCCGGCGACAGCGAAAGTTCGAGTGATTACTTTTCTTGTTCGTATTCTTTTACTAAACCCAAAAATCACGCTAGTTTTTGTAAAATCACAACCAATCGCAGTAGATCTAGACAAAATAAATCAAGTTTTTCCTTTCTCAAACTCCTGAATCCATCGTTGGATCGAACTGCTCTGGAAATATCTTAAATCCTAGTGTTGTGGGCTCTTCCACCGTTCCGATTTTGCAAATAATACTCCGGCCGTCGTAAACCGAGGTAATTTCTTTCTCCTTGCTTCCTCGCCTTCGCTCGAACTTTCTCACTAGATTCACTAGTCTTTTGCTCTGATTTTTACCGCTAATCTCCCCCTTTCTAATGTTCTGGGGTTGATGTTTATAGGTCGAGACTAGGGTTTTTCCAGCTTTTTCACCATCGGAAATCTCGGAATTAGTTGGGATAAGCTTGGATTATATTTTGGGTCACAAGAAACGGAAGTGACTCGGAGTCCTTTTGGTAATAGGTTTGTTGGCGACAGCGAAAAAACATTTGACAGATTTAGGGTTTTTTTTTGGATTTTTTTAGTATTCTGTAATTCTTTTTGTATTTTTTTTGAATTTTTATAAATTTTATTGTTTAAATCTAGTAGAAAGGACTTGGGCTGAATATTTAGCCCGAGTAAAATTTAATGCGTACAGCTGTCCTTTACTTATTGCTCGAATGAGAGGAATATAACAAAGACTAAAAGCAACAATTTTCTAGTGAATGTTGAACTTGTGATAATGGCACTCCGTATTGGAGACGAATCATAGCACTCTCTCTTGGAGGCGTATCGTGGCACTCTGTCTTGAGAGTGATTGGTGACGCCCTGTCCTGGAGGCAAATCACGACACTCTATTTTGGAGGCAAATCGTGGCACTTCGTTTTGGAGGTGAATTGTGGCACTTCGTCTTCGAGACATATGGCGACACTTCATCTTGAAGGCAATTGGTGGCACCCGTCTTAGAAAAAAATCATGGCACTCAATCTTGGAGGTAATAAAAGATGCACATGTTTCTAATGTGTTTGTCTTGCATGCAAAATGCCATATTATTCTAAATGCATGCAAATTGTATGTGCTTTAAGTTCTAGATTTGTTTTTTTTGTCTTCACTCATATCAAGATCTATGTATTTCCCCCTTGTGCTCCATATTGTGCCTCTTGAATTCTAAGATTTCCCATTTACCAAGGAATGGCATTCCTGAGCATTTTCTAGCATCATTGTGTTTTAAAATTTCTTTTTTTGAGTAATGTACCGAACATGAAACATATTGTAAACCCCATAGGGTAAAGCAACGATTTTACCAAAAAAATGCGCAAATATTCAAATGGTAAGTACAAGGAAACACAAGGTAACAAGATCATTGAAAATTTTCTCTTATTGAATGAAAACGGTCTAAGCCTTGACAGGTAATAATCAAATGATTAAGACAACAAAGATCAAAGGGAAACAAAAAACAAAAGAAGAGAAAAAAAATGAAGAATGCTCATAGATATCAATTGCAAGGACTCTATTCTACTTCGCTTAAGAATCTTTTTTGATTGCGACCTCTACCCAGTAAAGCTTGAGTTCTTGGACAAAAATCAAAGACATGAATTTTTTCTCGATCATACTTGGACCATTTTTTAGCTTTTTGGCTTTAAATCTTCTATTGATTCTAAGACGTCTTTTGCGAGTTTTCATCTTAAATTCTTATTTTTTCTCCTTCTTGTTTACTAATAGGGCCTTTTAAGGTTTTCACCTTTTGTCATCTTTTTTTCCTTCTTTTTCTCTCTTTTTTTTCTTTCTTCTTTCTTCTTTTTTTTACCAACAGGGCTCTTTCGGATTTTTGCGTTTTGGTTTATTTCTTCTCTTTTTTTTTTACCAACATGACTTTTTCGGGTTTTTGCCTTTTGATTTATTTTTTTTCTCTTTTTCATTTTTATTTTTTTACCAACATGGCCCTTTTGGGTTTTCACCTCTTGGTATGTCGTGGTTTCATGCATAATATTTCTTCACTGAGTCAGAATTCACAGGATTTGAAAACTCTCGTCCATCTCTGTTAAGATTACCAAAGAAGGCTTTTTTCACAACAAATGGTCATTTCCAATTTGGCATCCATTTTCTTAGAAAATCCCTTTGCATAGGCAACCTCTTTTTTAGAACCAGATCCCCTTCACGGAACGTTCTTGGTCGGACTTTCTTATCTTGGGCCCGAATCATTCGCTTTTGGTACATTTGCCCATGACAAATTGCTTTCAATCTCTCTTTTTTTCCTATCAAATTCAACTGATCATATCTAACTTGAACCCATTCAGCTTCGTCCAACTCAAGTTCCATTAAGACACGAAGAGATGGAATCTCAACCTCAATCAGTAATACTGTCTTTGTTCCATAAACTAAAGAATATGGAGTTGCCCCCATAGATGTTCGCACGAATGTACGATACGCTAGCAAGGCAAAAGGTAGTTTCTCATGCCAATCCTTATATGTTATCACCATTTTCTCCACGATTCTCTTGATGTTTTTGTTGGTTGTTTAGACAGCCTCATTTATTTTTGGGCAATAGGGTGCTAACTTATGATGTTTTATCTTAAACCGTTCACACAGTTCTTTCATCATTTGGTTATTCAGATTTAAAGCATTGTCAGAGATAATTCTTTTTGGTAGACCATACCGACAAATGATTTCTCTTTTTAGAAACTTGCATATTGTCGATCTGGTTACATTTGCATACGAAGCAGCTTCCACCCATTTGGTGAAGTAATCAATCATTAAAAAGATGAAACGATGTCTATTTGATGCCTTTGGTGTAATTGGTTCGATCATATCCATGCCCCACGCTGTAAATGGCCATGGAGCTATTATAACATGGAGAGATGATGATGCTGCATGACTTTTATTTCTATAAATTTGACACTTATAGCATCTCTAAGGGAAGTTAATACAATATTCTACCATAGATACCCAAAAATAACCCAACCTCATAATTTACCTAGACATATTGAGGCCATTTGCATGAATTCCACAAATTCCCGTGAACTTCCTCAATTATCCTTTTTGCCTCATGATTTTCTACGCATTTGAGCAGCATCTGGTCGCTTCCTCCTTTTTATAGGATTTCTCCATCAAGGACGTATCCCGCAGTCATTCTCTGAATTGTTCTCTTATTAACATCGGTCACTCCCTCGGGATATTTTTGATATTTGATATATTGTAAAATTCATTTTCCAAGGCTTTCTACTAGTTGGTTCAGTTTTACTAGCAGTTAAGCACATTAGGTCCTTGTTAGGAAAGTCAAAACTCAAAGGTTTGCATTTAGATGAAGCACGACTTGCTAAGAGGTCTGCGATAACGCTACCTTTGATAACGCACATTAGGTCCATGTTGTATGGTATAGCATGTACTAACGAAGCCTGCGAGCAGTCCAGAATAAGGCGCAACATAAATTCTCGATAGAGGAGTATCTCGATTCACAATCGGTAAATTTTTTGCTGAGGTAGTAGATAGCTCATTCCTTTCTCCCAGTTTTGTCGTGTTGGCCCAATACACAACCCATAGAGTTCTCAAATACAGCTAAATACAAAATCAAAGGCTTGCCTGGTACATGAGGAACTAATATATGAGAATTTGAAAAATATTACTTAATCTTGTCAGATGCCTTCTAGCATGTTGAGTCCCACTTGCCTGTATTATGCTTCCTTAGAAGTCAAAAGATGTGATCGCATTTATCGGTTAATTGAGAGATGAACCGAGAAATATAATTTAATCGTCCTAAAAAGCCTTAAATTTTTTTTGAGTACGAGAAGGCGGAAACTCTTGGATAGCCTTGATTTTATCAGGATCTACCTCAATACCTCGCTTGCTAATGATAAAACCCAATAATTTGCCTGAAGCAACTCCAAAGGTGCATTTTGTAGGATTTAGTTTCAATTGAAATTTCCCCAAACGTTTAAAGAGTTTTCTAAGGTTTGTGATGTGCTCTTTTTCTGTTCGAGACTTGGCTATCATATCATCCACATAAACTTGTATTTATTTGTGCATCATGTCATGGAACAATGTCACCATGGCCATCTGATATGTTGCCCCTGCATTTTTTAGACTGAAAAGCATCACTCTGTATTAATACGTGCCCCATTCTATTACTCTGATAAAGATTTCAAAAGAATGGGAAGTTCAACAGCGGTCCAATTATTCAAGACACCACCCGAAGAACACGGACGAACCTTTGACCGATTTGCTACAATTTCTTTATCTTCCCCAATAGCATTTATGCTCAGCTCTTTGAATTCCTCTTGTGGTACTACTAAGACCTCATTTTCTTTCCCAGAATAAATGTGCCCCCCAGACACAGGTTTCAAAAATACGAGGAAATACCATCAATTCCCCTTCAATGCTCTGGCCAATCAGTTTGGCTCTTCTCTGTGCTCTCATTCTTAAAATTTGTTTTATATTTTGTCGTGGATTAGGTTGGAATCAAACACCACTTCGATCATATTTCAAAAATGGTTGTATCGTCGTGTGCATTCCTTGCAAAGATTTCCCAAGTCTTTTCCTGATTTGGCTCATTTCCTAATAGTGAGCCTTGTTCCTATCATAGTATTTTTTGAGAGTTTGGGTTTTGGTATCTTCTTTTCTTTGGTGACAAAAGTCACATTCACAAACTCGAGTGATCGAAATGTACACTCGACTGCATTCTCATCCACGTCTATGTAAGGGGCATCAGTTGATGCGGATGCAATGATGTCATCTTCAGCGCCAACACTTACAAGGTGTCCGTCAATCACAAATTTAACTTTCTGGTGAAGTGTTGAAGGTACTGCTCCAGCTGCATGAATTTAGTGTTGTCCCAACAGACAATTATAAGCATGTGTGATATCCATAACAATAAATTCTATGTTGAACGTAGCTGGACCAATGAGAAGCGGGACATCAATCTTCCCAACCACTCTCTCCTAGTTCCATCAAACGCCCTTACGATTGTATGACAAGGTTTTATGTGAGTCATGTTCACCGGAAGCCTATTTAGTGTGGTCATGGGTATGAAATTCAAAGCAGACCAATGTCGACTAAGACATGAGGTAGTATATGTCCATTGCAGTAGGTAGTTATATGCAATGCTTTGACGGATCTCGTACCCTCAGGAGGAATTTCATCCTCACTAAAGGAGATGAAATTGTCAGCATGCAGATTGTTCACCAATCTATCGAACTTATCCATTGAAACATCATTCGAGACGAATGTTTGGTTCAACACTTTTAACAAAGCGTTTATATGGGGTTTTGAATTGAACAACAAGGATAATAACGAAATACGAGTTGGTTGCTTGTGTAATTGTTCAACCATATTGTATTGACTGTGATTGATAAACTTTAAGAATTCACGTGTGTAGCGACGTTTTTTCCTTTCCTTTTAAGAAATATAGTGTGGTTTTCTTTTAGAAAATCCGTCGATATGAATTATCCCATAAATCACTTTTGAAATCATAGTTTAAAGGGATTTCTTTTGAAAAATCGCAATCTTTTGAAAACAATAAAAACTTGGAGTCGCCACCGGCCACTCGGGTGAGGTAAGCCTGAAACCATGAGAAACCAGAGATTCAATATGAAAAGGCCCGGGATTTGGTTACGCATGGAGAAGGATTAACACTCCTATCACGCCCGGGAATCGGTACCCGAATATTTGTCGCTTTCAAATTGATGGAATTTGTTGGAATTTTGAATTGAATTTAAATCGGCGTACTTAATTGAAAATTTGTTCTTAATTATACAGACTTTATCAAATTGGTGGGTCAGAATAAATTGGACATTCAATTAATAAGGTTGACGATACATTAGACCATAGACTAAACCGACATCATATATGACTGACTGCCGTGTTAGTTTATTGTTTGAATCCTACACGTCACTTTTATGCATGATACAAACAATTGGAGCATGATGTAATGCTTTGCATAAGTTTTAATTTTGCCTTAATTCAAATATTTGGTCAACATCCTTTAAGCTCGGACTGTTATGACACAAATATCGAATTTAATGAACACATCCCGTTTTATGATTTAAATTGATTAACATGTAAATCAAATGGGTCAAATGATGACAAATAAAATGAATGCCAAACAAAAGGCTTTATAAAATTAAACACACAAAAAAGGGCCTACCAAATGTCCTAACCTAAAAGGCCCAAATCACGAGAATTCAATTAATGTTCTAATTAATAACTAGGTGAATCTAATATTAACCCTAAATTAATTAACCCTAAAAGACTAAAAAACCTTAACAAATTATGAATTATCTTAAAACCTGATAATTAGTTCAATCGATTTTAAACTAGTGCTCCAATGAGCCAATAACACTATTTAAAATAAATTAAGTTAATTAGCCATGGTTTAGAATTAAATGTCAATCTAAACTTGCAATTGATTTTATCCTAAAAGTGGTTAACAAATATTCAATTAATTTAATGAATTTAACATTTATCCTAATAAGCCGAGGATAAATTTAAATTCATTAAGTTTATTCAAACCTAAATCTAACTAAGGCTCTAAAGAGTCTAATTCAAGAATTAACTTAGTTAATTTAAGGATCGTACCCCTATTAGCCGAGCACACGACCTAAATTTATTAAATTAATTCCTAAACTAATCCAAGGCTCACTAAGCTAGAACTAATCCTAAGCCCAAAAACACCAGGGCCCACACCTAAACTAAACACAAACTAATATATATATATATATTTATAAAGAAAAAACTTTAATTACATATTACATACTATATATAAAGATATATAATATGTATATATATGCTTAAGATTATATTATACATACATTAAAAAACTATGTATTATGTATAAAAATCTATATTGTATTATAAAAGCTATGTATCATATTATTATAAAACTTGTATTATATATATTAAAAGGCTTTGCATATTGTACATAAAAATATATATTATGTTGTAGAAACCATATATTATATATATGTGTGTATATATATCATACTTTATAAAAAACTATATGTTATATATTATAAACAAATTATATTATATGTCATTATATCATAACTATCACATAAAATGAATACCAAACCTCAATACTGGACATTGACCTAATCGAAAAAAACAAAAACCTTGAGGGCCAGATTTAAAGAAAAGAAAGGGGACGAGATTAAAAAGCCCTTTAAAGTTCTAGGGACCCAGGGCATAGTTTGCAAAGACAGAATGGCCTGGGCCCGTAATTATCCCACACGGAGGGACCAAACTTGTTATTACGAAACGCGAAAGCCCTTACGGGCGTAAATAGCTTAGGGCGGAGGGATTTATGAGGGTATTACCCCACTTTTAAAACGGCTCGAGTATAAAACAAACATTTTATAACAAAAAAAAGCTTTTATAACAAAAAAAAAACCCTCACCCCTTTTGTTTTCTCCCTGAAGCGGGGATGAACACTGCCACATATTCATCCCCAAACCCAGAAATCATTTATCCAACCTAGAAATCGTCACGGTTTCCATAAACTGGCGACCTTCTCTGTCGTGCGCCGCCACATCGGTCGCCATTCGCTGGCGTCCGGCGAACCCAAAAACGTAGAAAACAACTCATTTTCGCTATCTGAAACCCAATCCAACCTTTGTTTTTTGAAATCATACCCTTTTTGCCTTTTTAAAAGTATAAGAACCGAGACCCTAAAGACTTTCCACCGCCTTTTGAATGATTGCTCTCCCACCGGTTCACCCAACTCATCCCCGAAGGGAACCAGATGGCTTATCACCGACCGAAGCAAGAGGCGAGGAGGCCGGATAAACACACTTCGAAGGTAAAAAAGAACCCTAGCCTTATATATATATTATGCTTCGAATTAAAAAGAAAGAAAGAAAAGATACCTTAGAAGGCAATTTTTTTGTCTTGTTTTTCTCTAAAATCCACCAATTAATTGCTTAGGGTCTACAAATGCTTTGTTTCGGGCTTTTTAAAGCTGAATATCACATGTCTTTTAGAAAAGTAAAAACCCTAGGAAATTTGCTATTGGTTATTCTATTTTTCTTGGCCGGACTCATGTATATCTCTGCCAATGTTGGCTCTGATTTGTTGCTGAATTATGTTGTTCTCCTTCTGACATTCGTGCTCTTTTTTGTTGTGTATGCATGTGATGCGAGAGAAGGGGGACCAGAGGAGGCACAGCTTGGAGAGCAAGCTTCTGACGTGGTTGTAGGTGTGGTGAATCAAAGGTGAGGTGGCACCGGGTCCCTGGATCCTTCGACCAACGTGGAGGTAAAGTTGGCGGGTCTACCTGCGCGCGTGGTTCCCGCAAATGGCGAAACACCATGCACGACCACGCCTGGCATTCTGAGAGCCGCGCGTGGGCGTGTGTGAGGAACTGAAGAGACAACTCTGATTGTATCTGGACCGTCTGATCTTGCTCCCAGATCTGACCGTCCCGGATAGGCTGCGCAAAAGAAGATTTTGGATTAGGGTTTCTTGTTTAATTAAACTGGGCCGGATGTAATATATATATATATATTTGATTGGGCTTTTGTATATTGGACTGATATATATAAACTTGGGTTATTATTATTATTATTTTATTGGGCTTTTATTATAAGTTTAGTTCCTTTTTTTGTTTTTGTTTTTTCTGATTTTAATTTTATATGATAACAATAATATAACGATAGTAGTATATAATAACAGTAAGAACCGAGAGTGATAATAATAATAATAATATAACTATAATAACACTAATAACGTATAGTAACAATAATAAGATAATAAAGAAAGATAATGAAAGTAACATAATATACTACTAATTGACACACTAACAACAATAAAGGACATGATAATTGATAAGTGTTCAAAAGTACTATTTTTATTACCCTTTTTACTCATATTATTGTTAGACTTAAGCTCATATTAGTTGCATAATTAGCCATTCATGCATTAATTCATGTTTCTTTCCACCGTTGAGCTTGATTACATAACTTGGTGATTTTTGTGGAAAAAGATGCTGCTTTGGTGTATTTTTGTGTGTGTGCAGAATCACTTGCCTAAACAAGGCTAGAGCTAGTTGCCAGGGCAATATATGAAGGATATGCCGAACTAGTTGCCAGGGCAATGCATGAAGGAGACGCCGAGCTAGTTGCCAGGGCAATTTTCGACAAGAGCAAAGGTGATATGGTAGTCGAAATTGATGACTATACAAGCCCAAGATGACGTGGAGCAAAGCCCAAACCCAAAGGAATTTGATTGCCATGCAGAGATTAAAGAAGAATTAAATTCCAAGAGGATAGGAGAAGTTCTAGTAGGAATACAATTATAATAAAGAATTATATTCTTTAAAGATAATTTGATTCCAACTTAACTTCCTCTTAAAAGAATGACTTTAGCCTAGTCCTATAAATAAGATGGAGATTTCGACAATATAGAGAGAGCAAAGAGAGGGAAAATTTCGACAACTCCAAAGGGCAAGAAGGAAGAGATTTCGACAAGAAAGCAAGGGGGAGAGAGTTCGATTTCTTCTTCTTCTTCTTTGCTTCCATTAGATTCATGGTTTTGGGATTATTCTTTGTATATCTTTTGAACCCAACCATGAACTAACTTGATTGGTTGGGGTTATTGTGTTTTGTTGTTGTGAGAAACAATTGGATTTTGTTTAGGTAATAAGAGTTTGCACTTTCAATTCAAGGTTTACTCATTCTTGGTTCTTATTCTTGTTTGCGAGTGAATTGGGAGAGGATCTCGTAACTTCATCTATTTATCTAATATCGGGAGAGTTAGATTCAAGAAAGGAATGAGTATGGTCTTTATTCAATCTATTGATGGTGAAGATTAATCCAGCTTAGGAATAAGTTAAGGATTTCAACGGCTAAGAGGAGCGCAAGATTGGTTGTTGTTTACCCTTGATTCACGTAGGGATGTATTATCAAGGCATGCACAAGTAGCTAGTGTTTCGACTTAGGGATAAGAAGAAACCATTGAAGAACGCTCTGCCGAACCTTGAAGTTGCTGCCCAGACGCCCAAGTAGTTGCCCAGCTAGTCGCCCAGGCAACCATCGATTAGTTGCCAAGGCAACCCCGCTGTGCAAGTTGCCACGGCAACTGAGTTGCCCTTGCACTCTTTTACTAAGACGATCCAAACGGCTATCACACCTCAACTCATGATAACCTGACCTATTCTCTCTTTTTCTTTCATCTATTCTTTTAGTTTATTGCTTTTACTTTTCTCGTTAATTAAAACCTCTATTATCAATTGTGTTTTTATTTTCACAGTGCAGTAACTTAAGCAAAGTGGCCCAAACCAATCCCTGTGGAGACGATACTTGTATCACTTTATTACTTGGGACGTGTATACTTGCACATTTGCGTAGCACTTATTACATGCAACAATAATAATACTTTGGGTTTTCAATTGGATAATAACATAACATATAATAACATGATAATAAAATAGCAACACATCTATATATATAATACTAGTATAACATTAGACTATTACTATTTAATAACTAATACTAATTCATTTTTTCTTTCTTTTTTCTATGTTTCGATTTTAATTAAAAAGCAGACAAAGCCCATTACACTATATATATATATTATAGATAGCAGTAACACATACATGCAAGCCCATTATTGTGAAGTAAAACAAAAACAGGTCTACCCCGGACAAAATTAGCGATTACAGCTGCCCCTCTTTGCTTATACTTGTTGAACAAAAATAAAGCAAAGACCATAAGCACTAATTTTGTTCTACTTCCCTATCGGACGATTTGCTCCTCCGGAATGGCAATGAGCGAATCCAAATAATTTGTTTTCTCAAAGTGGTGAAAACAACTGGGTAACGATGGCATGTCGTTCCCAAAAGGCAACGAACAGACCAGTTGGCAAACGACTTATTCCTCCGGAGCGGCAGGGAACGAATCCAAATAACCTTGCTTTCCCAAAACGACATAAAGCAAATAGGGTAGAGCTAGCATGTCATTTCGAAATGGCAGCACACAAACTAACTAACCTTCAAATGACTCATTCTTCCGAAACGACATTGAATGAATCCAAATAATTTTGCTTTCCCAAAGCAGCAAAAAGCAAACATGGTGGCGCTGGGGTGTCCTTCCGAAATGACGGCAGATAAACCAACTAACCTTCAAATGACTCATTCTTCCAAAACGAAATTAAATGAATCTGAATAACTTTACTTTCCTGAAACGGCAGAAAACAAACTAGGTGGCGCTGTGATGTCCTTCCGAAACAGCAGAAGACAAGCCAATTAACCTTCAAATGACTCATTCTTCTGAAATGGCCATGAATTAATCTAAATAACTTTGCTTTCCTGAAACGACAGAAAGCAAACGGGGTGGTGCTGACATGTCCTTACGACACGGCAATAAACAAACCAACTAACCTTCAAATGACTCATTCTTCCAAAATGGCAGTGAATGGATCCAAATAACTTCAGACGGTAGGTGAACTCAATTTTTGAGGTGGTAGAGACAAAGTGTGTTGGTGCATACCTCCAAAATTGTATAAAGAAAATGGCAATCCTTGACATGAAATTTTCATTCTTCTTAGACCTATATGAATAGGCCTTCTGATCTCCCCGTTTGGAAATTCCTGAACTATGATCATTTGCCTCACTTGCTCTAAAATTCTGATGTGGCGAGCTTGAAGTCCTTCGCCTGAAATCCTTGAGTTGTGAGTATTTTCCTCATTGTCTCTGTAACCCTAATATGGCGAGTTTGTACTCCTTCGCCTGAAATTCTTTCTTGGACTTTCACTTCGTCGTTTACTCCTCTTCTTAGGAGATATCTGACCTATGTTTCAAACGTTTTGGACTCTCGACTGCTTCCTTCTTCTTGGTCCATTGATCTCGATCTTTTCTTAACTTTTTATTTATTTCTTGTACTGGCGGTTCCTTACCTTACATTCGGGTTCAACCTTTTATCTCTCATTCCCTTGAGTTCTTGAACCTTTTTGCTCTAAAGCGCCTTTACAGGTTTTTATGCTTAGATACTTTCTTTTTTCTCTTCTTCTTCTTATTTTCTTTTTTTTCTTTTCTTCTGGGTACTTTTACGGGTTTTCACCTCTAGCCTCATGGATTTCAATGCGAGAGGCACTTGCTGTCCTTTCTTAGCAGGTTTTGTATCTGATATCCTCCAGCCTCAGTTTTGGCAGATTTCCTTTCACGTCTTTGAATAAAGTGTTGGTTTTATCTTGCTTCCTTGACTTTGTCTTTAATATCGTGAGTTTCTCCGAAACTTTTCACTTTTTCATGGTTGGTTCTTCGGACTACGAATTCCTCTATGCACAAATTTCTATTGTGTTGGCGTCTTAGCATCATGCTCGGATGGTTCACTAAGAGCCCAGAGGTTTTGATGGGAAACACAACGGCTTCTGAAGCTTAAGAGTTGTTCTCCTTGTCACAAAAGTCTTTGATCTTTCACCAAAGCTCAGGGTCTAAAGTGATTCTTCTCAAAATTCTTCATTCTCCGAGGTCCAAAGGTGAAAGTTGCTCTCCTCACTTCGGATTTCTTTAATCTTCACAAATGTTGACGGATCATGGATCATTCTTATTTCAAACTTCTTGTATTATCCACAAAGATTTCACCACTTCTTTAGGTTCATCTCATCATGAACTTCTCATCTTTTGATTAAGGTTAATATCTGAATAGTTCATCTCATCATAAACTACTCATTTCCCCGGTCGAGCTTTTCTTGTTATAGACCATTCCCTCTTGGCTAAGTGAGTTCTTCTCCTTATAAGCTCTTCAAATCTTTATTGGGCAAGTTCTTTTCTTTGGGGACTCGTCACCTTTACTGAGATCTACCTCTCTAAACGAGCAGTTTCAGGTCAAAACCTTTTCTAATCTTTGAATCTGTCAAAAGCCACCAAAATGATTTGATGATATGAGTTAGCATGATCCTAACTTGGGGGATGTCTAACTACATATGATGCATGAATTATGATATTTTTTAGAGATACTGGGAAGCATTCTTGTTTTCAGGTTGATCACCCTTAACTTTCACGGGCTTTCTGTCTTCGCTAAATCTTCACTTGTATCTTATTTCGAAAGGATATGGCTGGCTTTTACTGATTCGACCAAAATTTGCCACCTCTTGAAGTCCACTTTTGAAACATTGCCCCTCTTAACTAGGGCTTAGTTGTTGTCTCTTCACTGACTCTTCATGACGAGTTCTATTTATTCTCAACATTGGGGTGAACACATGGCCCTAAATTTTTCAAACCTTTCTTACTTCCATAAGGTTTGGTCTTCATCTTTCTTTATTGAATCTTCCTCCTTCGTTTCTATTTGAAAAAAGATGTTGACTCGCACTGGTTAGAATGACATCACTCTCATTCATCTTGATTTTAACTGTTGTTTCCTCCTGAACTCTTCATGGTGAGCTTTCTACAATCTCTTCGTTCGGGTGAACTTATGCCCCATAAATTTCTAAATTTCCTTGTTCCCAGATCTCTGAACGGTCTAGCATAGGAAATCTCGCGATGATTACCTTCGTAGTCACATTATGCTAGGTCAACCATGTAGACCCTTGATCTGAAGTTGTGCAGAAAAACCTTCATCGTCAAATGCTCAAACAAGTCCATGACAACAACATCACCGTCACCCAAGACTCTTGAGGAAAATGCTCAAGCCATAAATCCCCTACGTGAACAGATCCATTTCCGTGACCTCATCTGGGTGTGTAGATACGCTCTCCTGAAAAGGTATTTTTGTCCCCACGATTCTGACTCAAATCTTTGCCCCGATATTCACTTATTGTGGCTAGGGTTCTAAACTTTAACAAATAATCTTGAGACTTCGACGTCTTTGTGTACACTAGTTCCTTATGAATACTATTTTGATTAAACAAAGCTCTATAACCCTCAACCGTAGGCATCAAGTCCTTCCCGTTAAAAGTGCAGCAACAGAAAACAAGGTTCCAAAACTAAAATATAGTTCAGAACGAAGGCTGATCAAATCGGACATACGTCAAGCGTACGAGGTCACCATAACTTTCATGGTACCGACTTTGCAATCATCGATCCCATTCTTCCTTGATCTATTTTAATTTCCGTAACTCGTTTTGTTGTAAGCTGACGTAAGTATGCCCTGTTCGCTTGATAAACTTTCACCTTGTACCCCCTAGTTATCTTCTGACCAAGGTCGGATGGTTGAGCAATGCCTTCCTTCTTAAGATACCAAATCTTTTAGTTTTTTTCTCCTGACCTTAGTAGTACCACATCTCTTCCTCAGGTTCAACGGTTACCTACCCTTGAACCATTGGTATGGTCCTTCTTCCATCTCAATGCTAGGCTGAAGACATGCCCCATGAGTCTCCAAATTTTTAAGAGAATTCAATCTTTGCTTTTCTGAGCCAACCAAGGCCTTATGGTAGATACTCCTTTCGGTTCCTTGAATCGTGTAGCAGACGAGGGCTTGCTATTATTCTTGTCATACTCACTGATAGGTTTGCGCTAGGCTGATCGTGTACATATCTGGCCTTGCACGCCAAACTCTATTCTAAAAGTACATAGAGATCCTTATTCTTTCTATTTCTTTATTTTCTTTTCGTCTACACATTGGTTTGCTAATCAATATTTCAACAGAGGATGCCTTTTGGGTTAATATACAAAATCAAAATTAATAATAAAATAATAGAATGCCCTGGATATCAAATGCAATAACGTCTTAGATTCAATCCTCCAGTGATCAATAATTTGCCTTTGAATGTTGCGGCGATATTTGCAAAATCCCTCTTAGATTGCTCGGTTCATCCTCATAATTATGGTACTTGCTTGATCTATCCGAAAACTACTCCTCCTAGTTCTCATTATCATTCTCCATAAAAAGGTTTAAGCTTTCCGACTTTTATTTAGCCCATGGAATGCGGACAATGTCATTCTGAGAATTCTTAAGCATAAGTGCGTACCTATGATTATAATCAAAATTGTGTCAGTGTCCTTAAGGATCCATCTCTGACACTAGGGTATTGAACAGGTGGAGCATAGCTCCTTATTAGATTTATTCTTCTCCCACAGCTCCATCAGGATGCTCCGAGACTTATTTAATTTGTTCACTCATTTTTTAGGGGAATTTAACTCATCATAGTCATTTGTCTCGAGAATAATGATGGAGCATACAACAATACCTCGAGTTACTCGACATGCCATGATTTGAAAACCTACTCATATAGCCAATGCTTTTGACTCAATTAGAGTAAGTGGAACAAAGCATCCTTATTTAGCATTTTTGCTATAGCGGAGTACTCCTTTAATTCTTAATTAATTTTTTGTTTTATTTTGAAATACTCTATTTTCCTTTTCGAAGCACATTCAAGCAACTCTATTGGGCTTTCTTAGGAGATTTTCTTATCATCAAACATCATTGAAGGAATAGTAGTCTTACTTCTCGCATTTTACGACCAGAGCAGACTGGGGGGGATCGCACTGCATCGTTATCACAACATTTGATTGATCTCTTTCATTAAAATCAATGCCACATCATCCATGTGATATCCAAGGGTCTATGAGGGTAAGAAAGAATATATACATATACGTTTAAAAAAGAGCATCCTTTCATTGAAATAGAAAAAGCAAACATAACATAAACCTTTACAAAGGATTACTACTACTGTATTCGGGTAAACAAAAGCAAAATTAACACATATAAAAGCAGATAAAACAAAAACCTAAAAATATGGATAAGGTGCCCTAGAAATCCTTGCCCCTTGCAACGTTGGTCATTCATCATGACGCCTCAAACTTTCCCAAAAACTTGGCCTCTTTCTCTGAACTTTGGTTTTCCATTCTCAAAGGAAAGCACTTCATTCTTAACAAGTTCATAGATCTTGCCCTTCAGAAACATGCACTCTTCCGTTTTATAGCCAAAGTCACCGTGATGATATTCACATGGAACTCTGACACCAGACATATTGGGATTGAAATAAGCATACCGCTTTGGGGGAGGTAGCCTCAAGAGTTTATTTTGAACTAACAGAGGTAACAGCTCCAAATTTGTCATCAGGAATAACATCTTTGCCCTCTTGTCACCCCCTCTTGCATCATGCATTTTAGCTTTTTTTTTTCCTTTTTTTCCTTAAGCAGGGCTTCCCTTCTTTGGAGACATCGTTATTATTAGGGCATGTCATTTTTGGGGATCTTTTAGAACTGCTTTGAACCTTTTGAGTGGGTTCGAAACCAAGCTTTCCGCAGAACGATTGTGATTATGATAACTGCTGATGTTTCTTGATTTTGCCACCGATATCTGCAACTTTGCTTCATCCACCTCTTTCATCACAGTGACCTGATCTTCTCCTAATTTCACAGTATTGGCTATGGCTGGAAAATTAATTTTCAGACTTGGACTCGTTGTCTCAAACTCTAATACCCCGATATCTAAGAGATGTTGAACTTTACATTTAAAACTCACACATCTCTCGATGGGATGCCCTGGAGTTCTGGCATGGTAATTGCAATGATTTTTCTCGCTGAAACAACTCAAAAATAGAGGTGACTAGGCCTTGACGAAGCAAGGAGCCACTAATCGAGCGTGTAGCAGCTTGGAATATGGGTCTCGGTAGGTGAAAGGACTGAGAGTGAACTGGAAGTCCTTCGATTCTTCCTTCTTTTCTTGAGCCTTGGAAGCCTGTCTAACTGACAGTTGATGAGGTTTTGGAATCACAGACATCAAAGGTTGTTCATGTGTTTGTGGGAATGACAATTCAGAAGACAGTGTAGTCGACATCCCCATCCTCTTATTGCATATCACACCTTTCTCATTCTGTGACTAACTCATTCAGTTTTTTGTTTGCTGGCGATGACAAGATTTTCATCGGAGAGTCATTGGCCTTATTCAACACCAAATCAGTCGGGCATTCAGAGGCGAAGCATGTTATCTCATATTGGCTAATAATAGCTTGGTCTTCACCAGATAAAATATGTTCCGCTATGAAGTCACAATCTCAATTCTCACCATCTTCTTGCACAAAAGGCCATATTTCATACCTTCTTCTTTAGTCATGGTGGCCATCATACCCATCAACTCAACGATTTGCCCCTTTGTTTCCTCTTGGAACTTTTTCACATATGATATTGTCTCCCTTTGATTCCAAACCAATTGTTCATGAAGCTGTTCGAGTTTAACTACCCTAGCTGCTAGGTCATTCATATTTCTAGAGTCGAACTGGTCAGAAGTTATTCCCTCCTCACTCATGCTTTCTGAGGTGAATGTTTTTCCCCGATTAGTGATGCATATGATGTATGTGAATGTACAAAAATGTATTATTTGAATAAAAATAACGAGGCAACACAAAATAGTGCTACTATGAAAACATGAATGCAAAGAGCAATATTGAGTTCGGCAAATATCCTCATTAAAAGGCTTGTATTAATAGGAAAATTATTTCATTAAAATAATCAAAGGAAACCCATTACTCATACGGTCCTAAGCTAGCATATAGGTCAATGGTCTTTTCTCTCTCATCAGATTCATCATCCGCATAGTCTTGAAGCTTGGCAACATCTTCCCCTAAGAATTGTAGTCGCTCCAATGTTGGCATTTGGTGTGCTTAAATTGCTCCCTTGAAAGAGTCCCGCTGAACTCGACCCTTGGGGTGTGCTGAAGCTAAGGCCAGAATTCCGTTCCACTCAAAATATTCTTTCTTGTTCTAAGTTGGGACTTGATGGTAAAGTGTCCGAGAAATTTCTGAGCTTGCCCCAGAAAGCTTTATTCTTGTTTGGCATAGTTCTTGCTGATCTTCTTGCAAGGGCTTGAGACTCCTCAATTATCAAGGTCAAATCAAAGTCGTCAATCGTGAAACGACCGTAGACGGAGTTCCAAAACCCCACCAATGCTTGAAGTAGTGATTGGTTGATCGAAGCATCTAGCGGATATGTGATGTCGCTATGTTCATTTTTTAAAGAAAACTGTCATCGCCATGTAGTTGCTCTCCTTCCGACCATATTTGTACATCGAGGTTCTTTGCGTCATTGTTATGAACCAAATCTCCCATTAATCTAGTCTTTAATTTCAGACTATTTCCAACTCTATGTACTCTTCATGATATGATAAAATATGCAAAATAAAAAGGTAAAAAGGCAACGAGTAGAAAACAAACAGAAACTTGTTAGTCACAAGATAAGCAATAAATTTGAAAACGAGAAAAGATAAGCACGAACAATTAAACGAATGTCAAGCACATAAGAAATAACCTTAACCGCATGAATTCTAGTTCGCTAAGGTTATCCGCATAGCTCTATTGGGGTGGGCTTCTTAGATTCTCACACATGAGTTCGGTTCTAATACAAGGGTACCCGAACCTATCCCATTACCTACTAAGGGAACAAGAACCTCAACTGTGGCCTATTACAAGCTTGCAAATTGGTTTTCGTTTGAGAGAAAGCACGACCTAATAATGTGGAGGGCTGCTCACTTGTCAAAAGGCGTAGATTCCGAAAGTGAATTACCGGCCCGTGGAGGGCTACTCATGTGGGTATGTGGCGTTTCACTCTCGCTTAAGGGATGGAGCTCGGGTATAGAGCTTGATGATCATGATGCAACACATGTCGGTGATTCCTTAGTAATTAAATGAAAAATTAATTCAAAAACCACCAATTATCAAAGCCCGTACAATCGTAGTCACATTTTCAAGAAAGGATCAACCTTGTTAAAATCAATTAATATTCCAACAATTTTCCATCATTAAAAACAACAAATATCCCTTTGGCCTAACTCTCTTTTGTTTTGTAAAAACATTTTTTTCCTAGCAGAGTTGCCATGCTGTAACGACGTTTTTTCCTTTACTTTTAAGAAATATAGTGTGATTTTCTTTTAGAAAATCCATTGATACTAATTATCCCATAAATCACTTTTGAAATCATAGTTTAAAGAGATTTCTTTTGAAAAATCGTAATCTTTTAAAAACAATAAAAGCTTAAAGTCACCACCGGTCACTTGGGTGAGGTAGGCCGGATATCATGACAAACCAGAGATTCAATATGAAAAGGTCTGGGAGTTGGTTACATGTGGGGAAGGATTAGCATCCGCATCACGCCCGGGAATCGGTACCTGAATATTTATTGTTTTCAAATTGATGGAATTTGTTAAAATTTTGAATTGAATTTAAATTGGCTTACTTAATTGAAAATTTGTTCTTAATTACACAGGCTTTATCAAATTGGTGGGTCAGAATTAATTGGACATTCAATTAATAAGGTTGACGATACATCGGACCATAGACTAAACTGACATCATATAAGCCTGACTGTCGTGCCAGTTTATGGTTCGAATCCCTCACGTCACGTTTATGCATGATACAAGCAATTGGAGCATGATGTAATGCTTTGGTTAAGTTTTAATTTTGCCTAAAGTCGATGAGGATTAATTCAAATATTTAGTCAACATCCTTTAAGCTTGGACTGTTACGACACAACTATCGAATTTAATGAAAACCTCATGTTTTATGATTTAAATTGATTAACATGTAAATCAAATGGGCCAAATGATGACAAATAAAATGAATGTCAAACAAAAGGCTTTAAAATTAAACACACAAAAAGGGCCCACCAAAGCTCCTAACTTAAAAGGCCCAAATCATGAGAATTCAATTAATGTTCTAATTAATAACTAGGTGAATCTAATATTGACCCTAAATTAATTAACCCTAAAATACTAAAAAAACCTTAACAAATTATGAATTATCTTGGAACTTGATAATTAGTTTAATCGATTTTAAACTAGTGCTTCAATGAGCCAAGAACACTATTTAAAATAAATTGAGTTAATTAGCCATGGTTTAGAATTAAATGTCAATCTAAACTTGCAATTGATTTTATCCTAAAAGTAATTAAGAAATATTCAATTAATTTAATGAATTTAACATTTATCCCAATAAGCCGAGGAAAAATTTAAATTCATTAAGTTAATTCGAACCTAAATCTAACTAAGGCTCTAAAGAGTCTAATTCTAGAATTAACTTAGTTAATTTAAGGATCGTGTCCCTATTAGTCGAGCACGCGACCTAAATTTATTAAATTAATTCCTAAACTAACTCAAGGCTCACTAAGCTAGAACTAATCCTAAGCCCAAAAACACTAGGGCCCACACCTAAACTAAACACAAACTAATATATATATATATTCATAAAGAAAAAACTTTAATTACATATTACATAGTATATATATAAAGATATATAATATGTATATATATGTTTAAGATTATATTATACATATATTAAAAAACTATGCATTATGTATAAAAAACTATATTGTATTATAAAAGCTATGTATCATATTATTATAAAACTTGTATTATATATATTAAAAGGCTTTGCATATTGTACATAAAAAAAATATTATGTTGTTGAAACCATATATTATATATATATTATACTTCATAAAAACTATATGTTATATATTATAAACAAACTGTATTATATGTCATTATATCATAACTATCATATAAAATGAATACCAAACCGCAATACTGGACATGGACCTAATCGAACAAACGAAAACCTTGAGGGCCAGATTTAAAGAAAAGAAAGGGGACGAGATTAAAAAGCCCTTTAAAGTTCTAGGGACCCGGGGTATAGTTTGCAAAGGCAGAATGGTCTGGGCCCGTAATTATCCCACACGGAGGGACCAAACTTGTTATTACGAAACGCGGAAGCCCTTACGGGCATAAATAGCTCGAGACAGAGGGATTTATGAGGGAATTACCCAACATTTAAAACGACTCGAGTATAAAAAAGCTTTTATAACAAAAAAACCCTCACCCCCTCTGTTTTCTCCCTGAAGCGGGGATAAACACCGACATGTGTTCATCCCCAAACCCAGAAATCATTCATCCAACCTAGAAACCGTCACGATTTCCATAAACCGGCGACCTTCTCCACCGTACGCCAGTAGCTAGTGAACCCAAAAACGTAGAAAACAACTCATTTTCGCGATCTGAAACCCAATCTAACCTTTGTTTTTTTCGAAATCAGACCCTTTTTGCCTTTAAAAGTATAAGAACCGAGACCCTAAAGACTTTCCACCACCTTTTGAATGATTGTTCTCCTACTGGTTGACCCCACTCATCTTCGAAGGTGAACTCACACAACCCCAGTCCCCTCGTGACTGGGACAAACTGCAACGACCTATATTGCCTTGATATTAATAAAAGAACATATCTGGTTGCATCCCAAATTTGAAGAAGAATGACCCAATCAAAGGAACCACATTTGTATAAGATGTAAGTGTAGTCCAACCAGTAAACCCGCCAAGTAATGTCCTCTAACCTTAGGTCTCGCAAAATCGATTCGCATTCTCTCGATGTCCTTTCTTTTTTTTGGCTCATCTGCTAAGAACTCGTATTATGGAGTATGCACGTGCATGGTCAATTTCCCCTTTGCCCTTATGTGGTTGTGCATCCCTATAGTGAAGAATTATGAACACCCTACAAAATACACGCCCTGATGCTTTTTAAGGATATTGAGAGACCAAAAGGTTTCCGCCAAGATAACTAAAGCTGGATTAAGGCCTGACTCGAGCTCCTCGAATAAATCTATCACTGATGCTTCAATATGTCCGGCTACTTTAGGAAAGATGATCAAGCCGTAAATCCCTAAGGCAAAGATGTCGACTTGCTTTCTCGAATTAGGATGAGAATGATCAATCCCCAAAGTCTATCCCAAGAAATAGCTTTACTTCCCCCTTTGCCTTGAAACTGAGCCTCAACCCACGACATGCTTGTCCCTGTCAAAGTCACAAGCTTCTCTTTGTACGTTTTAGGCTAAGCCCACTTTACATAAATTTCGAACTCGTGCATTTTCCTTAAATGAAGCAATGCAGCATACTCCTCTATCGTCAGGGTCATGTCTTCCCCATTAAATGTAAAGCAGTTGTATAAAGAGTTCTAGAATTGCGCCATAGCCCGTATTAGCCCCTTATTTACGTGTACTAGCAGTAAGTAGGCTATGTCTCCATATGAATCGTACAACATCTGTCTCTTACAGATCTCCACTTGTCCCAAATCTCTACTAACTCCCGAGTGTTATTCTGCTTGAGCTGAAGATGAATATAACCTGATAATTGTTTATCTGGTCTTGCTAATATGCTATCGCCTCTTCTTCTATGGGTGTTTTCTAACCATTTTCAAACATAGTCATTTTTCTCTGATAAGTACTAAACTCTTTTGGCCATAGTGAAGATTTTTCTATCATATCAATTTAATAACCAACACCTCCCTATAATGATGATGATGCATATGTACATAAAACAATAAAAAATACAAGGAAAATTGGTTAGTGTCACATAAATATAATAAATAAAAAACATAAATATAAAGAGCAGGAAAATTAACACATGCTCATGTATCAACGGGTAACACACTAAGGTTTGCGTTCAACATGGTTATAACAGGGGTGGGTTTCTATGGCTTGTTATATGAGGTTACGGTTCTAGACAGGGTACCCAAATTGTCCTCGTTGATGCCTACTAAGGCTAGTAAGGCCCCTGGTCCTCCCCTATTATAGGTTATTAGGACCAAGTTCAACTCGAGGGGATGCACTTATTTATGACCATACGGAGGTTACCCTCCCGAAGCCATAAAGCATATGCATTCCAGAGGTGACTACTATCCTATACAGAGGTTAACCTCACGAAGGGGCATCATTTTGCCTCCACTTAAACGAGACTGAGCTTGAGTATAAAGCTCATAGAATGATGCAACACAACATGTACCCCTTTGTGTGGTCTGACTCTTTAGAAATATCCCCAGCAAAGTTGCCAAAGCTGTCGACGCCGTTTTTGTCTGGGCCGAGATTGGTTGGGCCTTCAAAGGCTCATCATGGACTGGAGTCGCCATCGGTCGTTTTGGGTTAAGTACGATAAAAAATTTGTAGAACTGATCTACGTCTGAACCGGAGTCATAGTTGGGCTCGGGAGTCGGTTACGTGTGAGAAAGTCATAGCACCCCCACAACACCTAAAAATTGGTACCTAAAAGGGTTATATTGTCTAAAATGCCTCAAAGACAAGGTTAATAGTACTATTGCAAAACAGCGAAAAAATACAAATAAAATAAAAGAATCAGAAAACAATATTAATCATGCTAGAAAAAAACAAATGGTAGAAAATTAATAATTTAATAGTAAGTCATAACCTCAAGCCAAATTATAATTAATCTCAAATTAAGTGAATTATTAATCAAATATATATAAAAAAATTAAATCACATTATTCGCACAATTTTAAGATTAACCTATAATTAAACTCAATTTTAAAACTAATTAAATAATTAAACATCCCTAATAACTAAAGGAAGTAAGATGGCTTAGGACCTAAATGAAAAGGAATCTAAGTATTAGAGATCATATTTGAAATAAATAAACTAAACGTAGGATCTAAAAAGAGTCTAAATAAAAAGGATCTAAAGTGTGATTTTCCCTAAAACCTAAATGAAAAAAGTGTTTGATAGCTGTCAGTGCTTGCGTGAGTTACTTCCCCTATACATCAGTTTCCAATGAAATTTTAAAGGATATTAAATATCTTTCCATTATTACTGATACAATATTTTAATAAAGGGATTTTAAATCTTTTTATTATTATTATTTTGACTCACCATCTTGCAGGTTAATTAAAAGGGTTTCAACCCCTTTTTATTGTAATTCATTTGCTCTTAAAACAAACTTTCAAATGCTCTCCTCTCCTTAACCTTCTGTAATTATCGATGCACATTGCCACCGCCGGTCTAGCTCCGGCGACAGCGAAAGTTCAAGTGATTACTTTTCTTGTTCGTATCCTTTTACTGAACCCAAAAATCACGTTAGTTTTTGTAAAATCACAACCAATTGTAGTAGATCTAGACAAAAAAAATCAAGTTTCACCTTTCTCAAACTCCTGAATCCGTCGTTGGATCGGACTGCTCTTGAGATATCTTGAATCCAACGGTGTTGTGGGCTCTTCCACCGTTCCGATTTCACAAATAATACTTCGGCCGCCGTGAACCGAGGTAATTTCCTTCTCCTTGCTTCCTCGCCTTTGCTCTAACTTTCTCACTAGATTCACTAGTCTTTTGCTCTGATTTTTACCGTTAATCTCCCCCTTTCAAATGTTTTGGGGTTGGTATTTATAGGCCGAGACTGGGGTTTTTCCAGCTTTTTTACCACCGACAATCTCGGAATTAGTTGGGATAAGCTTGGATTACATTTTAGGTCGCAAGAAACGTAAGTGACTCAGAGTCCTTTGGTAATAGGTTTGTTGACGACAGCGGAAGAACATTTGACAAATTTAGGGTTCTTTTTTGAATTTTTTTAGTATTCTGTAATTTATTATTTTTTCTGAATTTTTATAAATTTTATTTTTTAAATCCAGTAGAATGGACTTGGGCTGAGTATTTAGCCCGAGTAAAATTTGATGCGTGCACTTATTATGAAGAAAACAAAGATGTTTGTGATTAATGTTGAAGATAGTATGCTTAACCAGTGGGCTACCTCAATTAAGTGTTGGTTAGACTCGCTTCCAACTTCCTATCTCGGCATTCTTTTAGGATCCTCTCGCAATTCTATTGCTTTGTGGCAACCTATTTTTGACAAGTTTCAATCCAAACTCGATGAGTGGAAAGGTAAAGGTGGGAGGCTGACTTTGGTGAAATCAGTCCCAAGCAATTTGCCATTTTACTATATGTCGATTTTCCAAATTCCTGAAACAGCCGCAGCCAAATTGAATAGTATGGTGACAAGTTTTTATGGGGAAATACATTGGATCAAATGGGAAAACATAGCAAAGCCGAGGGAGTTTGGTGGATTGGGGCTTTTTGATATTCGTAGTCACAACAAGATCCTGTTGAATAAAAGGTTATGGAGGTGCAAAAATGAGTCTTCTTCTCTTTGGAGGAGAGTAATCGATACAAATTATGGTTACGATCTTGTGGGACTTGTTCAGAGATTCAGGCAGGATAGGTTAGTCTCAAGGATTTGGAAGAATACTACTCGCATTTTAGCTTCTCACGAAGACCTGAGCCAATTGAGGTTTATTGTGGGTGGTGGTAAGACAATAATTATGGTTACGGTCTTGTGGGACTTGTTCAGAGATTCAGGCAGGATAGGTTAGTCTCAAGGATTTGGAAGAATACTACTCGCATTTTAGCTTCTCACGGAGACCTGAGCCAATTGAGGTTTATTGTGGGTGGTGGTAAGGCTATAATTTTTGGAACGATTGCTAGATAGGTGATAATAATCTAAATGAGGCATTCCCTCGTATCTATGCCATAGCTATTAAAAAGGAGGGGAAAGTGGGTGACTTTGGTGTTGGAATGTCCAGCTTTGAAGGCCTATTTTTGACTGGGAGTCCGAGCAGTGGGAGAATTTCTTAAGAACCATTGATGGTGCAGCAAATAGTGTGGAAGCAAAAGACTGTTTGAGGTGGGGTTGTGCGTCTTCTGGGTGCTATTCATCTAAAGCTTTTTCTGTGGCATTTGCAATGTGTGGGCTAACGAAAGATCGATTCTGGAGTCTTATTTGGGTGGGGTACGCTCCTCCAAAAGTGGAGGCATTCTTGTGAAGGGCAGTCCAAGATCGTATACATGTCTGTGCTGAGTTGTTCAAGTGTGGGGTGAGTAATCTAATACGATAAGTCACCTTTTTTGCTACTGTAAGGTGTCATGGGGTATATGGAATAAATGGTGTGCGTTGTGGAACCTTCAATGTGCTTTTCCTGCTTCTTTAAAGTCTTTTCTACTCTCTTGATTTAATTGTCAAATCAAACCTTCTATAAAACCATTGTGGAATATGGCCTTTTTTGGTATAGCGTGGACCATTTGGTTGTGTAGTTGTAATCCCCTAAACCCGACTCAAAAAAATAAGCCGAATCTAGAAAGTCGTATTTGAAAATTTTCCCTTCAAGTAACAGATTATAGGTTGAAATAATTATTAAACAAATTGTTATTAAATAACAATAACTACCGTAAAAATACCAAAATTATTTATGAACTCATCATTAAACATACTCCGATTATTTAACAAAACATCTAAATAAAAATTTAAAAATGCATGCAAAAATATAATCCCAAAATATTTTAATGTTCAAAAGTCTGATTACATAAATGTCCTAAATTATAAAATAATAATCTAAAAGTTTAAATATGATAGTTCATATGTAAAGTACGAGATGCTCCAAATGCTAAGTCGCCTAAGAGTTTGAGTATCTGAAAGAGAAAGACTATGGGGTATAAGCTAAAGAGCTTAGTGTGTCTCTAAAGTAAAACAATCACAAAACAAAATATTGTTTTTGTTTTTATGATAAATATTTTTGAAAACACATTAAATCTGAATCATAATGATATGATGTCCGATGCTCATGAAGACTCAATACCTAATCCCTGATACACTGCCCGAAGAGTAAGGTTTCCCAGAACTTACTTTTTCCATCGTCACAATCCGAAGTAAAACTCAGTCCAAAGGGTGGAACCACTTATTCGAAGCGAAATTCAGCCCAAAGGGTGAAACCACTAAACTTCCCCGAACAATCTTAAACCATGTACCCACAATGATTTGATGTTGATTTCAAAATCCGAAACTCATTCGAACAATTCTATAAATCTGATGTTTTACGATTCTAAAAATATGATATTTCACAATTTGGTAAATCCGATTTTTAGTTAAAATACAGTCCGATATGCTATGCATGATATCCGAAAACTTTCACAAATCACAACACAAAATAAATGACACAAGATGTAAAAATCTCATTTCACACAAGCACATAGCACATTAAGAAACACATAAGTTTATAGCACAAGAAGAGACACCTTTAGCGGGCAGAAGCTCTAAAATCGAGAAAATTTGTCACACGTTCAAGTCTATCAGAATCAGAACCTACGAGATAAAATCTCTATATTAGAATTAACACTCACTAAGCCACAAACTATAAACATAATACTAATCTAAAGGCATACTCACGTGAAGAACTCGAGAGGCGTGAACGTTCGGTCAGAACAACTGGAGGATGAAACCTGTCGACCTCAAAGTCGATACCTGAACACGAGAATAAGTCAGATCAATCAGATATTCTATTCTTTTGAAATTACCAAGTACAAATTAAGTGTAAATAGTAGAATATGACTTTCGAGTTCGAATTAGACGAAACAGGCAATAAATACGAACTCAGGTCGTCGAAAAAAGGTCCAAGATGAAAATTATATAAAAAAGTCAACTCTTGATCAACTCTAATCAAAGTCAATTGATCAAAGTCAACTTTGATGTCAAAGTCAATTGGTCAAGGTCAAAAATAGTCAACACTAAAGTCAATAGATCAAGTCAGTCAACAGGTCAAATTTGGTTAAGCAGTCCAAAGTCTCAGGCAAGGGTCAAAGAGTCATGTCCGGTTCGGTTCCCTGGTCAAAAGTCCTGCTCAAATTTAGAAATCTTGTTCAGTTCAGTCAAAACTTTAGATCCTGTTCAGCTCATAGGTCCAGCTCTCCCAGATCGGTTCGGGTTCACAAGGCTGTTGGGTCAGTCTCCCACAGTCTAAATACAATCTGATTTGGGTTTTAATCACATGCCCAAATAAACGGGCTCAAGGTTCTGGGCACACACAACACACATAACCCAATCTTTGTCTCACATACCAAAACTGATGGACCAATAGATTACACACACACACAATCCACGCACATAGCCCACAACCCATGATCCCTTTCGGCAAACTGGTGCTAGGGTTTCCAGCACCCAAAACGGCTGCGACTCAGGAGGTAACGATAAGGGCGGGGGCTCACCAGCGACCACAAGTCGGAACCAAACTTCAAAACAACACATCCAACTTACCCACACTCACAAATAGAAATCAAGGTGGACGATGCACGAACGATGGCAACCGATGAACAAACGGCAGCGGTAGCACCAAACGACGACGACAAACCAAGAGAGCACGGCGGCGGCAGCACAAGGACGATGACGGTGCAAGCTTGCCAGAACGGTTCTGAAGAACCCAAAATTTAGAGAACCATTCAGCTTCAAAAATGAATCTAAAGAGAGAATGGCACAAAGGCTTACCAACTCAGATGAACTGAAGAAGAAACGACGATGACGTAAAAGGAGATGGAAACCGAATGGTTTTGATGCCAAAACACACAAGGTTCAAACGACTCTAAGGTCGTTTTCTTAGGAACGACGGCCGACAACGAAGGGTAACCAAGGCTTACCTAAAACTGAACATGAAGAGATGAGGACGGTGGCAGGAGCTGCGGAGGAACGGTGGCGCAAGGGGGATACGAATGGCGGCGGCGGCAGCGCTCTGAACGAACGACACAGACTCCCTCGTCGGAGCTTAAACAAAACTAAAGGAGAGGGGAGGGTCTGAGGGAGTGCGGCTGCCAAATAAGACATCAAAGGCTTAAGGGCATTTAAATACCCTAACATAAAGGGTAAATTGCAAAATAGGTCACAAGACTTAATTAGGGTTTACTGAATAGCTCATAAATTTTTTACAAAATGGTCCATAAAATTTGGAATTAAACCCATAATTCTAAGTCTATTCTATTTAATCCTTTAATCAAATTAGGGTTTTAAGATTAAAATTTCCCAAATTCTAGGATTCCAAATTAGGGGTTTTAAAAATTAGGGATTTTTGAAAGGGGAAATTTTTGGGGTATTACAATAGTAATGAAGTCTTGTTCAATGGTAAGAACTGTGATAGTGATGGGATGTTTAAACTCGCTATATTAAGGATAGGTCATTGGTGCAAGTGTAAGTGGCCCGATTCCTTCTTATCCATTAATTGTTGGATTAAAATCCGTAATAGTGGGCACATATGTATAATGTATATTGCTATTTTAAAGTATGACACAAAATTAAGTGACCAATTATGTTAGGCGTGTCATGGGTATTAAAATGTCATGGAAATAAAAGTGTAGATACCATAAAATGTATTTATAATTCGATGAGGGGCAGAGTTATAAATACTTAATAGTTGATTATTAAATCAACTATATAAAGAGGTAGTGGTCCCCAAGAAATAGGTTAACTTGTTTTTCTCTCCTTCCCCGTCAGAGAGTTTTACATCAAGAGAAAACCTATTTTCTTGGAAGATCACAACCACCTTTTAGCGCGATCTTCATCAAAAGATTCAAGGTTTTCATCTATCGATTAATTGTGCCTTCACGCCGCATTCGGTTTATTGTTCTTGATGATTTGACATGATAGATCCCGGGTTTTAGATTTCATATTTAGTTATGGTTTAATTCTAACAAGTGGTATCAGAGCCTCGTTATGTTGAATCATTGAGAACAAATTTATTTATTTAATTTTGGATTTATTCGCTAATAAGGCTTTAGGTTTTCGCGGCAATTTGATTCATTAATAAGATTTTAGGGTTTTGATTCGATTGATTAACTATTTTGTTTTCTCTTCAATCGCCATTAAAAAAAAAAAAAAGAAAAGAAGAAAAGTTAATCAATGATAGATTGTGGATCCAATGCGATTATGTTTGTTGTGGTTCTTTAACATTTTTTTAAGTGAATTAAAAGATTCATGTGAAGTTTGCCATTGTCTTGGGCATTTTTTTTAAGAAAATTATGCATTAAAGTACCTTTATTTTACGTATGTTTAGTTTTGGTCCATGCACCGTGATTAATTCTTTTTGAGAATTAATATTTTGTTAATTCATTATATGGTGGTAAAAGTCAAACTTTTTAGTTCATGTTCCATGCTAATTTCATCGTTATTTATAAGCTAAACTATTATGCTTCTACTATCATATATATTAAAGTATGGTCATGACATAGTTTAGGAAGTACTTCTATATGTTATCTTTTCATATTAATGTTGAAGGTTTGATTTAAATTTGGAATACATTTCATTTGGATTAATTGTGCGATTACACAATGTAATTAGTTTCATTTGAATCATTATAATGTTTATGTTTGGCATTGATATATACATTTTGGGTTTTGGTTTTGGAAAGCATGTCATTAATCTTATGGAATTCATATTCGATTCGGTTTAATCAAGAATTTCAATTTTGATCATTAGGTTATATGAATATATTAAAGTTTAATGTGATCATTTTATGAATTATCCATTTATATGATATATATATATATTTAAGTTGAAGGTTGGTTGTTTTGAATTTAAGTTTTATTTTGGTAAATGCATGCTTAAGGAATTTTTTGAAAACAAATCAAAGATTTTGGTTTTTTTTTTACGATAGCCCCATATAGACAACCTTATTTCGGGTTATTTTAAAACTTAAGTGTTATCGAAAATTTTAGTTTTATTGTTACAAAATTTTAAATTTGAATATAGGTATATTTATATTATATATTTTGAGATAAAATTAATTGAAGCATTAAGTCACCAAAGTGACTTCTATTGTAGAAATTATTTTTATTTTAATATATAGAAGATTTTGTGTATGTAAGTCGATTATGTTAGTATTAATCGCCCAAAGGAAGGTTAATAATTAACATTATTACATGTGCAACTCGTGGTAATAAACATGTGATAATTATTCGATTTTATATGTGAGCAATAAATCGCCCAAAGGAAGATTTACATTTGACATGTTTTTATTATCAATGTTTGATTCTTTGTACCAAGATATCACTTACAAGTTAATATTTTGTCCAAAGATGAAATATTAATGGAGTGTCCTATATCTTGATATGAGGTTTACCTTTATTCAAATTTATTATTATTTTGGTTATCTTTTAATTTGATTGAAAGATAAAATTAAGACAAATATTTTGAAACAATTAAATTCATATTTTGGTTTGGATGTCTAATATTTTAATGGATTAATTGAAACATAATGTCACCAAAGTGATCGCTTTTGTGTAGATTAGTTTATTTAAAATATTAAGATAATTATGGGTTTTTGTAATTCATGCGCTTTATTAATTGGCCCAAAGGAAAGTTAATATTTGGCGTAATTACAACGACAATCGTGGCGATAAATGTGTGACAATTATAAGGTATTTTATGTAAGCAATACGTTAGTCCAAAGATTAATCTATTGTTTGACATAGTTTATTGTCAATGTTTGATTGCTACAACAAGAGTACCACTTACAGTTAATATTACTTTGTCAAAGACTTGATATTAATGTTGTGCTTGGTATCTTGAGGGAACTAGCCATTATTTTGAATTTATTTGTTTACTTATGAATATTTATGTGGGCTTGTTTTTATATTATTTGCTTATTTTGTTATATATTTAGGTAATTTATTTTTGCTTGTTACAATATCTCAAGTAAATACATTCTACACTCATGTTTAGTGAAACTAGTTTCAAGGAATAGAAAAGACACTTACATAAAGTATTTGGTTGTATGAACATAGACCTTGCACTAAGGAAGAACAACTCGCACCTCTCATGGTGGTAAGCACCCATAAAAGGGATTTTGAGAGGTGAGTTCGTTCAAATTGCATGATTTTAATGATCATAAAGTACAACATTCTAGAATTCTTTAGGAGCACAAATCTAAAGATATTACTCATACTAAGGGTTTCCTTGATAAATTTGAGAAACATTTTATTAAAAATGTTAAGGCTATGACATCACTTTTGACTTACTTGATGTCTATGAAGTATAAAGATCAAGGAAATGTGAGGGAGTATATTATGAAAATATTTAATATTGCTTCAAAACTTAAGGTACATAAGATCGAACTTTCTAACAATTGTTTGTTCTTATGATTTTGGTATCGCTTCCTATGCATTTAACCAATTCAAAATTAGTTACAATCACAAAAGGAGAAATAGACTATAAATGAGCTTATTTCTCATTGTGTTAAAGAGGAAGAAAAGTTGAAGCATTATAAGTGTAAAAGTACTCATTCGGTTAGTGCTCATTTAGTTAGTGTCTCTAAGAATAAGGGCAATAAAAAAATATATTAGAATAAAGTTGCTAAAGGTCCTAATCAAAAGAAACAATAATAAGTTACAAAGTATTGATTCTTTTGTATAAGTTAGGACACATGTGAAGAAATTAAACTTCAAAAGTGAGCAACTATTTCGGTTATTTTGAGTGATCCATGGGCTGTAAATTTTATGATCCCACAATAAGGATTATTTTAAGGAGAGGTTTATAACATTTTTAGGATGTTGAGTTTGGAGGAGAAATAAGGTTAGATACATTGCTATTGAGGGTAAGTTGAATTATAATTTAATTCATACTATCACTTTTAATGATGTTTAGTTTTTACACCTATCATTAATCAAGAAGTGAATCAAGTACCTCAAAAAAACAATGTTGAACAACTCTCATTCAAGATAAGGTAATTGTTTTCAAAGAACAAACTCAACAACCTCAAAAACAAGTGTCATTAAAGATATCCAAGAGAGGAGGAGAAATACTATTCCGGATTATTACTTTGTATTTCTTCAAGAAAATAAGGATAATAATGGAATGATAGAAAATGATTCAATCATTTTTATCGGATCATAAAAGTTCTACTCTCAAAAGTGGATTGATGTCATTCAAGAAGAGTATAATTTTATACAAGACAATAAAGTTTAGGAACTTGTCTCATTACATGAAGGTGCAAAACCAATTGGTTGTAAATGGATATTTAAAACCAAGAGGGATGCAAATGATAATGCGGACAAGTATAAGGCATGTCTTGTATTTAAAGGATATACTCTAAAAGAAGACATTGATTTTGTGGAGACTTCCTCTCAAGTTTCATTGAAATACTCTTTCAAGATAAGCATGAGGCTTGTTTCTTATTTTAATCTTGAGCTACATAAGATGGATGTTAAGCTTGTGTTTTTCAATGACGACATTGAAGAAATGAATTATATGGTACAATCATAGATTTGTGTCTAATGATACAAAATCAATGATATGTAAATTAAATAAATTCATCTATGAGCTTAAGTAGGACTCTCATTAATGAAATTATAAATTTCATATTGATTATTTCATTCGGCTTTGAGATAAATTTGGTTGACAATTGTATATACTACAAGTTCAAAGGGAGTAAACCAAGTGATACTCAAATTGCTAAAGAAGACAAATTTAGTCTTACTCAATGCCCTAAAATTAACCTTAAAATTTAGAAAATACAAAAGATTCCATATGCATAAGCTATTGAGATTCTAATTTATGCTCAAGTATGTATGCGTTTGGATATTGCGTACATTGTTGGAATGTTAGACAGATATTTAAGCAATCATATTATGGATCATTGAATAGCAGCCAATAGGGTTATGAAATATCTTTAGAGAACAAAAATTACATGCTCACATATCGGAGTTCTGGTAAGTTAGAGATCATCAAGTTTACAGACTTCGATTCTATTAGAATATTGATGCAAAAGAATTTTGTCACATGGGCTGCTAATTATAGATTGAATAGAAAGATCACTTCGGTTATTTTGTGACAATAAATATGCATTCATTTATTCTATAAACAATAGGAACACGTTAAATTTAAAGCACATAAATATTAAGTTCTTAGTTGTTAAAGAAAATTCAGAGTGATTGTGTGTCTACAGAGCATGTTGGTACAAACTCCATATTTGCGCGCTTATTAAGAAACTATCACCCTAGGTCTTTCATGAGCACACTACTCATGTGGGTGTAATGTTATATAAAGATATTGATTTTAGTGGGAGTTTGTAATTTTGAAAAATGCTCATTTGGTTTAGACACAATTTGGTTACTTGATTTAAAGTTATTTTAAGATTATTTTTTTGCGAAAATAAAGTTCTTTTGGTTTATGCACACTCTGAATTCAGTAAAGTTTGATCTCACTAAGGTTTAGGAGGACCAGTTGGAAATAGACATGTTTGGTTCACATTTCATGTAATTTTCCATGCTACGCGTCCATGATTGATCCATGTCATTTGACTATATTTGTATACGTGACCATTGATGGGTCTTGTCATGATTGATACGACAAAGACTGCTTTGATCCTATATGGATATAGTTGATGGACGAGATTGTTATTCTAGAATACCTATTATATAATAGCAAATTTTTGAGCTCATAAGGTTATACATTTGTCAGGAAACATATGTTGCCCAAGTGGGAGATTGTTGGATTAAAATCCGTAATAGTGGGCACATATGTATAATGTATATTGCTATTTTAAAGTATGACACAAAATTAAGTGACCAATTATGTTAGGCGTGTCATGGGTATTAAAATGTCATGGAAATAAAAGTGTAGATACCATAAGATGTATTTATTATAATCGATGAGGGGCGAGTTATAAATACTTAATAGTTGATTATTAAATCAACTATATAAAGAGGTAGTGGTCCCCAAGAAATAGGTTAACTTGTTTTTCTCTTCTTCCCCGTCAGAGAGTTTTACATCAAGAGAAAACCTATTTTCTTGGAAGATCACAACCACCTTTTAGGCGATCTTCATCAAAAGATTCAAGGTTTTCATCTATCGATTAATTCAGGTACGCTTCCGCATTCAGTTTATTGTTCTTGATGATTTGACATGATAGATCCTGGGTTTAGATTTCATATCTGTTATGGTTTAATTCTAACATTAATGACTTTTTGAGGTGCCCATATGTTGTTTGTATACATCTTAACATCAACCAAAGACCTGTGGTTGGGTCGTGGATTGCTCCTTCGCTCGGCTCGCTAAAATTTAATGTTGATGCGGTTGTGCTAGGGGGTTACGATAGGGCAGGCATTGGGGGCATTCTACATGACCACAGAGGCAATAAGTTGGCCTATTTCTCAAAGGCGACAGGGCTTTCGGATCCTATGGGTGCTAAAATTTCTGCAATTTGGAAGCGTGTAAGGTATTGGATGGCTTGAATTGGTTGAGTTCATATATTGTTTTAATTGAATCTGATTGCTCTCTTGCTGTGAGATGGATTGAGAGTCCTAGCTTATCTCCTCCTTCTTTCGCCAAGAATATTAAAAAATGTAAGGATTATTGTGTGAAGTTCAACTGGGTATTTCGCCTTGCTTTTCGAGAACAGAACTGTGAAGCTATTGTCTAGCGCGCGATGGAGTGAGTAGATCGCAAGATGTTGTTTGGGTTGGTAACCCAGCCTGAGAATTGGCACTGTTTTAAGGATGTATTGTAAGGTGGTCGACTGCTTGCCTAACAGGGATGTCGCTTAGCCTTTCCATGCGCACTGGTCCCTTTGGGACGTTAATTTGTAGGGAGGGAGAGCCTGGGGACCATCGTTTAATGCGTGGATGTGTTGGGTGAACTTATTGGTGTAATTGAGCAGAGGTGTAACCTTTTTTTGTGAGCAACAAGGATACAATGTACTATTTTTTCTCCATTTAAGCTTAGGGAGATTTTTTAACGAGGTTTGTGTCCTTGTCGGGGTTTGTATGGACAATTTTCGTAAATAAGGCATACAATCCTTTCAAAACAAAAAATCTAAAACATGCCAAACTTTTTAAGCATAAAATTTCTAATGGACACCAAAATAGAAAAGTTAAATATTGATGGTGCTGTCAATTTGAATACTCAGGCTGCATCAACGGGAGGTGTCTAACGTGATGAACATGGACAATGGTTATTTGGGTTCTATCGAAGCATTGGAGTCTGCTCATTCCTTAATGCAGAACTTTGGGCTATACTTGATGGGTTGCAGCTGCTATGGGACGAAGGATTTGTCCATGTGATAGTTGAGGCCGATTGTTTGGCTGCTGTAATCTCCTCTCAACTAATCACCAGTCTCAATGCTCAACGCTGACTCGTCGTATTCGGATACTTCTTGATCGGGGGTAGAACGTTCAGTTGTATTATGTGCCACGCAAAGCAAATTTGGTTCCTGACTCTATTGCCCATTTTGGTCCCTGCCAGCCCCTAGGGCTGTGGTTTATTCCTCAACCATCTTCGGAGCTGCATCAAATATTGCAGCAAGACCTTCTGCCTCCTGCTTCTAGTTGGATTCACTAGTTACTCATATAGCACAGTGGCTATATCTTTGTTTCCAAAAAAAAAAAAAAAAAGCTTCCCGTAAAAAGCTTTCTTTAAAAGTTTCATATATTTTGGTAGTTATTTTCACGCCTTAAAACAAAAAATACTAAATAAAATTATCCTTGGAAGTTTAGACTGCAATAGATACTTAAAAATATTTATTTTTCAGGATTCACTTAATGACTAAGAATGCTCATATAAAATCATCTCGTATAATTCAGTCTCTTGACTTTGGCCTCATTTCCACTTAAAAAACTATTTATTAGATATTTTAATACAAAAGTAAGAATAATGTTAAGTAGATAAAAGACTGCTTATGAAAGGAAATTATTTTCTAACATTTGAATTATACTTTATGTTCTTTGACTTTATAATCTTTTAAAATTTATATTTATCAAACAATCAAATTATATAAAATATTTATTTTAAAACAAAATATTAAATTTTTTCTCGTCTTATACTCTATTTATTGGAAAACACTAATAAATTTTAAGAAAAACTACATATTTAGTACCTTAACTATGCCCCGCATTACTGTTTTAGTACCACAACTATTATTTTTGGCAAAATGGTACCTAACATTACGTTTTTATTCTGTTTTGGTACCTTTGCCGTTTAAAATTAAAGAAAATGACGACATGGCTTGGGTTAATAACCGTTTTATTCCCAAAACTTATACAATCTATCAATTTAGTCTAAAATTTTATCAATTTAAACATTATTTTAATTTTTGGATTGAAATTATAAATTCCTCATATTTTCTTCTCCTTCTAGTCGAACACTTTTTTGGGTTTTAGAGTTTAAAAACACGCTAGAGAGAATCAAAACTTTAGGATTTAAGGATCAATAGAGGGCTAATGCGGGGTTCATTGGAGGACCCAAACTCCACGATCGGGATACCGGCGAGAATACGAGGGGTGGGAAAGGGATCATACAAAATTCTATCAAAATTAAGATGATGTTTTACCCCCAAAATTAAGATGATGCTTTAAATTGATGAATTTAGGACTAAATTAAAAAAATATAAGTACTTTGTACTAAAACTGTGATTATACCATGCTAAGTCCATCTCCGTTAGTTTTAAACAGCTGAGTACCAAAATAGAACAAAAACGTAATGTTAGGTATCATTTTACTAAAAATAATAGTTGAGGTGCCAAAACAGTAACGCGAGCATAGTTGGGATACTAAATATATAGTTTTCCCTAAATTTTATTGGTTGTCCGATGACGACGTTAGTAATAGATTCCTTCCATCTCTTCCTACTCCTTTTTTTTCTTTCTTTCCATTTTCTGTTTTTTTTTTCATCTATTTAAGTTTTGTTTGCATACTTAAACTTTTTTGCTTTATTTTGTTTAATGCATTTTTCTTATGGAAACGATAAATGTTTTGTTTTAGCACATTTTAGTTTTATTTTACAAGCTTTTTTTTTTCAAGATTGATTTTTTCATTGCTTCTCCAATTGATAGTTATTTAATTAATTATATTATTGATATATCTCTTCTTTGAATTATTGGGTTGGTTCTCTACTCTTGATAGTTTTTGGTACTCGCCCCAATTATATAATGCTTGATTTGTGATAAAAACAAGTTGTCAACGTGTCGTCATGCTCAATTATCATGTTAATGTTGATGATGTTTGTCTTTTAGCGTCAACAATGGTATTTGTTTGTAGCTTTTATTTTCTTGAGTTATTTGATTGAGATTTTTAACCCTTTTGTTATTCTGGCCCTATTTTATGAGATAATATATTAGAAATCAAAATTTAATCAAAATGTTTTTTTGGCAAAAAGGGAAAAAATAATTTGATACAATCGGAGCCTCATTAAAATCCTTGCTAATCTTAAATGAAAGAAAAGAGTATCCATGATTGATCGCTTAACAACAACATAATAAACCACAATAATGAACTGTAACTAACTACTAACACAAACTAGTGACTGTCATCATTATTCCACAAGTGAGTAGCACACCCATCTTGAACCCTGCAAATCGATTCAATCCGAAATCGTCATAGCGAGCAAGTTTCGCCAAGCCATCAGCTACTTGGTCCCAATATGGTGAAAAATTTAATTCCTAATCCTGTTCAATCATTGACAAAACATGTACCAGTATAGGGATTCTCAAAGAATTATCGTGTCGTCTCTGAATTAAGCAAATCGTATCCGAGCAATCAACCTCTACTTGAATTTTTTGTGTACCACTAACCATGCCTCAACAAGTCCCAAGTATACCCCCCACAACTCAGCTTCAAGGACGAAGCATACCCCAATAACTTGGCGAACCCCAATAACCACTGACCAACCTCACTCCTGATCACACCTCCACAGGATGCATAGCCTGATGATGGTACTTTAAAAGACGTGTTTTCACCTTATTTATTGATTAGTTTGTTCCCATCATGTTATCCTTTGCATGCATTTTAGCACTTTTATCTTTTTATTTGCATATTCTAAACTCAGTAGCTCCTTCTTTGATTATCCTTGAATTTATCACATTTTTACTGCCAATGTCGCTACATGAGTTCTTCCAAAATTGCATCCAGGACTGTCGCTGCATTGGGATGTTGCTGCACAACCGTTGTTTAGATTGCGTCCAAATCTATCCCACATTGATAGCTGTCATAAAAGATAAGATCAAATGACGTCGACGAAAGGATAAGATCAAAGGATGATGAGCTGGCAGTTTGTTACAACAAATGTTTTCCAAGCATGATGTCGGTACAATGTTCGTTGCAATGCTAGCACATCGAAACAATCATTGTCGCCACAATGACAGTTGTCAAGAAAAGATCAAAAGGACGATGAGCTGTCTATTAATATAGTTATCCTACACAAAATTTACAGTTGCAAATATGCGAAGGACACCTGCAAACACCCAATTGGAAGATGAAAAGGATATATATACATGTATTCTTACCCTAGAAAAAGAAGGGTCATAATCTATCATCTTTTTCCTTGGTTTTGGAGCTCTCTTTCTTGATGCTTATGGCGACTTAAAGCTTCCAAGGGGCAACTTAGGTGAACCTGATGCAGAATTAAGCAACCATAACAAGTGCGAGGCAAGAGGAAGCATCAAGGAGCAATCAATTTAGCTAGAGATAGCTTTCCTCATTCGGTTCTTAATGTTTCTTTTGTTCAAATGTTGATGATTATGGTTTAATTTCATATTGTATGAAAACACTTTATGAATGTTGACTAAATGTTTATCTTATTAAACTTTTCCTCTATCTTTTGATCTTTGGGTTTGAATGTTTTTATGCATGAAAGTGTTTATTGCAGTCACAATCATTGAGAGATGTAGTGACAGTTAAGATTAACAAAACATTACAACGAAAATTGACTCAATTGTTCTTGTATTTTCTTATTAGCTATCAATGTGAGGTGTGGTGAGTGAGCTCATATAAGTCTTTGATTAAGGGTAGAAGTTGAGATTGGTAAGATATTCAAGTGCTTTATTGCATCAACAATTATCTTTTCATTTGTTTCTTGCTAGAATTCATTATTCTGTTGATGAATCACCTAGGGAACTCCACTGCCATCATTATATTCTTTTTGGTTAAATTTCACTACATTGCTGCAACATTACCTATACCATTTACCTTCCATTGCTTCAACATTATTTATTGCATTTACCTTATTTTCTTACTTATTGCACTAACATTAGTAGACGTTCGAACAACTGTCCTCATGGGATCAATATCCGGCAGAAACTACCTATCAACTATACTTGCATCGACGAGTGTACGCTTGCACAAATCGTGTGCTGTTATTTCACTTATCACTTGACTGATTATTTCTCACTCCATCTAAATTTACCTTCACCCATCCGGGCGGTGGTTGCTGCCATTGGATTGCATGAGTCACAAATGAACTTAATCCCCCTACTATATTAGGAGACTATTGTGTCTTAGTTAATGCTTCTGATACATTCCTTTGTATCTGACGACATTGAACCATCAAAGGTTGTGTATCTTCTAGAGGTGTTTCAAACACTACTGAGTTTCGCTCAATCCAAAGATTCCAAAGGATCGCACCAAATAATAAGTCTCAATCCTTCTTCTCTCTTGCAATGCCTCGAGGATTCGTGAGATTCATCATCACCTAAGCTATCATATCCATAGACATAAATTCATGCAAACGCTATGGTTGAACGAGTCTTGTCCAAGTTGATAATGCCTTAGGGCATGATCTCATTAGATGGTCAACTTGTCTCTATCAGCCACACACAGTTTGGACAGCTGCTGTCAATTGTAAAGTGACGGCGCAATCGTTACATATTTGTCATTACTCTATCCTGACATAGAAGCCAAATAAACATTTTAATCCTTTGAGGACCACAAAACTTATGTATAATCTTCCGAACTTGGTTCCCATGCAACACCATATCCCCATAGTTGGTTAATGATGCATAGGCCGAACGAACAGTAAAACGCAAATCAGGACTTAAACTCCACCCCATGGCGTCCCTATGAGCCGATGAGCATGGTCATTTGATGACAGCTATGCGAAGCAAAATGTCTACTCAAAGCAATCGGTCGAACCTTGACCAACACCATCTCCATCCGAATCCACCATTTTCGCAACAGTCACTTTCCTCATGCCAATTGTCCTACAGCTACAACTTGGTTTATGAGCGGGCCAACTTTTGGTAGCCAAAAATCAAACCAAAAGTTGATATTTGTCCCACTTTCGATACACTATATCAATTTGTCTCGAACCTGGGACCAAATATTGATTATACCCTTCTATAAGTGTGAACAACTTGATCCTTGAATCAACTTTGGAATGTCGTCGCTACATTTATATTTAGCGCGAATAAACTTAACCCACAACTGATTCTTCTTAGAGAGAAACTGAAACGCGATCTTCATAATAAACGCCTGGTTTTATTTTTCCAGATCCCTAAACCCAAGTTTGCCTGCTTCTATTGGTTTACGCGCTTCGACCCATTTAACTTTGTGAACCCCTCAATTGTTGGATGTAATTTTCCATATTAATCTTCAAACAAGCTTCTCAATTTCCACACAAATTCTCTTCAGGATTATCGTCGATTGCATCGTGTAAATTGGAATGGCTGCGATGACTGCCTTCGTAAGAGTGACCCTCCCTGCAAATGATAAGGTTTTGGCTTTCCATCCTGACAATCTGTCTTGTATCCAAGTAATTAAATATTGGTATGTACTCGCATCAAACCTCGTATGTAACAATGGTACACCCAAGTATTTCCCCAAGTTCTCAACTTCCAAATATCCAAATATGTTACAAATATTTTCTCTACTTTCTATAGGTACATTCTTGGAGAAAAAGGTTGTGGTCTTAGAAACACTTGGTTTATGTCCGGATACAATACAAAAGCGGTTAAAAATATCCTGAATGATGTTTGCTTGCACAATGGATGCTTCGGCGAATAATATCATAACATCGATGAAGAAGAGATGCGAAATACCCGGTCCTATTCTGGATGTTCGAAAAGGAATCCAGTTGCCCTCATCAACTGTTAATTGAATCGCATGTGCAAATATTTCCATACACAATAAAAATAGATACGGTGATAGCGAATCTCCTTGTCGTATACCTCAGGATGGACTAAACGGCCCTGTTAGCGATCTACTCCATAAAATTTGAGTCCTGACTGATGTGACACATTTCATAATAATATTCTGCATGTCATATGGAATTCCTATTTTCACCCAATGTATCATCAATAAAGCTCCACTCAAGTTTATCATAGGCTTTCTCCAAGTCTATTTTAATGGCCATCCATCCTTTACGCCCCTTCTTCCTATTCATAGAATGTATTACCTCTTGGGTCGTGACTATATTATCGATGATCGATCTGCCCAGTACGAAGCTTGTCTGATTTTTCGAGATCCAATTAGGAAGAAACGGCTTCAATCTATTTACGATAGTCTTGGTAATGGCCTTGTAAATCACATTACATAAACTAATAGGGCGAAACTAACTAATTAAGCTCACAAGTGTGTTCTACAAAGAAATTGATAATTAAAGGTACAAAACACTTTGTTTATACATTAAATGTTGGCAAGTTGTTTCTTGTTCTTCTATGGATGCTTGGAGGCGTCTTTTAAAACCTCTAGCAACTTCATGGTTGTTACTAGCCGTTGGGGGTTATTAAGAGCCGTTGGGGGTTATTAAGAGTCGTTGGAGACTTTAATTCTAGCCATAAATGTAGTTTTGTGCTCGTCGGTATCGGTACCTGCCTTAAACAGAAAGAGTCGTTGGAGCATTTATTACACAGGGGTATCGGTACAGATACATGCGTATCGATACGAACCCACAGGGTATCAATACATCTAAGACCGTATCGATACTGAAATTGACTACTGGAATTTGGAAAACTTTGAGGATGAAAATTGTATCAGTACTAAGAAATTCGTACCGGTACAGGCACTTTTAGGTATCGGTACGGGCCAGACTATATCGGTACTCAGAGCATGTTTTTGACACTTTGGCTATTTAAAATCATTTAAAACATGCTAAAAACCCTTTGAAAATATTTCAAACATACTTTTCAAGATTATGGACTTTTGAATTGCAAATTAGTTTAAGTCCAAAAACATTTTTCTTTAAGTTATATCAAAGTCAAATGTCTCAACATCTTCCAATAACAACAACAATTTGGCAGAAAAAGTTCCTTGAATAAAACCTATATGGAAGACCTCGGAGACAAACCCATACCAAAACATGCGATGGGTGTTTTTCAGACGTAGAAAAGGATCTGCTCCAAGGCTGAACTGTCAAATAATTCCCATATATCGTTCAAGGTCCTTGTGTCAGTGCCTTTACATAATCCTGTTCATTCAAGAATTTAACCAGGAAATAGTTGTTATCTAGACCAATTAGTGCAAAATCACCTACCAGATTCCAAGGTTGAGTGATACGAGATAACGTCATCTTATAGCCAATTGAACGGCCAAGTAACCTAATAATAAGAGCATGGCGCATGCATTGATCGATTTCCTCATGAACCCGATTAGAGAATTTAATAGATGGATAAGACCCTGTTTCACACACTATACAATCCTCATCTAAAACCTCTACTTCATTTTCCTTATTGAAGCTTTTTCCCTCAACCTAGAGTCTTGGGAGCCGACTATCATTCTTGCAAAGCTGGGGCGCACTGGGCCCTTGGAACTGGAACCTTCATCCATCTTAGCTTCAGAAGCAACTTTATCATCTTTACCGATTGCCATGTTACCATCTGTCATCGCTTCTAGTCCACCTTCGGCTCCATATCTATTAACTTCCTCAGGAAGTTTCAAACCATCAACTTCATCTATATTGCGTAGTTTCTTAGGGTTCCGTTCATCCACCAACGGTGATCCTAGTTTTTCTAGAGTCGTTTGCGTCTGAACCTGTCGGACGTCGTCCGGTGGACGTCCACTGTGCCATATGCAAGAAGCTTTAATATTGCTAGGGTTAGGGTTTCCAGGGGAATCCATGTCGCTACTAATTAGTCACTTTTTGTATAGTAAATACAATTTTTTTCTTCTTACAAAATAATCAAAATATTAAATTCAATACTAAATTTTTTGATATTTAATTTTTCAACGATTAAAAAATGTTATACAATAATAGGATACTGCAAAGTACATTTAGCAGTAAAAATGTAAATAAAATTGTCGTTAATATCATGCTAATCTTACGTTAGAAAATTTAGAAATATAAGCTCATATTCATGGAAGTGAGAGGAATGAGTCTAGAGTAAATGTTATGAACTGATATGTATCACTAATTACTTGTATTGATATACATTATTAATTATTTTAATAATTTTTTAAATTACGAGGACTTAAAGTGTGATTATTTATTTTTAGAATAAAATATATTGAAACATTTTTTCTACTTTTTTAGATTTTTTTCTTTTTTAATTCAAAAATAATAAAATTTTATTAAAACAATAATTGTTATTTTAAATTTAATTAAATTCTTTTTTAAAGAATAATTAAATAAATTAAAAAATATATTTTCTTATCAAATCCTAATGAGGAGTCTCGCTTTGACATCTTAAAAATATATTCTTGCTTTGAGGGAAAGGAGAGTCCATGTAACACAAGAAGATTTCGAGATGGATGTGTAGAATATTAGCCCAACAAATGCCTGGCTACACATATCTGCTTTTCTAAACATGGCTGTCGATCGAAATATTTAATCTAGCATTACCTTCCCAATAATAAACCCTAACAATTTCTTTTGAATATCAATAATTTAATAATTTCTATACAATCATTTATCAACTGACAAAACGTTTACTATAAATTTATCAATAATTTAACAAATATTACAATCAATCAACACATAATTGTTTATTATTGGGCTTATAAAATTTCTAGGGTTTATTATTAGTAAAGATGAAGCTAGGTTAAATATTAGATAAATACCTGATAAAAATTATATTTATAAAATTATTAAATTCTTTTAAAAAATAATTAAATAAATTATAAAATTATAATTTATTTAATTATTTTTTAAAAGAATTTAATAATTTTATACAATCATTCCAAAAAATTAATAAAACGTTTAGAATTTCTATACAATCAACAATTTAACAATTACTAATTTAACTTTTAATTAAATTCTTTTTGTGAATTTAAAATTAGCTTCATCTTCCCCAATAATAACGTTTACTATTAAATTTATGTGCAATAAAATATAAACTATTGAATATCAGTAATTTAAAAATTTCTATACAATCAATAGACAAAGAATTGTTTATTATTTGGTTTATACAATTTCTAGGGTTTATTTTTGGGAAACATGAAGCTAGGTTAAATATTAGATAAAAAATTATACTTTAATTTTATTTAATTATTTTTAAAAGAATTTAATTAAAAGTTAAAATAGTAATTATTAAATAAAATTTTATTATTTTTGAACTAAAAAATATGAAAAAGTGGAACAAAAAGTGTTTCAACCTATTTTATTCTCAAAAGAGAATAATTACGTTTAGGTTCTTATGATTTAAAAAAGGCATAATGTCAAAAGGTGTCCCAACGTTTGACCGAATAATCATTTTGGCATATATTCCTTTTTTTGAAGCAATTTAACCATCAACTTTTTATTTTTGGTCAAAATGAACCCTCCATGAATGGAAATTGACAGTCAATTGAAGATAAATGACTTGATAGAATGAGACGTCAAAACAAAAAATATTTTATATAATTTTATAAAATTATTTTTTGACTGATGTGTCATTTTGTAAAGTCAACATATTTGTCTATATGACACTCCTATCTGACATGCACTGTCATGTAAGCTTGTCACGTCATTTCAAGTCATGTACCATTAGTTGACCAACAGTTTTCATCTATAGATGGACCATTTTGACCCAAAATTAAACGCTGAGGGTTAAATTGCTTCAAAAAAGAATATGGGCCAAAAAGACTATTCGGTCAAACGTTAGGTGCATTTTTTGGCATTATGCCTTTTAAAAATTATTAAAATAGTTAATGGTGAATACCACTACATATAATTAGTGGTACATATTGATACATTTCTTTTACCCAAAACAACCATTCAATTACAAAGGTATTCAAAATACCAACTACTAGATTGCATTTGGTTCATAATATCTTACATTACTAAGCAATGGCGGAATTTGGTGACACTGTTTGGGGGTCAACTTAAAACCTTAGAATTAGAGTTTTGTTGATGCCAAAATGAGGACGCACAATACAAGGGAGGTGGAGAGGAGGAACATGGTGGTTGATTGCGATTTCAGGTAGTTCACCCACGATCAAGGTGATAGTCATTGATGAAGAAAGGAGAAGAAGAGGTAAATCAAGGGCGCATTAGGATGATGGTTAGATTAGATCGAGTTATTTCTCCCCTTCTTTCAACTGCCTCCTTTTTAATTATACCTGCCAATTGTCAGATAGTGTCAGGTTGTGCCCAATTGTAAATTTATGAGTTATAATTATGATGGCTATACTGATATTCTAACTCGCGATGGGCTAGTGTATTCATTAGATGTCAGTATAACTAGGTCAGTGGTTCAAACCGGGTTCACATTGCAAGATTACATTAGTATCCTAGGCGAGTTCAACTGATGACACGTGCCCATCCGAGGATTACCTTTAAAGGACAATGCTTGTTGTTTTCCAAAGCTGTCATTCCGAAGGTACCAGATTCCTGAGGTGTAAAACTTGCCCTATTAGGTCATTTGAGTACTAGTGTTATAAAGTGACACGATTCGACACCTTTATTTTTAAAATATAAAATCTTGTGTGTATTCTTTGTGACTTCGCTCAGGTGTCTCCGGTTAACGATGGGGGCGAAATCTCTAGAGTAGGCATCCACACTTTTGCAGGTTGGGTTTCCCTCGGGACATATGAGTGGGGATTTATACAATAGATTAAGTCATGGTAACATCTGTCGAAACATGCACACACATTTTTGCAATTCGAGCGTCTTTCGAGACATAGAAGTGTGGAAATTTCAAAGCCTTTAAATAAAATCATTATTTCATAGCATCGAATGGGCAAAATTTGTTAATTCCTTTTACTTATCTCAATGTCATATGCAATTTTGAACTGGCATGTTTGTTTATTTGATCAATGAGACTTTCAGCATCGGACTAGCGAGGGAATCATCTACCGGAGAAGGCATCCACACTTTGGTAGATCAGGTGTCAGTCTAGATACAAAAGGTGTGCATTTATAACATTGAAAAAGTTGAGGCAACATTCTCTGGAACGGTCATCCACACTTTTGTAGATCAGGTATCAGTCTAGAAAAAAGTGTAGGCATCTCAACATCATTAGATAATATCACGATGTCATAGCATAGAATGAGCGAAGGTTAACCTCTACCGGAGCAGGCATCTAGAATCTTGCAGATCATGTGTCACTTAGGAAACATGAGTGTAGGCATCTTGACACCCTTGAAGAAAACACAATGATATACATTGAATGAGTGTAGGTGTTCAGTTTACTTGCATTTGCAAAGCTGATGTTGCTTAAGACACAAATGTTACATGAGCATCCGCACTTTTTTAGATTAGTAGTAGTTTGAGACACATAAGTGCATGCATCTCAACTTCTTCAGAGGAGCACAACGCCATCCATTGAAGGGACAGAGGCAAAGAATGTGCTTTGGAGTGGGGTGAATGCGAGTGGTCATGAGCTTTTGGTTATTTTTGTATTCACTTATACTTGTATTCTATTATTTGTTTAAGCATTCATATTTGTCTGTTTCATAGTCTTATGACATTTATCCCCTTGAGATGTTGCAAGAAAAATAGAAAGATAGAAGGGGGTTGCCTTCCCTAATTCCACCTTTTTAGGTATCATAGTACTTCAATACCTCTTTAATCACATATCGGTGGCTAGATAAGTGTTGCCATTAGGTATATTAGTCTTGGTTCATTTTAGTCTAGGTGTAGGTTATTCCCGAAAGTACATCTATTGGTTATTTTTAAAGATATATCGAAGGAAGACTAAATATAAAATTTTTGGTGCCACCGATTGTTCCATGTGTGATAATTTCCCTTTCCACCCATTGCAACACCCTCTACACGGTCTAGAAGAAAACAAAGTCGGAGATGCTACCAGAAACAGTAACAAAGAATCGGAGAATCAACATTCATATAAGCATAATAAATCACATATTGCATTCCTTGATTTATCATTAAATAACCATATTTGTAAACAATTAAACTTTATGGACCATTTTGCATAGTTTCAAACTTTAGGGACTAATTTGTATAATTCTAAAAATTTAAAGGACCGAAAGAATATTCATTATTTTAGAATATATATAATTTGTAATCACTTATTCATTTGAAAACTTGAATTAAAAAAATGGTGACTGATTCAGAGTTCAATTGACAAAGTTATGAAATACTCACCAAAATGCAAAAATATGAAAACTGGGCTAAGAGTTTCGAAACTCTTGAGGTAGTTTCGAAACTTTGGATTCCACTAGCATTTCAAGTATCGATACTGACCCAGAGTTTCAAAACTTTGCCCCTAGTTTTGATACTTAAGTTGGAGTTTCGAAACTCTGCTATGTTTTCTACCATTTTAGACTTTCTTGACCATTAAACCAAACTCTAAACCACATCAATTCAACAATTAATGAACCAAGTTGTTTTAAACATGAAATAAGTATATTTTTAAGCTAACACAACCTATATACTTAGTTCAATCTTATACGACTTCATCAACCATATAAACATCACATAACTCCTACAACATTAAGACATGATTTACATATGATTCCACTAAACAAATCCCATACATGGAAAGGATTTAATTACCTAACACATGCATCATCCATTGGGGAAAAATTATCATCTAAGAACTCCTTATTTCTTGCATATCATAATAATCAACAAGTCAAGATTCTATCACAAGGCACTAACTTATAATTCATACCTTTCACATATAACATAATACTAATCAAACTTACTTTCAACTAACCTTCAAGCAACAATCACCTTAATAATCAAAGGAATACCAAATCTAATTACCTATTCCATAACTTTTACCATTCGTATCATTAGTTTACTTTACATATGTTCATAACCATGCATACAAAATAAAGCATAGAACCATCTTTTCATAGTTCATACATGTCAAGCATAATACATAACCTTTAACTTAAGTCATAAACTCATACAAAACCACATTTTTCACATATACAACATATATTCTTAGTTCATATGCCACCTACTAGGAGTTTTGACAAAAAAAGTACATTACTCGAGATTCTCCACCAGTGACTTGCAACCCCTAGGCACGTTCTGAGCACTACAAAGTTGAACTACTTGAAATGCATGCAATGAAACAAAGTAAGCTTATATAGCTTAGTGAGGGAGTTGGCAAATAATGAACATATAATCATAGCATAACATAGTTCATATCATAGGATAACATAGTTTTTATCATAGCATATCATAGTCCACAACATAGTATAATTCATAGGGATTTATATTGTTTTTCCTTGGATTATAAATAACACGCGAGTATGCGAATTCCCAACCAAATGTTGCCAAATACTGAGAACCTGAGCTTAGGATCGTAATCTTTTCACGATGAATGGTCAACCCTCCAACTATAGCTAATGACCAAACACCACAACCCTCCTATAGTCGCCAATAAGGATCGTAATCCATTGGGTCGTAACCCAGCCTACATGAGCCCAATGAATTCTATGTCATGCCAATTGTATCTCAAGTTAATTTGTATTCAAGGATCCATAGTTTTCTTTAATAAGTGAACATATTGTCATTAAATATAAACATGACATGACATTTTTTTTATTATTAAATATAAACATAATTTAAAATAAATATAAAATCATATATTATTAATATTTAAATAAAAATAATTTAAAATAAAAAACTAAAATTATATCTCAAACCCACCCAAATCCTAAGTCATAATCCCCAAATTATAATTTCAATCCATAAACCCAAAACAGTCTCCTTCTATAGCCATCTAACTTTAGGGTATGAGTAGGGTAGGACTCTACAACAAAAATCTTGTTTTTAAAACTTTCAAAACAACGATGAAATACAATGAATTGAAAAAAAATATTTTTATCACAATTTCTAATCTTATCAACCAAATAAGCAAATCGTGATTCACTTGTAGAAAGTTTTGAACTTCGTTGATCAAATAAAATAAAAATTCAAGTAAAACCCATATCAAGAACGATTGTAAGAAGAGCTTTGATCAGATTTTCTGGTGTGTGCCAGGTTGTTGTTGCTGATATCTTTGGGGAGGGGGTGTTAGAGAAGGATATAATTTAGGAATTGGGGCTTATAGTTTGGATATAATTTTAATTTATTATTATTTAATAATAATAATAAATGATTTTATTTTTATTTTAAATTATTTTTATATTTAATAATAATAAAAAATGCCATGTCATAGGAAAATAATAATAAAATAATTTAGGAGCAATTTGAAAGTTCAGTTAATAAACTGAAAATTTTGAAAATTGAGAGACCAAAATAGGAGTGAGAAAATAATTAAGTGATAAAATGTGTAATTTACCCTAATTTAAATTGTGTCAAACTAAACCAACATGCTATTATGAAGAATAAAACTTGATAACCCTTGTACAACAGGTCATGTGCTTAGCCATTAAATCAGATTAGGGATTTGCAAAAATCCTACCAAAGGTAATATTTAAGTTAACTTGTGTCACCATCAAAATTAATTAAATAATTAATTTATTTTTATAAAATTAATAGTAAAGCATTCTAAAACTTTATAATATTTATTTAGATATTATTATAAAATTTAAATTATTTGAAAATAATTATTTAAATTTAAATTTATTATTTATCTTTCATATTGTCTTAATAAATTTACCAAAATATAAAAATATAAGTAGAATTTTTTCAAAAAGTATTAATTGGATAATCAAAACATAAATTGTAACATTCCTGACCCGGATGTCACAAATTGAGCCTCGAGCCCAAACCCAATCCATAAAATTTTCACAACTAGATTTAGCTCAACACATGCATTTCATAAAATCCGTTAAGCTTGAATACTTCAAGTTGATAAACCAATTAAAACGTTACATGAGAGCACCATTTAAAAATACATGATTAAAAGCATTCGACACATAAGTTAAAATCCAAAATAAGAGTTACAATACAACATAGGGTCCTATGAATATATAACCCAAATATCTAAGTATTGTACTTGGACACAGTTCGATGCTGAAGTCTTACTTCGATGGTGCTTTGACGATGTACGTCAACCTACTAACTTGCGAATGGAAACAACAATTCTGAACGCTGAGCTAACGAAGCTCGATGGATACACTTCCACACAACCATGCTTCATGAAAATCATAAATATGAGCAAGTAGCTAAAAAATGATATCATGGCATAAAAAGAAATGACAACATGGGCGCTACCTTTAGTCACCTAAACACATAGAAAAATAATAGAAGATATTAAACACACACATAGGACATGGTACACCATACCAACAAACCTGGAGTGAGGCCCGGTTCCATAGAACTTCGGGAACATACACTCTTGGGTGAGGCTCGGTGCCTCATAGCTTCAGGAACACACACCCATGCTCGGAATCTCTTGTTGAACATCTTCGAATGAGAACCGATGCCACACAGCTTTGGGAACGTACATTCAAAAATCAAAAACCATGGTGTTGCAACACACTCATACTCTCAATGAGTATCTGTATCCCACCAAATCAAAGTACTCATGTAACACCCCCTTCCCGGTCTGTAGAGAATCGTGTTGGAATGTGTTATCGGAAACTTATTCAGAGTTCAGAAGTTTAACCGGGTTCAAAGTCTTATTCAGAATGTCTTATTAATCTCTTTTAAGACTTATTGAACTAACTTATTAATAGCTTATTCAGTTTGGAGTCAATTTTAAATATTTTCGAACTTAGGGACTAAATTGTAAATTTTACAAATTCATGGGCCTAATCGGAATTTATTTTTACCAATATTCAATTAAACTTATCAATTATTACCATGTGTAGTTTTATTACTATCGGAGATCGTTTACCTGTCCAATTAGAGTATACAAGTTTTAGTGACCATTTTATAAACTTCTTAAAACTGTGTTTTAATCCTTTTAACAGAATTAACTAACTCCGTACTGATACTCCTAGGGCTGTATCAGTACATTAAGCCAAATTTTCATTTTTCAGATTCAAGGATAACAAGTCGGTATCGATACCCCTAAACCCGTATCGATACGTGTTGACCTAGGTTGACTGTTTCGATACACCTTAAAGACCGTACCGATGCAATTTATTTTCACACCTTACTGCCAAGGTTCATATCGATACATCTTGAAATGTATCTATACACTCTATTTTCCTAGGTCCAATTATGCAAGGTCGTACTGATACAGCTTGACCCGTATCGATACGCCTGCCCTGTAATGACAGATTTTATCTGCTTTTCATTCGAATTAACCTGTTGAACGATGTTCAAAATTTACCAGAAATTCTAATATCCATATTCTCAATAGCATACAAAATTTTAGAGTATTTCGAATCCATTTACCTAGTTTTCACCTTTTGGTGATTTTAAGCTCATTTTAGCTAGTTAAACCATTCCAAAACATGTCAATTTCCACATACAACACTTAGGCACTATTAGGCTATTACACACATATCAAAAAGCACAAACATAACATGCTTAGACCATATGCCACCTTACTAGGAGTTGAAAGCAAAAGTTAAGCATACATGAGGCCGATGAGAGTGACTTGCAAGCACACCATACAATCTAGGCTCGGATTTTTTCAAGGTCCTGAAAATTCATGAGTCACTAAGACGTTAGGCTTACTTAGCCTAGTGAGGTAGTCATAACAAATGTACAAAATTTCTATCAATTACATGAATGTCGTATAAGCATGCTCGATTAACAATTTACATAACATCAATCATAGCAAATCATATTCATAGTCTTTAGTCATGATTCCATATAACAAGCATAAATCAAATAAGCATATCATTTCCTTGGACATGGTAACCAATGGATACGCGGATTCCCTTATACACCACACATATCGGAAATAGGCCGTAGCCTTGAGCCGTAGCTCCGGATAATGTCCCTTACACAATCCATCCTTATTTCACCACACATTTAGGCCGTAGCCCCAAACCGTAGTCCGATCCCTTACTTGGTGAACTCGAATAACCCTATGGCCTGCCAATTGTATCCAATGTCCACGAATGTCCAAGTCACATATTTCATCATAGTTCTTACCTTTCGGATCACATCATATCGGATAGCAAATCGAGCCTTAGCTCTATATTTCATATTATAACACATCCATATAAAAATACACATGTAGCATATTTCACATATCACATATGTAATACCCCAAAAAAATGGGCCTAATAGAATGATATCAATTCGATACAAATTAGGTTCCATTGCCTTGTTCTTAATCTTGTAATTAATATTAAGTTAGTGATCAAAATGAAAGGGAAGAAGAATGTGATACCCGAATTCATAGGATCAAAAAGAAAGAGTTATAAAAAATTGGTAGTTGCATGGTTAACAAAATTTAAACCATGGTTTAAACACATGTCATTAAAGGAGAGTGACTTGTGTTATTTGAACCGGTCATTTGGGGAATTAATTCCTATGAAACTATCATCTTCATCAAGTTATCTTCTTCTTCAAATGACGGGTAACTGAATGCTAGAGTGAGAATAAGAGAATAAAATTTAGTGTTGTCCATGGAGTTTAAAGGGATTGGAACTCAGTTAAGCAATTTTCTTATGTTGTTCGAAATCAAGGAAATAATCGTAAGTAGCATGATGCTTTAATGTATGATTTTGTTTGATAGAATCTCTTTTGTAATTTGAACATTTGAATCTAGGTGAATTTTCATGTATGGTAGTTTTAAGTTATATACATAAATGAGAACCTTGGTTAATTAGGAATTTCCGATTGAATGATGTCTACGGGGCTGTTAAAAAAATAGAAATTTTGATTGATTTGTGCTTTATACAATTAAGGATATAATTGAGATGCTATATAGATTCATAAATATGTTTCGAAACTGCTCAAATATGAGGTATTCTGATTGTAGGGAAATGGTGTAGAGGGGGGTTATTTATGCACTGTTCTGGAATACTCGAGTTATGGAAAATGAACATGAGGGAAATGGTTGAATTAGGGAATTGTTCTACTGCTAAAACACACTTGTAAGGCTGTTTTTGATAATTAGAAACAGGGGAGAAGCTGTCTTTATTTAAATGGACTGTTTAAGTAAGGATAGGTGTAGTTGGGTTAATTTTTATGGTATGTGGTGATTAAGAAGGAAAACCGGGCAAATTCTAAACATAAGAACCTTTAGGGGACTGTTTTATGTATGTACAAATAAATGAGTTTGGGACTAAAAATAGGTATGGAGATATGTATGCAAACGAAGTGAATAAATTAACATGAATACACTTAGTGGATTGTTTAATAAGTAAGGAGCAGTTTTAATGTTAAAGTAGTCTGTTTTTGTGCATATGTAAGCAGGAGTGCATAACTGTCTTGATTGATGTTTGTTTTAGAGAATATTTATGTTGTTATTGTATCAATAATGGAGTGTATTAATGCTTGAAATTTCTTTAAAGATATATGATTAATTAAAGGCTGTGTGATACACGATTTGTTGTATAAGTAGAGAATTAAGGCTGGTATTTAAGCACCCCTATATACTTGGTTGAATGAATATAAATTAGAATCTGTTCTTGAAAAGTTTGAACATGAGTGGACTGTTTCAATGACTAATCGTGTGTGTATGTTGGCTGATTTGATTCGAATAAGTTAATGCGATCATAGAAGGACTGCTTGTTGGAAATGTATGCTGTATTTGTGTTGGCTTGGTTAAATGATTTATCGGATACTAAAATGTGATTCTAATTCATAGTAAATGTTGTTATAATAGATAAGGTTGTGGCTGGTCGATTTGGTTGAAAGTCGAAAAGAGTTTAGATCATTCGCAGGATAGGATTAGGGAATCAAGTATCCCGTAACTTTGGGATAAGAGGTGAGCGTAGTTAAAGTCTTGCGAAGGGATAAAAAAACCTTTCCGGGTATTGTTTTTAACTTATGTTACCCTAAAATTTGGTTAATCGATATTACGAATATGCAAGCTTGGAAGCAAAGGTAAGTACTTTAATGAAAGTACCCTTAAATTATGAAAATGAATGGGAAAAGCATGTCTATGATTTAAAATACCTTTTATGTCAGTAGACTCTTATATGTTGGAGTGAAGGATAAATATACGTATAGAATCAATGGATTATGAAAGAATGTACCAACCATGACGATGTTTAATTATGTAGAACTTAATTCCTTCAAAATGAAAGAATCAATAAGAACAATTTTGGTTAATGGCCTATTCGAATAGTGTAAAATGAAGCATAGAATCCTATTGTGATTGAAAAGCATGATATTGATTTGAATGTTTTGCTATCATATGAATACTTGTTATGTGAATTGACTATGCTATGTAGCATGTTAGATATGAAATAGAAGTGAATGATTGAGTTAAAGAAGAAGTATGTAACGTATGATAATAGTCACAAAAGAATGAAGATACAAATAATAGAAAACATGTGTGATTGTTAAAGAAGATTTGGCCATGGGCCTTTTGAATACAAAGATTGAGACAATGATCTCTAAAATATGTGATTGAACCCTATTTGTCGAAGGGGATTATTGGCACAAGAGGTGCAATTTGAATAGAGCTAAGTTCTAAGATTGATAAGAACGATAATTATTGAAAGCCTTGGTCTCAAGTCAGTCATAGATATAGTTGGCATGCCATAGAGTCCATAGAGCTCAGTGTCAGGGTGGACTACAGTTCGGGACAGTGGTCCCTATTTGGTGACAGTAGGAGGGAAGTATGTGTATGGTCATTTGGCGATAGTAGGAGGGATTGACCGGTACTGCGAGTACTATATGTTTCATGGGCGACAGTTGGTTGGCGACTCGTGTATCTAGACTGTGTATTCGATTCGCAAGGCTATAATAATAAATGGTTAAGAAAGAAAGCGCTTACTCATGAAAGAAGCACGGTAACTTAATTGACAAAGTAATGTATAAATTGATGTTTATAATGGTACAATTGGATAATACTCTTGTGAGAAGTTATGACATGTTTGAGAAATCTTGATATTGAGTAATGGATCCAATCCCAACTTAAATAAATTTGGTATGTTTACTTTCTAGTAAGTATGGTATAACATAGATCCGAATGGCATGATATATATATGTTATTAAGCCATGTTTAAATGATTTCAGTTGAACTTTTCATAGAATGTGAATTGTGTTTATTCGAATTAAATAAGGAGGAAGGAATCATTGAATGATTTAGATTATACAAGTTTCGAATTGCTTGTTTGATTATGTATTACATGTCATGGATGTATTAATTCATAGGTATGAATATTGCTATGCTAGATTTTTGGGCTGCCGAACCATTGCTGAAGTTAGTGAATGCTTTTGATTGTTTAAAGAAATTGTTAAAGCATAAACAAGGAACTTTAAATACGTTTCCATACTAGAATTTAACTAATTAGAAGGATTTGAGTAATCTAAACCAACTCTCTAAACTAATTGTAACTTGGCTTAACTTGATGATTAAGCCAATTTGATGATATGAACTCACTGTGCTTGAATGGATGCTTAAATGATTATGCATATGTTAGGTTCGTAATAGAATATTTGTGACACATGATTTATCCTTTTTGTTTAGGGCTATAAAGCTAAGATAACGTTCTATATGACTAATATTTCACATAGAAAATGATAAAGCGATTTTAATAAACTTTTGGCTTGTAAAGTTATAGGTTGTCCGTAAGGCACGAACTAATTCCATGAAATGTGCACATTGAAGTTTAGTCAATCTTAAACCGACTCATTTTAGTATTTATAAGTTTAAAAGAGTACGAGAGTTTAATATATATATGCCAAGGGGAGTATAACATGTTTAAGAGATCATTTGAGATTATTACAAAACTAGATAATATCAGTTGATTATTGAAGAATTACCTTTAATTGGATGTAAACCACATCCAAGTGCGCGTTGTATGAATGAAAAGAATGATAACTTAAGAGTCAAGTAACCCACCTAGGATAAAGAGTTTAAGAATATAAGTTTGTACCGAGGTGGATTGTGAATTGAAAACGATGCTAGGATTAATAAGCTTTTTAAAAAGGGTGTACTAAGCTTGTAAGCTTGACATTTATATGTCTATAGATCATGATAGAGCTTAAATAGAAAATGATGCGTAATTATAGATTATTGTAGGTTTCAAAGCTTACTGTTCATCTTGGAAGATTGCATACATTTCTAGTATAGTTACTTAAAGAATGAGTAAACAAGTTAATGGTTAAGGTGTCGGGTAATTTATACATTATTATACCATGAGAGAAACGAATCCAAGAAAGTTTATATGTATATTATAAGAATTTATTTAATCTACTTGCTTGACAAGTACGATCTATACCTTAGAGGTAGTATACTACAAGATGAAATGATCCATGATATGTTGATCTGGTAAGCGTGACACTTGATCTAATGTATACATACCCTTAATGAAATAGTGAAATAAACCTTAAAGCTAAATTACGATAATTCCAAAATTGTGCCTACTAAGGGCTTTGATATGTTATTTTAAGACTAGAGTCTCGCAAGATATGAGGGTGAATTCAAAACAAGTTAACTTGAGGTTCTAGTATTAACTTAAGTGTAAAGAAAACCTTATGGTGGAATCATTATGATATTCCCATCCGGAATGCTAAGGCTGATGCCTTGTATTAGAACTGTGTGATTAATTTCGATCGTCATAAGTATTTTCCTGAAGTTTGTTTTAATTTTATTAAAAGATAATGCAGTAGAGTATATTGGGCCCCTGTTTGTAATAGAACCTCTCACTACCTCACTAAGTAAACACTTATCGTAATTATTTTTATCACATTGTAGGTTGATGAAGTCCAGGTTGCTCGCGAGCTAGTGACGATATCTAGGAATCTAGTATGGTTTCGGATCAACCTCTCTAAACTCTTAGGACAGTGACACTTAGTTAATATTTGCATTAAGCATATATAGATTTTCTTATGGCCTGTATATATTTATAAGAAGCTCTACGAAGTATTTTGTGCTGTAATGGGCCGTTATAATTATTCATTTAGCTGCTCATTATTAAGTTATTCCTCAACATGCTTATATGATTGTTTGTTGCATATCTTGAACGGTTTGCATGATTTGGATGATTACTTTTAGCTTGTGAATTAGGTTCGAAATTATCTTGATGACATGCTCATTTGAGGGCTAAAATATATTCATGAGCCTATCATTATGACAACGTAGTCAAATGAGTTAGATGATAGACAAACTACTCGTTCAGAAATAGGTTAAATAACTGGTGGAAAATAATATTAAGTCAGTGTTAATTGAAAAAGAGTATGAATGGTACCAACACTGTAATGATTTTAATCTTGTACTTTGGATGTGGCTATCATGCTGCTCTTCAATGAATGTTTCCCCTAAAGCCTCACGATTATTGTGATGATGAATGTGAAGTATGCTATTTGCTTGTTACCTTAGTTGATTGAATTTGTTAAGATAAGCATAAGTAGTAGTGTAGTATAGCAAAGAAAAGTGTGCTATTACAGGTTGTAAATCAGTAATCACTATATAGTTGGTAATCGAATCAAGATCTTAAATTGGTTATAAATGGAAGGATCTTTGAATGTAGTAAGAATTGTTATAACCTGGTAATTTTAAAAGTCATGATAGTTTATAAATTTTCCAATGTTTAGTGATCAGAGTGTAAGGTCTTTGAATATGCTCATATGTTTATGCATGCTTTAGAAATCTAAAGTAAATTTTTAATTTGACAAAGGTCAAAAAGTAATTAATTCCCATGATTTCTGATCAACCTTGATTGAAAAGTGATTAAATGTTATGCCTTTGCTTAAATGTTTGTTTCTTAACACTTTCTAATTCGGTTTACTCTTAAGCCGGGTTAGGGGTGTTACAACATAGGAACTTATAACATATCGAATAACAATGGAGACTTACCATGCTTACCATTAGTATCCACACATGTTTTTTCTATGTGACCCCTTAAACAAAAATGCAATCATAACACAAAACAAATGCAACGAGATGGCTTCATGCCAATCCCTTGACACGACTACACTCACCTAGTATTCAGAGACTTTAAGGTTCTCGGATTTCGATTCCTTTACTCCTAGGCATGCTTGGAGATGACGCATTGGTTTCTTCTAATTTTCGAGCTAGGAAGAAACACATGGAATCATTATAATCACAATATCGATATGGTACTCATTTCAAAGATTAGGCTTAGAATTTCGATTTGAAATTAAACTCCAATCATCCATGGATTTTGAAAATTGATTGAGGGCTTTAACTTACCGAAGTACAAGCTTCTGAAAGCTATATCAAAATCAAAGAAAAGTTAAGGATTGAATCGAGGTGCTTGCTTAGCTCGAGGTTGAAGACAACAATGGTGGTGCTTGCTTGTTGAAAGACAAGGGTGGGGTTTAGTTTACGGGAGGTTCATATGAGGAAGAAAGCTTTTGTTTCTCATTTTAAAACCATTTTCCTCTTTAATCATTCATCCACCAACATAGGGACCAATAGGAAGCTTTCCTATCCTTGAGGGTTTGCTAAACCCAATTCAATCATCTTTCCCTCCTTTCTTTCAAGTGTCAATTGGATGACAATTAGTCACCTTTTTTGAGGTGTTTCACGTGGGAGGGGAAAGCTAGGTGGTGAGTCATCACCCTAACCCCTTTTTCTTTCACTTTAGTATTCAAAACAAATTTCTGCAAAGGTCTGTATCGATACACCTTATGGTCGTATCGATACGGCTAAGCTAAAATGGGTAAGACCATTATGGCAGTTAGGCCGTACCGATACAGGTCTAACTGTATCGAAATGCCTAGCCAAAACCGTACCGATACTAGTCCTATCGTACCGATACTCCTAGCTTGAAAACAACATTTCCAACTTTGAATTTCTTACAAAAAGGTTCATAGATCAATTTAATACCCCACAACTTTCATTGATTACAAAATTGGGTACAAGGATCATGAAATTACACTTTCGGGCATGTCCAATACAGAATTTATGATCACCAGAGCCTTATTTCAACTAGGCTAATTTTTGGGATGTGACAACTCTCCCCCTTAAGAAAATTCATCCTCGAATTTTCACTCTAGTTTAACAAATGGGGGTACTATTTCTGTATCATCTCTTCGGGTTCCCACATGGCTTCTTCCACCGAATGACTACTCCATAGGACTTTCACTAAGGGCACGAGCTTATTACGAAGTTTCTTGACTTCTCGTGTGAGGATCTGCACAGGTTCTTCCTTGTACGTCTGATTAGACTGAATTTCCACAGTCTCTGGCTCGATTACGTGAGAAGAATCTGACCGGCACTTTTGTAGCATAGACACGTGGAAAACATTATGAATTCGACTTAACTCCTCAGGGAGAGCTAGTCGGTAAGCAACAGGTCCAACTCTTTCGATCACTTCAAATGAGCTAATAAAATGAGGACTTAGCTTCCCCTTCTTGACAAATCGAAAGATCTTCTTCCACGGAGACACCTTAAGGAAGGCTTTCTCGCTAACCTCATACTGAATGCCTCTCATTTTTTAAATCAGCATAAGCTTTCTGTCGGTCAAAAGCAGATTTGTGCCAATCACGGATGATAGTCACCTTTTTTTCGGTTTCCTGGAGTAAATCGGGACCTAATACCTTGCCTTCGCCAAGCTTGGTCTAACAAAGAGAGGTTCTACATCTTCTCTCGTAAAGGGCCTCATAGGGTGCCATTTGAATCGAGGCTTGGTAGCTACTGTTGTAAGCAAACTCCACTAAAGGCAGAGATTTCTCCCACAAATTCCTGAAGTCAATAACGCAGGCTCAGAGCATATCTTCTAAAATATACAAGGAAGAGTCAAGATTGATACGAAATACTTATACATACAAATTGAAGGAAGATATAAGGTTACCTGAATAACCCTTTCGGATTGGCCATCGGTTTAAGGATGGAAAACAGTGCTTAGATGCACTCGAGTTCCCAAAGCCTCTTGAAGGGTTCTCCAAAACCAGAATGCAAAGTGTGGATCGCGATCGGAAATAATAGACATAGGAACTCTGTGCAAATGAATGACTTCTCGAATGTACAACTCAGCGAGCATAGGCAAACCAAAGCCCATTCTCACTGGAATAAAATGAGAAGATTTGGTAAATCAGTCCACAATGACCCAAACAACGTCGTGCTTGCTCGGCATCAGTGGAAAGCCACTTACGAAGTCCATCGTAATACGTTCCCACTTCTATTGCAGAAGCTCGATAGGTTGCAAAAGACCACTAGGCACCTTGTGCTCGGCTTTAACCCTTTGGCAAGTCAAACACCTAGCCACAAAGTCCGTGATCTCATTTTATGCCGGACCAGCAGTACAATTCTTTTAGATCTCTATACATCTTGATAGCTCCAAGATGAATAGAGAACGAACTTGAATGATCTTCATTCAGAATTTGATTCTGAAGGTCATCATCATCGGGAACACAAACACGGTCTCAAAAACACAACAAACCCTCAGAATTCATAGCGAAGTCGGGATCTGGATCGTTTTTGATCTTAGCAATGAGAGTTCGCAACTCCTCATCAGATTCTTGGAGTGCTTTGATTCGGGACACGATGGTCGATTGAACTCTCAATTCAGCCAATAGCTTTCCATGCTTATTGAGTCAGAAATGAGCATTCAAACACTTTGGAAAAGGAGTAGGTTTCTGACTAAGAGCATCAGCTACGATGTTGGCTTTACCGGGGTGGTAATCAATAACCAAGTCGTAGTCCTTCAAAAGCTCCATTCACTGACATTGACGGAGATTCAACTACTTTTGAGTCAAAAGGTATTTTAGGCTTTTGTGATCCGTGTATAAATAACACTTCTCACCATAAAGGTAGTGTCTCCAAATTTTCAAGGTAACCACAACAGCGGCCAATTCCAGATCATGCATCGGATAGTTCAGCTCGTGTGGTTTAAGCTGACTAAGGCATAAGCAATGACCTTTCCTTCTTGCATAAGTATACAGCCTAATCCCAAATGGGATGCATCACTGTATACGATGAAGTCTTTGCCTGACTCGGGTTGCACCAAAACAGGGGCATGGGTTAGGACTTGCTTAAGTTGGTCAAAACTTCTTTGTTGCTCCACAGTCCACACGAACGAGATTTTTTTATGGAGAAGATTCATCAAGGGTGCAATAATCATCAAGAATCCCTTAACGAATCTACGATAGTAGCCTGTCAGGCCCAGAAAATTGTAGACTTCTCCCACTTTCTTCGGACGAATCTAGTCAAAGATTGCTTGAATCTTCTTTGGGTCAACTTGAATTCCCGCAGAAGAGATCATATGCCCTAGAAAAGACACTTCGGATAGCCAGAACTCACATTTTTTGAATTTTCCATACAACTGTTTCTCTCGGAGAGTCTAAAGCACAATCCGGAGATGTTCTTCGTGAGTGGTTGTGTCTTTGGAGTAGATGAAGATGTCGTCTATGAACACAACCATGAATCTATCTAAATAGGGCTAGAACACATGGTTCATCAAGTTTATAAAGGCTGCAGGTGCGTTAGTAAGCCCAAAAGGTATTACCAAGAACTCATAGTGGTCGTATCTAGTTCGGAAGGTAGTTTTTGGAATGTTAGACCCCTTCACTTGCATTTGATAGTATCCGGATCACAAGTCTATCTTAGAGAAAACAGAAGCATCTTTCAATTGGTTAAATAGATCATCGATCATTGGTAACAAATACTTGTTCTTAATGGTCACTCTATTCAACTGACGATAGTCAATGCACAGACGCATCGACCTATCCGGTACAAAGTAATAGAGACTGGTGAAGAACTCGGTCGGATGAACACCTTATCCAAAAGGTCTTGGATTTGGGCTTTCAATTCCTTTAACTCTACCGGAGCCATCTGGTACAAAGTAATAGAGACTGGTGCAGTCCCCAGTTGCACTTTGATCCCAAATTCTACTTCTCAAGTTGGAGGGAGTCCTGAAAGTTCATCGGGAAACACATCGGGAAATTCTTTCACAATTGGCATATCTTCGAGCTTTAGATCTTCCTTGGACCCCATAGCACACATGGTAGCCTTACTAGGCCCGAGTTTAGTTTTCATCAAGGTTATGCTCCCCTTGCCAAGTCCATAAAGGTACAGCTTCTTCTTTGAACAATCAACCCAAGCTTGGTGCTCAGCTGGCCTAGGATAAGATCGAACTCACGAAAAGGCATGGACATCAAGTTAGCCGGAATGGGATCCCTTAGATCCTCAAAGGACAAGCTTTGCAGATCGATCGAATAACCACACTATCTCTTAGTTGGTTAGAGACAACAATCTCAAAAGTAACTGGTTTAGAGTCTAGGGCATACTTTGCAATCAACGGTTTACTAATGAAAGAATGTGTAGAGCCTGGATCTACCAAAGCATAAACAAGTTCAGAACATAATTCCACTATACCTGCAATCACACAGGATTATCCTCTTGCTCTCGCTCTCAAACATGATACGCCTGGGCTGAGGTCTGCGGGTCACGTCCAACCGAAGAAGCGATGGTGTTACGAGGTCTCCCCATTGATCCAGTCGGTATTGGCTTTGCGCCTCTACCCTTATTCTGATTATTTTGGGAAGCAACAGTGGTAGGAGCATTTAGATTCTGCGGATATTGCTTGATGAAGTAACCAGATTCACCACAGAGGTAACAGGATCCAAACTGTCTACGGCACTGCCCAGGGTGCCTCTTTTGACAAAAGTTACACAAAGGAAGCTGTGAACCTCTTCCGGAACCACTCGTACTATCAACTGAAGTCGTACGAGTAGTAGATGTCCCTAGAGATTGGGAATGAGGCACGTATCTTAACCTTCATAGTTGCTGATACGTGGCAGACTTCTGATCCCACTATCTACCTTTATTCTGAGGCATAGGAGGCTTGGAATCATCTCAAAACCTCTTATTAGATCGGGTTTGATTCCCCTTTCTTCTTTCATAGGCATTCTAGGAAGCTTCGGTAGCAGTGGCTCAGCTGACTAGGGTTTGGAAATCCTTTATCTCTAAAGTAGTGAAGAGATGACGTAATTCATCATAGAGACCATCAATGAACATTATGCATTTCTCCTTTTCCATGCGTATGATCTCAGAACCATACTTCGCATACTTGCAGAAATCATGGATGTACTGCTCCACCGATCTTTCTCCTTGTCTCAGATGGAGGAACTTCTTACGTCTTTCAACAATGTAGTGCTCACTAATGTATTTCTTACGAAACTCCTAAAGGAAGAAGTCCCATGTGACTTGATAAGTGTTCAAAAGTACTATTTTTCTTACCCTTTTTACTCATATTATTGTTGGACTTAGGCTCATATTAGTTGCATAGTTAGCCATTCATGCATTAATCCATGTTTCCTTCAATCGTTGAGCTTGATTACATAACTTGGTAGTTTTTGTGGAAAAGATGCTGCTTTGGTGTGCTTTGTGTGTGTATGTGCAGGATCACTTGCCAAAGCAATGCCGAGCTAGTTGCCAGGGCAATGCATGAAGGAGACGCCGAGCTAGTTGCCAGGGCAATGCATGAAGGAGACGCCGAGCCAGTTGCCATGGCAATTGTCGACAAGAGTAAAGGTGATATGGTAGGCGAAATTGATGACTAAACAAGCCCAAGATGACGTGGAGCAAAGCCCAAACCCAAAGGAATTTGATTGCCATGCAGAGATTAAAGAAAAATTAAATTCCAAGAAGATAGGAGAAGTTCTAGTAGGAATACAATTATAATAAATAATTATATTCTTTAAAGATAATTTAATTCCAACTTAAACTCCTCCTCAAAGAAGGACTTTGGCCTAGCCCTATAAATAGCAAGGGGATTTCGACAATCCAAGAGGAGAGAGCAAGAGGGAATTTCGACAAGTCCAAGGAGGGCAAGAGGAGAGAATTTTCGACAAGCATCTAGGGCAAGGAGGATTTCGACAAGCCTCCTTCTTCATCATTTTCTTTCTTGTTCGATTGGGTTCATGCTAGGGATTGTTTATCTTGTGTTTCTTTGGAACCTAGCCATGAACTAAATCTATTTGGCTATGGTTATTGTGTTTTGTGGTTGTGATAAACTATTGGTTTTTGTTTAGGTAATAAGAGTTTGCACTTTTCTATTCAAGGTTTACTCATTCTTGGCTTTTATTCTTGTTTGCGAGTGAATTGGGAGAGGATCTCGTAACTTCATCTATTTATCTAATATCGGGAGAGTTAGATTCAAGAAACAAATGAGTATGGTCTTTATTCAATCTATTGATGGTGAAGATTAATCCGGCTTAGGAATAAGTTAAGGATTTCAACGGCTAAGAGGAGCGCAAGATTGGTTGTTGTTCACCCTTGATTCACGCAGGGATGTATTATCAAGGCATGCACAAGTAGCTAGAGTTTCGACTTAGGGATAAGAAGAAACCATTGAAGAACGCTCTGCCGAACCTTGAAGGTTGCTGCCTAGACGCCCAAGTAGTTGCCCAACTAGTTGCCCATGCAACCATCGATTAGTTGCCAAGGCAACCCCGTTGTGCAAGTTGCCACGGCAATTGAGTTGCCCGTGCACTCTTTTACCAAAATGATCCAATCGGCTATCACACCTCAACTCATGATAACCTAGCCTATCTCTCTCTCATTTGAATTCATCTTTTCTTTTACTTTATTGCTTTCTAGATTAGTCATTAGTTAAACTCTTATAATCCTTTACTTGTGTTTTTACTTTTACAGTGCAAGAGACTAGATTCTTGAAGTAGCACCAATCCCTGTGGAGACGATATCTTTTATACTATAACTTGCGACGTGTATACTTGCACATTTGCGTAGCACTTATTACGCGCAACAAGTTTTTGGCGCCGTTGCCGGGGATTGGCAATAGCGACTTTGTTTTTATTTTCTTGCACTTTCTTTTTATTTTTCTTGTTTAAAATTCAAAGGGCTAACAAACTTTGGTTTTGCATTGGTATATGACCAGGGCGAGACCAACTTCACCAGAATATCCCTTTGATCCAGAAATCGAACGAACCTTACAAAGACTTAGACGAAGGATAAGAGAAGCAATGGCAAATCAAGACGGCAATATGAATCAAGATGTTCGAGCAGGAGGAGGAGTGATTCTTGCACGAAACAGAACTATTCGAGACTATCTTGAAGAAGATCTTGATGGACTTAACCCAGGAGTTGTCGCACCTGAAATTGAAGCCGACGACTTTGAGTTGAAACCGGTAATGTTTAATATGATCAACACAATTGGTCAATTTGGCGGCTCAGCAACTGAAGATGCACGGCAACATCTGAAATCTTTCCTCGAGATTTGCAACTCGTTCAAAATACACGGAGTCACCCCCGATGTCTTACGATTAAGATTATTCCCCTATTCACTGAGGGATAGGGCGAAAGCATGGTTGAATAGCATTCCTGCCGGATCCATAGCATCTTGGACTGATCTTTGTAGTGATTTCCTTGCTAGATTTAATCCTACAAATTTAACTAATAAGCTTCGTAACGACATTACTTCTTTTCGACAGGCAGATGATGAATCCATGTACGAGGCTTGAGAGCGATATAGAGAACTTCTACACAAATGCCCCTACACGGATTCTTGGTGTGGACTCAAGTAACAATGTTTTACAACGCCGTGAATACACCAACAAAGATGATGCTAGATGCCTCGACAAACGGCATACTCCTAGATAAGTCGCCGGAGGAAGCAATGCAAATTTTAAACAGGCTGGCCAAGAATGACTATCAATTCCCATCTACTAGAAGAGGAGGAGTTAGATGCCAAGCCACAATACATGAACTAGGATCATCAAATTCAATTTCGGCACAATTGGCCACTTTAACCAAGATGGTCCAGAACATGCAAAAACCAAACAACACACATGAAGTCAAGGTAATGGATTCTTTTTGTGAGTTATGTGGTGATAACCATAATTCTTCTGAATGTATGCAGAATCCGGAATCCAGCTTCTATGTGGGGAATTACAATCGGAGCAATAACGTGATGTCCAATACATACAATCCAGCTTGGAAGAAGCACCCGAATTTTTCATGGAGTAATCCCAACAATGCTCTAAACCAGAACAATCATAATGCACAAGCATCGGGATTCCAGCAGAATATGCCACGGCAACAGATACCGCAGCAACAACCGACAACATCTAGTTCTTTGGAAAATTCTCTAAATGCTTTTATGATGAAAACTGAATCTTATATGGCTGAGAATAGTAATTTCATAAAAAGAACTGATGCTTTTATTAATAGGACCGAGATGAGATTGCAAAACCAAGAGGCGGCAATCAAATCATTGGAAAATCAAGTCGAACAGTTTGCTCAAAATCTGAATACGAGACCACAAGGAGGTTTACCTAGCGATACTGAAGTCGCAAGAGGAACTGGCCATGAGCAATGTAAGGCGATCACCACTAGAAGTGGCCAACAACTTAGAGAGGTTCAAACCCGCTCATCAAACAAAACTCCACAAAAAGATCAAGATGAACCTAGCGGCAAAGCCTCAGATGCTGAACCAGGAATTGCCGCGGCAACTGGCAATAAGCATGCCTCGGCAACCGACGATAAAGATGCCTCAGCAACTTACGATAAGCATGCCTCGGCAACCCTAGTTGATAACGCCTCGACAACTCCAGATGTCCCGGCAATACCGTCAATCAGGTTTCAAACCAATGAAAGGATCGAAGATATCCGACTTCCACCACCATTCCCACAAAGGTTGAAGCGACAAAAGCAAGAATACCAATTCAAGAAGTTTCTTGATATCCTAAAGCAAGTCCACATCAACTTGCCATTGGTGGAAGCAATTGAACAAATGCCAAACTATGCCAAGTTTCTTAAAGACATTGTGTCCAAGAGAACAAGGCTAAGAGAGTTCGAAACAGTTGCCGCAACAGAGGGATGCATGGTAATGTTGCACAATCGTATGCCACCTAAGTTGAAGGATCCCAGAAGTTTCACAATACCCTGTTCCATTGGAAATCACTATGTCGGGAAAGCATTATGCGACCTTGGGGCTAGCATAAACTTGATGCCTAAATCGGTTTTCCAGAAACTAGGAATCGGGAAGGCAAGACCTACAACAGTTATGCTACAGCTAGCCGACAGATCCTATGTGCATCCAGAGGGAAAAATCGAGGACATACTGGTAAAAGTTGATAAATTTATTTTTCCCACTGACTTTATTGTCTTGGATTGTGAAGCAGATAAGCATGCACCTATCATTCTCGAGAGACCATTCCTAGCAACAGGAAGAACCTTGATCGACGTTGAAAAGGGAGAACTCACAATGAGGGTGAATGACCAGCAGGTCAAACTAAATGTGTTCCAAACACTAAGGCATGCCGATGATCCAGAAGAATGCCAACTTCTTCATGCCACGGTAGAGTTTAACTTCGATGAGGAATTTAGTTGCCTCGGCAACTACATTGCCGACCAAGAGGAACATGAGGAGTATGAAGAACCGGTCGATGAGGAACAACCAGAAGAGGCAAATTGGCTAGCCAATCGACCAGGTACATACTTTGAACCACTGGACTACTCAGGTAAGGAAGGTAAGCTAAAAAAACCCTCTATTGAACAACCACCAATTCTTGAGTTGAAACAATTGCCAGAGCAACTAAAATATGCATACTTAGGAACCGATAATACATTGCCTATAATTATTTCTTCTAAGTTATAGCCTGAGCAGGAAAAGAAGCTGATCAAGATGTTGAAGCTACACAAAAAGGCAATAGGGTGGACAATTGCCGACTTGAAGGGAATTAGCCCGGCGGTGTGCATGCACAAGATCTTGTTGGAAGATGATCACAAACCTTCAATTGAGGCCCAGAGGAGACTGAATCATGCCATGAAAGGGGTTGTAATGAAAGAAATCATCAAGTGGCTTGACACTGGCATTATATACCCTATCTCCGATAGTACGTGGGTAAGTCCGGTACAATGTGTACCGAAAAAGGGAGGTATAGCAGTGGTAAGCAATGAAAATAATGAACTTATCCCAACCAGGACTGTGACCGGTTGGAGGGTTTGTATGGACTATCGAAAGCTAAACAAAGCCACTAGGAAAGATCACTTTCCATTACCCTTTATTGATCAAATGCTTGACCATCTTGCAAGTAAACCCTTTTATTGTTTTCTTGATGGTTATTCAGGTTACAGTCAGATTGCCATAGCACCAGAAGATCAAGAAAACACAACCTTCACATGCCCATACGGTACTTATGCCTTCCGAAGGATGCCGTTCAGATTGTGTAACGCCCCGGCAACCTTCCAAAGATGCATGATGGAGCTCTTTTCAGACATGGTCGAAGACTTCCTTGAGATCTTCATGGATGATTTTTTGGTTTTTGGTAATGACTTCGACAGCTGTCTCGGCAATTTAGAGAGGGTGTTAGCAAGATGTGAAGAAACGGATTTAGTCCTCAATTGGGAGAAATGCCATTTTATGGTAGATGAAGGAATAGTGCTCGGCCACAAGATTTCATCCAAGGGAATTAAAGTAGACAAAGCCAAGGTGGACGTGATCGAGAGATTACCCCCACCAAGTTCGGTTAAAAGAATTCGAAGTTTTCTCAGACATGCAGGTTTTTACAGGAGGTTCATTCATAATTTTTCTAAAATCACTAAACCCTTGTGTAATCTGCTTGAACAGGATAAAGTCTTCGATTTTGATGATTCTTGCACCCAAGCATTCGAAACCCTAAAGAAAAAGCTTACCTCGGCACCCATTGTCGTTCCACCAGATTGGACGCTACCCTTTGAGCTCATGTGTGATGAAAGTGATTTTGCGGTAGGAGCAGTCCTAGGCCAACGCACAGGTAAGACCTTCCATGTGATATACTACGCTAGTAAAACTCTTAATAGTGCTCAAGTGAATTACTTGTCCCTCCGAAGCAGGAGTGGATGAACCATATAATTCTTCAAATAAATTATTCCTCTGAAGTGTTAGTGAACATATCAAATGACTTTAATCGCCGAAAAGACCTATTTCTCCAAAGTGATAGAAACAAAACGGATAAAACTGGCGTGCCATTCTGAAGCGACAGTGAACACAAGAATTCTTCAAATGACCTATTTCTCTGAAGCGGAAGTGAACAAATCAAATGACTTCAGTCAATGAAAAGACATGTTTCTCCAGAGTGGTAGAAACAAATCGGATAAGACTGACGTGTCATTCTGAAGCGGCAATGGACAAAACAATTCTTCAAATGACCTATTCTTCCGAAGCGGCAGTGAAAAAAATCAAATGACTTCAAATGGTGGAAAGACCTGTTTTTCCAGAGCAACTGAAACAAACTAGCATGTTATTCCAAAGCGGTAATGGACAAAGTCATTCTTTAAATCACATATTCCTCCGAAGCGGCAGTGAACAAATCAAATAGCTTTGAATGATGATACGACTCTCATCCCTATGGATAATGAGTCGGCAAAATAACATGTTTCTCCAGAGTGGTAGAAACAAATTGAATAGCGATAAGACTCTCATCCCTGTGGTTACCAAGCCCGTGAAATAACCTGTTTCTCTGGAGCGGTAGAAACAACTCTTCAAATGGCGCGAGACACAGAGTCGCATTTGATCTTTGCATATTTTCTCACTCAATCTAGTAATCTTGTAGTTCTGATGAGTTGCATAGTCTTCTTGGCTCTTAAAGGTCTCTTTATGAGCACTCTTGAATTTCTTGCATGGGAATCTTTGCAGCAAAGCTTATTTCCACCTTGAATGTCTTTGAATGATATTTAATGTTCGAGGAATCTTGCCCCAATTTGGTGTCATCACTTGCACTAAGTTTCATGCTCATGCGAATGATATGATCAGAGTCAAAATAATGAGATGCATCATAGTTCTTGTGCTTTTAAACCATATTTAGAGTAATACTTAAAAATCTCTTATGTTGTATGAACGGCAATCCATTGGTTCCCATTTCAATATGCAAAAAGGGGTGTAAAAGAAAAGGTTTGGGATGTAGGGTTTATTTAACATGGCAAGCAAGAAAGTAATTACAAAAGAAAAAAGACCAAGTATCCATATATCAAGGATCAAAGTGCTCCAAGTCGATCCCTCGGTGATTCTTTCAAATGCAACCCATGTTGAGAAGGCTCCTAAGGTCATGACAATGCTGAGAGAATTGTCAATCTTCCAAGATGGCCATTCTAGCTTCAAATATTCAAGCCGCCCTTTGCGGGTTTTCGACTTGAACCTACATTTGGTCTCAAGATGCCCTTTGCAGGTTTTCATCTTGAGCCCTCCTTTTTTCCCCTCTTTTTGGATCCAAAGCGCCCTTTTACGGGTTCTCTCTTTTGGATCTTTTTTCTTTCTTCTTTTTTTCAAGCATAATAACGTTTGACTGAATCTGAGTTCATGAGGTTTTGTAGCTCGTCCCCATCCATCTCGATTAAAATTAGAGCTTCTCTAGAAAAGGCCTTAGTTACCACATAGGGTTTCTCCTAGTTGGGTGTCCACTTCCCACGAGAATCTCTTTGAATTGGAAGCTTCATTTTTAGTACCAAGTCACCCTCTTGAAACTCTCTCGGGCGAACCTTTTTGTCATGAGCTCGCATTATTCTTTTCTGGTACATCTGACCATGGCATATTACCTCCAGTCTCTTTTCTTCAATTAAATTCAGTTGATCATAACATGCCTGAATCCATTCGGCCTCATCTAATTTTGCTTCCATTAAGACGCAGAGCGAAGGAATCTTAACTTTAATTGGCAGCACGACCTCTATGCCATAGACCAGGGAAAACGGCATTGCCCCCGTAGATGTTCGCACAACAGTCTGGTAGGCATATAGGGCAAATGGCAACTTCTCATGCCAGTCCTTGTAAGTGTCAGTCATTTTGGAGACTATCTTCTTGATGTTCTTGTTGGCAGCCTCCACTGTCTCGTTCATCTTTGGGCAATAGTTCACTGAATTGTGATGCTTGATCTGGAATTGCTCACAAACTGCAGTTATCACTTTGTTGTTCAAATTTGAAGCATTATAGTGATAATACTCTCAGGTAACCCATAACGGCAAATAATCTCCTTCTTGAGGAATTTGCAAACTGTTGATGTAGTAACATTTGCATAAAATGTCGCTTTGACCCATTTGGTGAAATAATCAATTACCACCAAGATAAATCTGTGTCCGTTGGAAGCTTTTGGGTAAATCTGCCCAATCACGTCCATGCCCCATCTTGAAAAGGGCCAAGGAGCAATCATCACATGAATAGGTTATGGTGGCACATGTATTTTATCGGAGTAAATCTGACACTTGTGACATTTTCGTACGTAATTGATGCAGTCTCCCTCCATGGTAGACCAATAATAGCCAAGTCACATGATTCGCCTGGCCATGGTAAACCGCTATGATGGGTTGCACAAACCCCTTCGTACTTCTTCTAGGATCAACTGGGCTTGTTTGGCGTTCACGCATCTTAGTAGAACTCGGTCTTGGCTCTTTTTGTATAGGGTTTATCCATCAAGAACATATCCCACATCCATTCTTCAAATTGTTCTCTTTTCATTTCCGGTTGCCCAAGGCGGATATTCTTGAAGCTTAATGTATTGCAATATGTCATGGTACTGCGAGACCACTTTTTTTGCTACATCGTTAGCCTTTACATTGGTTCTGATGATCAAGGGCTTGATTATGAAAAAACTCTTTACTAGGGATTACTCTAATGCGCATACTTCCACTGTTTTGTACACGCTTTTATTTTCGAAGAATTCTAGTTCCCCACTGTCTATCTTGTCTTAGACCAATTGTCTGATTTTCGAACAACAGTGAATCTCATGACCTTCTATCCCATGGTATTCACAGTGGGGTTCATCTCCTGAGGGCTGAATTTTAGTGCTCTTAATTAGTACTATGATGTCCATCATCATAGACCATACCCACCTTAAAGGTGTTTTAACATCGGCTATCTGTGTCTTCACCTGTTGTCCCCTTCTTACACCACAACATTTACCCCCGCACCCTGATGGTTTGGAAGGGGCTTTCATTTTTCTTCTACGGCTTCAAATGACAACATACCTGTCTTTTGCAAATTTTCCACTACTTCTTGAAGGCTATGCAGTTCTTGATCTTGTGCCCCATGATCCCAGCATGATATTCGTAGTGAGCGTCTACGTCATACCACTAGGGGTATGACGGTAACATCAGGGTAAGGTGTTGTGGTACTACAAGTCGGGACTCGACCAGTTGAGGGAATAACTCCTCATATGTTACTGGAATAGGGGCGAAGCTAGGCCTATTTACCTAATTATTTACCTCAGATTTCAACGGGTTTTGAATTTCTGGACTCCCATTCATCGTACTTGGTTTGTTAATCACTATGCTTTTAGAAAAGTTCAGATTACATGTTAAGGTCATGTTCACTTCATTTTCCCTCTTCTTATAAGGTTTCTTTGACCCATCTCCATCAAGCTTTCTGCTTTTTATGGCTGCTAAAATCAACTCGCCATTCATCGGCATATCTGCAAAGCTTTTAGTCGCGTGATTTATCATCCGGTCATAGAAGTGACTCTTTAGTGTTTCTACAAACATGTGCGTGATTTCATTCTCCAACAACGAAGGCTGGACCAGGGCGGCCACGTCCCGCCATCTTTGGGCATATTGGCAGAAGCTCTCGTTGGTTCTTTGTTCCATCCTCTGTAACACCAACTGATTTATGACCATGCCTGTCACATGTTTATACCGATCGATGAAAGCGTCTGGTAGGTCCATCCTTATTTTTATGTTAGTCCGACTTAATTGCGTATACCAGTGAGCAGTCGACCCCGACAAGCTATCCTAGCAATAGTGTATGAGAAACTTCTCATTGTCAAGATAGTATGGTATTTTCCTGTAGTACATCGTCAAATATGCTGAAGGGCATGTAGTTCCCTCATACTTCTCGAAATCTGGCATTTTAAACTTAGGGGGAATAACCAGGTCAGTTATCAAACAAAGGTCTCTACCATTTAGACCACAGTGAATGCTAACCCCTTGTAGGGCATTGACAATTCCTTCAAGCTTTTCACAACGGTCTTCTAGTTTCTTATCTGCACGACTCTTGCTAGCCATCTCATTGAGGCCAGACACCTCAAAATCTTGATCATCACATTGACTTGCCTCAGACTCCACTAGAGCATTAGTCAAGGTTCCTGGAATATAGATCTGAACCTTTCCTTTGAGGGCCTCACGATTTATCTCTTGTGGGGTATCACAACTTTCGCATCTTTGAGGGCTTTGATGGTTTTGAGGTTCTTGCCAAGCACGGCCGCTATCTGTAGCACTGTGTTTTCCTAGGCATTGGTAATTTCATTCTTCAGATCATTTTCAATCTTTTCTAGCTTATCCTGGGTACCTTTCAAGCCGGCCTCCATTGTAGACATTCTGTTTTCCATATCCATCTTTCAGGTTTAGGAACGAGTTCCGTATGGATGCATAATTTTGTCAACTATGATTGAACTTCCTGTAGTTAATTGTTTTATTTATTTATTTTAATGCAAAGTGTTAGGTGAAATAAATGTAAGGATGCAAATGCAAAAGACCAGTGGTATTTCGAAATAAAAGTGCACTTCATAGATCGTAGAGTTTTGAGTACACATTATTCTGAAACGAAAAGATAAAATGGTCTTCTATTTTGCTACCTTGAGACTCTTCGGTGCTGGCGGCTCAACTCCACCCACTGGCGCTGCCTCTCTCTGAATACGACCGAAAAACTGGCTGACCTATTGGTATTGCTCAACTACTTTATCCAGGAAGTCCAACAAATGGTGCCCATCCTCCTCAGCCGAGAGGAATATCAATCTTAGATCTCTGGCCCGGTTCTCCATCTCACGAGCCTTAGAGATGGCCTTCTGGATTTGACACCTTAGATGATCAATGTAGAACTGTCGACCTAAGCACGCAACATCCACAGCTCGCTTTGTATCAGCCCACTAGATCCTTTCATAATCCCAATCATCAATAAGAGTATGGATATGGTATTTATGTGTTTGCAATTGCTTCTTCAAGTCTTCGATACCTAAACGGAGCAAATCAGCTTCGGCTCCCTTGACCTCTTCTTCCTTCAACTTCTCTTGGAGCTCTTGATTCTGATCACGGTATTTTCTAAGGCTAAGGTGTGCATCTAAATACTGCCCTTCCAAACGTTGCTCTTCGTCCGCAAGCCGGTCTACTTTCTCTTTTTGTTTTCAGGCCTCACATTTCCAGTCTTTTAACTTCTTCATTTCCTCTAGCTTTGCATTTTCTTCTTTCATGATCTTGGAACCACTTGCTCATGCCCCTCGAGCCTTCAAGCGATTGTTTTCTTGCGTTAGTTCCTACACATCCTTTAGGTGAAGCTCTTGGTTTGACAGCAAGGTTTTCACCTTTTTCTAATAATCTTTCCTCTAAATTTGTTCCGCAATAAGCTTTCCTTCAAGTTCTGTTACTCTGCCCCACATCTTCTCTTTCTTCTTGTCATAGTCTTATTTATAATTTTCTAGCTCAATTAGCACAATACCGGGCTGAGGATTATCTGATGGGCTCACCAAGACTGGAATGCTTATATTGTCGACCCTTTGCTTTCTCCAACTAGTATACTCGGGCACAACACCCAAAAATAGAGCCACCCCCATCCGAAATGTTTGCTTCCACTCTCTAGCCAACTCCATGACTCTTTTTTGTGGAATTATCTTTTGTATAAGAGAATTTTTCCTCACGCATCCATGAGTAACTGGAATGAACTACCGAGACCCAAACTGGCGTTGTACAAGCAAATGGGCATAACTGGTAACTCCCCATAGGCCCATGTGAGGAACCCATTCCATCTTTTTGCACTTGTATAGGATTAGTACTAGATACATCCACGGGGCTCTCCAAGTTATGTCGGCATCGACTAGGTTTTTAAGGAATGCCACCTACTGTTCTCGTTTTCTATTTCGTGGCCATTGCTTCCTGGTAACTTCTTTGATTGGGACTGGATCTCTTGATGTTAGATGTCTGCTTATCTTTTCATTGTCCCAAAAATGACTTCGCAGCCATAAGTAAAGAAGTTATGAGCACCTGGTGAAGCACCCCTTTCCTTGAGTTTGGCAAAAGTTCAAGGACCTGAAGGTTTCTGCCAAAATTGCTGGGACCAGATTCACATTTTTCTGGGCCAGCAAGTCCACCAAGGTTATCTCAATATGCCCCAGAACTTTTGGGAATATCACTAACCCATAGATAGCCAAGGTGAGTAAATCAAAGACCCTTTCATGTTTTACATCCTTCATGATCTGGGCGTAGATTAATTTCCACGTGAAACAAGGGCTTTTATTTTTTTCGGCAACATGAGCATCCACCTCCTTGACATTTAGACCAGCAAGCTTGGCAAACTTCTTTCGATAACCAGAGTTCTTCGCCTTCTAGTATATTTTATCATGTTTCTCTAACTCTATGCAGGACCATGTATTCCTTAATGGTGAGAGTCATGTCTTCTTGATTGAAGATGAAACAACGATAAGCTGAATCCCATGTTCAACAGCTACCAATACCATGGGCTCGTCTACCTCTACCCCAAGCAGAAGGGCTATATCTCCATACTTCTTGGTGAATACGGCTCGGTCTTGGGCTTCTAGGCTCTCCCAAACAGTGACTAATTCAGACAGATGATTATGAGGCAATTCCATGTGTACTTGTTTCGATAGATCGATGGTGGTTTCCTTCCGTACGCTATCTCCGTGTCGGCACTGAAGCTTTATGGACTCACTTTGGACATCGGTATTCGAGCAAAGGACTCTGAAGTTGGATAATGTGACCCGAATACTCATGATCTTTGACTGACTATTGTTTTGGAATACCATCTGGATGCAATGTGATATATTTTCTAAAGAATTCAGAAAAGCGTTAGTACATGCAAATAATGAGTTAAAACACAAGGGTAAAGTACGGAAAATAATACAAAAAATAAAACCTATGGCTTCACACGGTTTAATGGGATGCGCTTTCTAAAATATATATTCATGCGGGTTTGGATCTAGAAAGGGTTCTTGAACCGTCCCTATCCCCTACTCCAAGGTGGACGAGATGTTTGATTCTAGCCTATCACGGGCTTGTGAATCGAACACGGCTCGAGGGGATGCATTTCTATTATGCCTGTGCGGAGGATTACTCACGAAATCATAAGTACTCTGGACCCCGGAAGATTTTCACTAGCCTATGCGGAGGGTTACTCACGAAGGCATAGCTATTTCCTTCCACTTAAGTTTGATAAAGTCCGGGTAAAAGAATTATGTTATGATGCAAACAGTTTAAAGCACCAAGAACATGCACACAAAAAATGCAACGAATTAGTAAAGAAAATAACTAGTGATCAAGTAAAAGTTGTGCCCTCTTAAACAGTCCTCAGCGGAGTCACCAAGCTGTAACAACGGAGTCGCCACCAGTCCCTTTTATTGTATTAGGCGGATCAAAAACCTAAAAACAAACTAGAGATTACGAAATCTTGAGGGTTTGGGGGCACGGTTACGTGTGGGGAAGGATTAGCACCCCCATCACGCCTGTAAAAATGACGGTTACTTGATCATTAATGTTTTTTCCTATAATCTGTATGCGTGCATGCAAGGATTAATGCAGAAATCCACAAAGTTCTAATGTTGGCTCGAATTCACTCACGGCTGAGAAAACCCGAATCAGTTTAGACACAAGGGATTAAGGTATTAATCCTAAAAAATCTGAAAATACAATTTCGTATAAGAGTTTCAACAATTCCCACAATGGCTAGGGGAAGACTGAATTAACTCTAATTGAAAATGTACTTCGTTTTCATGATGCAATAAAATCCTTGTTTTGAATGATGTTTTATTGGCCTTTATTAATTTCTAAACCCTAAAACGTGAATTATTAAGTATTTTAAGAAACTAATCCTAAAAAGGCTCTACTTGACCAGTTTTTAATTACAATTATATTAAGTTTACTAACGGGAATTACGAAATTAATTTAGAGAGCACATTATTTAGAAAATCCTAAACCTAAGGGATTTATTACTATGCATTATTGAAATTTACAGTTAAATTAAAGTTACCCTATATATTTACATGCTTCTAAATAACTTAGCTTGAAAGTGCTTATTTTAAAGAATGTATAAATAATTACAAGGAAACCATATTATTGAATAATGTGAAGTCTCATTTTCCTATATTTTATGGGTTTATTATCATATAAACAATTAAATTAAACATATCGGATATAAATAAAGCAAGCAAATTGATTAAATTGCATGGAAACTAAAATTAAAGGATTGAATTAAAGTAAAGAAATGACTAAAGTGTAAGAATTGCAAACAATGGGTCTGAAATAGGGGACTGAAGGAAGAAGGGCGTGGGTCATGTCCTGGATGCGGATCAGACCTCAACCGGTTTGCAGGTTGAGTATAAAGCCCAGAAATCATAAACAGATTTCATTTCTTTATCCCTTGGCCGAATGGATCAAAACCATCCCTCTAAAATCCTCTAAAATGTTCAAAGGTGTTCTTCGTGGGATGAAAAACACCGCCACTAAACCAAAAATCGGGTTGTGCTCCGCCGTGCATCTCTAGCTTCGGCCGCCATGGCTTTTAGCCAGCGATGACTTTCCAGCGGCATTTCGTCTCTGCTTTGGCTCGTGTTTCCAGTAGCGTCGACGGCTCAGTCCTCTGGAGACGGCTCTGCCTTCTCCAAACTGTAACAACCCACGCCCCTTTCCCTTTTCTTGATTCGAAAGACACAAAATTTAAGAGAAAAAGGAAAAAAATATTTGAGTATAATACCTCAAAGTTCAACTAAAAATTTTCTTGTATATTGCTTTCGAATCGTGTAAAATTGTGTGTTACAACAGTTGATTTAAGGGTTTTTATAGCCCGATTACATATATGAACAAAGGGAAGGAAAATCCTTTCCCCGATTACAAATGAAACCGTAATTTTTAAAGGGATTCTGTTGCCAGATTTGGCTTCGATTCTTGCCCCGTTTGGTTCTAATTTTGTTTGATCTTCATGTTGATTTTGCTTGCTCTAGTTTGGTCAAATCCAGATGATTTCTTGCCTTATTGATTTAGATTTATTTCCCTTTCTTTTTGTTCAGATTCACATGCTAATATTCTTTGCTTGCTTGCATGTCTCGGTCGAGAGGAATTTCAACAATAAATGGCAGCGAGGCGCAGGGATGCATGGCTGTCGGTGTCAACGATTGTGGAATCTGAATGGCCAAGAAGGTTGAAAGTTCGAGCTCGTGATCCTCACACGCAAGTGACGATCCGAGTGAAGCCTTTCATCCTCATCTGGACCATTGATTGCGCTCGGATCCAACGGTGATGAAGCGTGCGGCGCTGGGGATAAAAGGCTAGGGTTTTGGGTACTTAACCCCGACCGTTGGATCAAAGAATGATCTAACAGACATAAAGGGTGACGGCGCTAAGGCTAAAGGGATTAATCCCTTAGGGTTATTTTGTTTTGTTAGCCGAATTGGGCATACAAATAGGCTCACCTTTGTAATAAATTAGACCGAATGGGTTTTAGCATTTTTTAATATGCCATGTTTTTTTTATATTTTTTATAGACTCTAAATATTTAATATATACATAAATACAAAACTCGAATAAAGGGCCAGATAAAAATAGGCGACTACAGTACCGATACAAGAAGGAAGTGTACCGATACCCAGGGTGTTCCGGTATGCTCCCAAGTGTACTGATACCCATTTTTGCTATTGAAATTTAATGGAATAGGGGGTACCGATATGCCATTGTAATTTAGCATGTGTTCATCAGTTTTAACATGGGGTACTAATACGCGTTCAACCCATTCGGTACTCGAACCCAGAACTTGTTTTTCTAGAGTTCGAGAATCATCCCCAAGCACCCAAAATCCAAGGGCAAGACCCCAAAGCGAACCTACAATTTATGGAAGGTAGTTTAAGTGGTTTCCTACCATTTTTAAGCCATAAAAACACCAATTTTAAGAATTTCCATTAATGAAGACTCAAGCATTTCAAACAACCAATTATAAATCTAGCAATAAGGCAATCACATTGATGATTTCTAGGAATACAAGGGAATTAGTAGTGTACTAACCTTGATTATAAGCTAAAAAAGAATCCTCTAGTCAAGCTCCTCAAGCCTTCCTCTTCCCAAACTCCTTAGAAGGTTCTCCCACTTCTTTCACTGTACGAGGGGTTGTAAATTCAGATTACAACGTTGCTAAATGGAATATGAGTGAAAAGAAAGAATCTAACATCTAGGAATGATCAAAACTCTCATTCCCGTCCAACATTTAGACCCCGCCCCCACTAAAACCCATTTTTCCACCATCCTCCACCATTTTTTACCATACTTACCTCATTTTATAGATCCTTGGATGCTGATCAAACTTTTCTTAAGGAAAAATTCAAGATTCACACTCAAAGAGATAAATATTTCACCTTTGCTTTATTTCTTTTAAGGTAGAATGAGGAAAAGAGATGGGAGCAAACAAGGGATGATGTAGGTGATTTCATTCTTCTACTTTCTACAAAGAAAGAATTAAAACCACCCTTCCCTTTTCCAAAAATGGGTAAATGTACTCATTACCAACAAACCCAAGGCTCCAAGCCCAACAACCCAAATGAGTCCACAAGGAAGCCTTCAAGCCTCCAATGGTCCAACATACTCGACCCAACACTCGGGGCCCAAGACTCGAGTTAAATTGACCCACAGATTCTAAATCTGGGTCGTTACAACTCTCCCCCTCCTAAAATCAATTCGTCCTCAATATTTACCTTTTGGAAATATGTAAGGGTAAAACAACCTTATGTCCTTCTCGATTTCCCACGTAGCCTCCTCGACTCCGTGGTTCTTCCACAATATCTTCATTAGAGGTATACACTTATTGTGATGCTCCTTGACTCTTTTATCCAAAACTTTTATCGGTTCCTCCTCGTAGGCCAAGTCAGTGTTGATCTCAATCTCCTTAAGTGGAATAACATGTGAAGAATCGGATCAACATGGACACATGGAACACATTATGGATACATGCCATCTCCGGGGGCAAAGTTAACTGGTAAGCTATGGGTCCAACCCCCTCAAGAATCGCATATAGTCCGATAAACCTCTGGCTCAACTTGCCCTTTCCGCCCAAACTGGATTACTCTATTCTAGGGTGAAACCTTGAGGAATACTTTATCCCCAACCTCATACTCGATGTACCTACATTTTCGGTCCGTATAAGCTTTTTGACGATCAAAGGCCGCTTGTAATATTTCCTTGATTATCTAAACCTTCTATTCGATTTGCCTAATCAAATTTGATCCTACGATCCTCCTCTCATTAAGTTCGGTCCAACGCAAGGGTGTTGTACACTTACGCCTATACAAGGTCTTAAAGGGACCCATTTTGATGATTGATTGGAAATTATTGTTGTAGGCAAACTCGACAAGCAATAACTACGCTTCTCAACTCTTCTCGAAGTCAATGATACAACACTGAAGCATATCCTCCAAAACTTGGATAACTCGCTCAGACTGACCTTTGGTCTGAGGGTCAAAAGTCGTACTCAAATCCAACTTGGTATCCAAAGCCTCATGTATTTTCTTCCACAACCTTACTGTGAAACGTGGATCTCCATCCGATATAATCAATGTGTGCACTCCATGCAACCTTACTATCTCTTGGATGTACAACCATGCCAACCTTTCAAGCATAAAATCCATACGCGCATGTAAGAAATGAGCAAACTTGGTCAAACAATCTATTATCACCTATATAACATCATGCTTCATTTGTGTCACTGGTAACCCTATTACAAAATCCATCGTCACTCAATCTCACTTCAATTGTGGCATCTGAATGGGCTGAAGCAAACCTGAAAGAACCTGATTTTCGGCCTTAACTTGTTGACAAGCTAAGCATCTTGTCACAAACTAGGATACGTCTCTCTTCATACTAGGCCACCAATAAAAAGGACAAAGGTCCTGATACATCTTGTTACTCCCCAGATGCATAGTAAGCAGACTACAGTGTGCCTCTCGCAGGATGCGATCTCATAAATCCTCCAAAGCTAGAACACATAACTAATTTTAAAGTACAAGATCCCACCATCTCATACTTCAAAATTAGACACCTCACCTCTCTAAACCATCTCAATATTTGCCACCAACTTTTCGTCTAACACGTGCGTTCTTTTGATCTCTTACACTAAGGTAGGCTCTACACAAAGCTCAGCTAGCAACTCACTATCCTCTGTCACCCTCAATCGGGCAAACATTACCCACAGATCTGACATGGATTTCTGGCTCAAAGCATCAGCCACCACGTTAGCTTTACCGAGGTGATACTCTATAATACAATCATAGTTCTTTAACAAATCAATCTATCGCCTTTGCCTCAAATTCAATTCCTTTTGGATGATAAGGTATTTCAAACTCTTATGATCAGTGTAGATATAACACTTTTCCCCATACAGATAATGCCTCCAAATATTCAACGCGAAGATAACTGCGGCAAGCTCCAAATCATGCGTAGGGTAATTCTGTTCATGAGGCTTAGGTTGTCTTGAGGCGTAAACAACCACCTTACCTTCTTGCATAAGGACACAACCAAGGCCATTCAATGAAGCATCACTAAACACCACATAATCCTTTTCTCAGTTCGGGTTGCATGAACGTTAGGGCCTCTATAAATTAAGCTTTCAACTGTTCAAAGCTTTGTTGCCTCCTCTCTTTTCACTCAAATGAAACTCCTTTCTATAACAACTTGGTCATAGGTGCCGCTATGATGGAAAAACTCTTGACGAAACAGTGATAATATCCGGCAAGCCCAAGGAAACTACAAAATTTCACGATATTTCTAGGAGGTTTCCACTCCACTACAGCTTGAATCTTTTGTGAATCGACTTGAATCCCATCCACTGCAATAATGTGGCCCAAAAATGCCACCTCGGAGAGCCAAAACTCAAACTTACTGAACTTAGCAAAAAGTTGCCTTTTCCTCAAGCTTTAAAGAATAATACGAATATGGTAATCATGTTCCTCCTCCGAGCTCAAATAAACCAAGATATTATCGATGAAAACCACCACAAAATGATCTAGGTAAGGTTGAAAGATCTGGTTCATCAAATCCATAAAAGATACAGGTGCATTGGTAAGCCCAAAAGGCATCATCAAAAACTCATAATGTCCATACCGCGTCCTGAAAGTGGTTTTATCAACATGCTCTTCTACTACTTTCAACTAGTAGTAATCCGACCTCAAGTAGATCTTTGAGAACACAAGAGCACCCTTCAACTGGTCAAATAGGTCATCTATCCTTGGTAGGGGATAACTGTTCTTCACCATTAACTTGATGAGCTAACAGTAATAAATACACATCCTCATCGAGCCATCATACTTCTTAACAAACAAGACTAGTGCCCCCCAAGGTGAGATGCTTGGTCGAACGTAACCTTTTTCTAACAACTCTTGGATTTGATTCTTTAACTCCCTCAATTCTATCGGCGACATGTGGTATAGTGCAATAGACACCAGTGCCATGCCTGGCTTTACATCTATCTGAAACTCTAACTCACGATCTGGAGGAAGTCCGGTAAGTTTTCCAGGAACACATCGACAAACTCTCTAACACTTTGAAGGCTCTCAAGTACTGGAATTTTAGTACTCGTGTCGACTACGTGAGCCAAGAAGGCCTCGCATCCTTGTTGGATCATTCTTTGTGCCGCCAAGGCCGACACGACATTGGAATGGCAAGGATTCCTTTAACCCTTCACTATCAACTTTGCCCCATCCAAACCGCGAAGCTTAAGGCTCTTCGCTCTACAAACCAAACACGCATCGTGCTTAAACAACCAATCCATCCCTAAGAAATCATTAAACTCTTGGAACGGTAACACCATCAAATCAACCAAAAAGATCAAACCCTAAACCTCAATCAAATACCTCTGATATATCTTATCCACCAAAACATCATACCTTAGCGGTCCTGTAACGCCTTGGTTTTGGGCCTAGGAGTCTGGTAGACCAAGATTAGAGATTCGAATTGGATTCGAGTTAAAAATCAGAATAAATATTTTTATGCGAGAAAAAAATATGGGAAAATATCCTAAAATCATTATTTAATATATGGATATATTTGGTGAAATCAATTTTGGAAAATGGGTTTTGGACATTTGACATTTTGGCTTATTGACCAAAATGTAAATAATTGAAACTATTTTTAGTGACTATGTTGGCCAATTTACCAAATATTTTTATCAGATTTTTCTCTCAATTAGTCTTTATTTTAAAGAGTTTTAATTAAAGAATTAAAAGGGGATTTAAAAAAATGTAGTTATTTCCTTAAACTACTTTTGATGTAACTTTTGCTCTCAAACTTTTTCTCTCAAAATCTCTTTAGCCAAACACTCTATTTTTCATCAAAGATTGCAGGTAATGATCTTGATTTCTTAGACTTTTGATTTCCAATGGATTTTTCAATCTTGTTTTCCAAAATCTCATTGTTTTCCTTTGTTTTTCAAGAGTATCCAATTGAGAGGAAAATCACTTATTGGAGGTAAAGTTTGTTCTTCTCCTCTAATGAAAGGTTCTTTACTGAAATTCCCAATTATTTGATCCTTGTTCAATGTTTTCTAATGAGTTTTGATGATTTAATAATGGAAATTGGTTAAATCAAGGTTTATTTGTTGAGATCATGTGATTTTCATATTGGATCTATATTGTTGAGTTCTTGATTGGTTTTAATCATAATTTTGATGTTTGATAATGTTAATAAGTTGGTTTTAACATTGGAATCCAGAAATTAGGTGAATCTCTAGCGATCAATTTTTAGCACATACTAGAGCCAGTTTCGGGTACCTCTAGCATTCATCCAATTTTTATTTTATTAACCCAATTTTTTAACTATCAACCTAAGTTCGCTAGAATTCCTTAAATCAATCAGGCCACAATAGTGTTTTACCAAGTTTAGCATTATAGTTGGATTCTAAGTGTTTTCCATAGTTATCCTAGAATAAAAAGTTCTATCAATTAAGTACATTGGCAATGTCATCATCGGATATTCATCAAGTCTAGGCAATTCTTGTTCCAACTAAATGCATGGCAACCAATTTATGTGTCCTAAATGCAATACTAAAGATGAATGCAACTAAACATGAAAACTAACTAGTAACAAGTGAGGCATTGTCCTCAATGCATGCAAGAAAATAAAAATAAAGAAGTAAAATGCAAATGATAACTTACTCTGAGAGCTCGTCGTCGTGGATGATTAATTTCCTTTTGGCTGGTTTCTTGATTCTTTTGCTTGAACGCGGTGGTTGCTTCCTTGTTGCCGGTGATGGAACCGATCCTCATACGGGTGTGTCCTCATCGTCATATTCCTCAATGTCAATGGCTTTTCGCTTGGGCTTGGAGGATTCGATTGGTGTCGTCTTTGTTGGTGCAATGGAGGACTCGTCCGAATCTGAAAAATTAGACAATGATTCAGTACGAGTTGGTTCGGGCATAGGTGTTTTACCTTTGTCTTTTGCAGTGGTCGCCGGGGCGTCTTTAATCTCGGTTGTCGTGGCAGCTTCAGTATGGGTTACCGTGGCAGCTACTAGGGTAGGTGATGTGTATGTTGCCGCGACATCATCTGTTGTAGTTGTTTTGGCAACAACTTCTGTGGTTGCCGTGGCAAGAATGTCGGTAAGAAAGATGGGGAACGACACTCGGCTGCCCGAGTAATTTTCTAGGATGACTTGGGTGATGGCATTGTTGTGGTCCTTCATGTACCGCATAAACATTAGTTGGCGTGCTTCAATCTACTCGGCTGCCCGAGTTGCATGTGCATCAAGAATTGCAGAGCCGGCAGGAGTTACCGCAGCAACTATAGGCGTTGGGGATTTTACCGGTGCCTCTCCCATTAGCTTTCGGATTTGTGTTCGATTCCAACCGGACTTTGGTACTGCCTTTTCATCGGTTGACTCACTTGGGACATGCATCCCCTTGCAAGAGATTGGAGATTAGTCAAGGGAAGAAAAGAGAACCCTTTTCTTTTGTGCTACATACAAAAATATCATCACAAATAATTTTGCCAATGTTAATGATACGATTATGCAAGATAGAATGTATGAGCAAAAGACGCGGTGTATCAACGGTAGTATTGTGTGTGGTGGACATTAAAGAAGTTTTAACAAACTTATCCCATAATTTTGCTCGGGTTTAAGCCGAATGCGGTTTACCATGCCCATGTATTTACCGTCATTCCAATGAGTTCTCGGTAGAGTGAGGTCTTGAAGCACCTTGTCGAGTTGCTTGGGTGTGAGTTGATCAACAAAAGCTTGATGCTCGTCCTTCTCAATGTAGAGCCCGCAAAAGGCGTTAATGCTCTTGGTGCTTATGAGGATAGCTTTGTCATGGACCAACACGTAGGGATTGTTCGGGTTAGGCGAGTGAGCATAGAATTCTCTTACCCATGAGATGTTACCCGGTTTCGGTTGATGGCAAAAGATTTGCCACTTTTGGTGTGCAATCCTTTGTAAGATAAAGGGTTCAAGGCCGAAGTCTTGATGAGAATTAGAGTATTCGAAGCCTTGTTTTTCACAAATCTTCCAGCTTTCAAACTTGGAGTGAAATCGTTCTTTAACCGTCGGTGTAGCAAATTTCTTGTATGTCAGCTCCTCGGAAGAACTTGGGTGCACCAAAGTCTTGAGTTTTTTTGGCATGGTTTTTCTTGGTTTTGGATCGGTTTGAACAAGGGTAAGAAAATATGGAAAGAAACTTTGAGAGTAGCAAGAAGAAGAAAAGATTGTGAACCTTGGAAGTTTAATTGTGATGGGACGTAGAAAAGAAAGAATGGATGGGTAATTAAGTTGGTAGGTGGGATGGATGTGAAAAAGTAAGAAATAAGGTGATTAGATGGCTTGGGCGGCACACAATGATGGGGAAAGGGAAGGGTTTTGACCGGCTATATAAGGATTATTTCGGGTAAATTTAGGCTTGATTGTGGGCCTTATATTTAGCCCCTAACTTCCCTTATTTGAATAAACTTCCATCTTGGGTTTAACTTCTCTTGATCTTGGACTCTTTTCCTAAAAACAAAATTTAAAAGAGCATTAAAAATAAAATCTTATCCTAAAAATAAGAAAATGTGGAAAATAAAATAAAATAAAATAAACGAAAATCAAAATTAAAACAGTAAGAGAGCATATTCATGCATCTCCTAAAGTAACCACTTCTTTGTTACGCTCCACATAGGCACCGTTATAGTGCTTCAATCTTTGTCTGTTAACTTTGAATTTATGTCCATCAGTGGCAGACTTGATTATAACGGCACCATGGGAGAACGGTTTGACTATTTCGAATGGTCCTGACCATCTTGATCTTAGTTTTCCCAGGAAAAGTTTTAGCCGAGAATTTAATAGAAGAACCAGATGCCCTGGCATGAATTGCCGCGGCAATAGCTTCTTGTCATGCCATTGCTTTGTTTTCTCATTGTAGATTCGTGTATTGTCATAGGCGAGTGCACGAAATTCTTCTATCTCGTTGAGATCTAGTAAACGTTTTTGTCTGGCACTCTCCCAATCCATATTCACGGTCTTGATTGCCTAATATGCTTTGTGTTCGATTTCCACCGGTAAGTGACAAGTCTTGCCATAGACAAGGCGAAACGGGGACACTCCCAGGGGTGTTTTGAATGCTGTTTGGTAAGCCCAAAGTGCTTCGTCTAGTCTTGTAGACCAATCTTTCTGAGGATTGACAACCTTCTCAAGGATATTCCTCAATTCCCGGTTATAAATTTTTGCTTGCCCATTAGTTTGTGGATGATATGCCGTGGCAATTTTGTGTGACACACCGAAGTGTTGCAACATCTTGGCAATAAGTCTGTTGTCAAAGTGTTTGCCTTCATCACTGATAATTGCTCTTGGCATCCCAAACCGTGTAAATATATTTTTTTGCAAGAATCGTTGCACGATCTTGGAATCGTTGGCGGGAACTACAGCTGCCTCAACCCATTTAGACACGTAGTTGACGGCAAGGAGGGTGTAAAGGTTGCCGAATAAAGATGGAAAGGGTCCCATGAAATCGATCCCCCACACATCAAACAATTCCACCTCAAGGATGTTCTGAAGCGGTATCTCATGTCGTCTAGAGATATTTCCCGTCCTCTGGCAATGATCACATTGCTTGTAAAACTCTTGGGCATCTTTGTAAAGTGTTGGCCAATACAAACCAGATTGCAAAACTTTGGCAGTGGTGAGTGTTCCTCCAAAATGTCCTCCATAGGGTGAAGAATGGCATTGCTGGAGTACATTCTGTTGCTCATCCTCAGGGACACATCGGCGTATAACCTAATTTGCACATTGGTTAAATGAAAGAGGCTCGTCCCAAAAATAATGATTAGCATCATGGCGGAACCGCTTCTTTCCTTGGTAAGTAAGGTCATAAGGTAAAATACCACAAACAAGGAAGTTAACTAAATCAGCGTACCAGGGTATTGCCGAGGCAACTAGACTTACCGAGGCGTGCGCTTTTGGAGTTGTCGAGGCATCAGGGGTTGTCGAGGCATGTGCATTTGGGGTTGTCGTGGCAACTACTTCAGTGGTTGCCGAGGCATGTGCAATGGGAGTTGTCGAGGCATCAGGAGTTGCCGAGGTAACTAACAGTTGCTCATCCGGGAATGCATCGCATATTTCTATATACGCGTCCTCCTCCCTATTATGTTCTAAACGTGAAAAGTGATCGGCAACTTGATTTTCTATTTCTTTCCGCTCCTTAATTTCAATGTCAAACTCTCGTAAAAGCAATATCCAACGAATCAAACGAGGTTTGGCATCCTTTTTAGCAAATAGATACTTTATTTCTGAATGGTCTGTATGGACAATTACCTTTGTACCAATCAAATAGGACCGGAACTTGTCAAATGCAAAAACTACGGGTAGTAACTTTTTTCTCCGTTGTTGTGTAATTCACTTGAGCGCTATTAAGAGTTTTACTAGCATAGTATATCACATGAACAATCTTACCTGTGTGTTGGCCAAGGATTGCTCCTACAGCAAAATCACTCATATCGCATATGAGCTCAAAAGGTAGTGTCCAACCGAGTGGAACGACAATAGGGCCGAGGCAAGCTTTTCTTTAAGGGTTTCGAATGCTTGGGGCACAAGATTCATCAAAGTTGAAAGCTTGGTCATGTTCAAGCAAATTGCATAAGGGTTTACTGATTTTGGAAAAATTATGAATGAACCTCCTGTAAAACCCTGCATGTCCAAGAAAGCTTCAGATTCCTTTAACCGAATTTGGTGGGGGTAATCTCTCGATCACTTCCACCTTGGCTTTGTCTACTTCGATACCCTTGGATGAAATCTCGTGGCCGAGCATGATTCCTTCATCTACTATAAAATAGCACTTCTCCCAATTAAGGACTAGATCATATTCTTCACATCTTGCCAACACCTTCTCCAAATTACCGAGGCAACTGTCGAAGTCATTACCAAATACGGAAAAATCGTCCATGAAGATTTCAAGCAAGTCTTCGACCATGTCTGAAAAGAGTGCCATCATGCATCTTTGGAAGGTTTTCGAGGCATTGCATAATCCGAACGACGTCCTTCGAAAGGCATAAGTACCATATGGCCATGTGAAGGTGGTCTTTTCTTGATCTTCTAGTGCTATGGCAATTTGATTGTAACCTGAGTAACCATCAAAAAAATAATAAAAGGGTTTATCTGCAAGACGGCCAAGCATTTGATCAATAAAAGGTAATGGAAAATGATCTTTCCTAGTGGCCTTATTTAGCTTTCGGTAATCCATACAAACCCTCCAACCGATCACAGTCCTGGTTGGAATGAGTTCATTGTTTTCATTGCTTACCACCATTATACCTCCCTTTTTTGTACACATTGTACTGAACTTACCCATGTACTATCAGAGATGGGGTATATGATGCCGGCGTCAAGCCACTTGATGATTTCTTTCATTACAACCCCTTTCATGGCATGATTCAGTCTCCTCTGGGCCTCAGTCGAAAGCTTGTGATCATCCTCTAACAAAATCTTGTGCATGCACACTGCCGGACTAATTCCCTTCAAGTCAGTAATTGTCCACCCTATCACCTTCTTGTGTAGCATCAACATGTCGATCAGCTTTTTTTCCTGTTCATGTTGTAACTTAGAGGAAATAATTACGGGCAATGTATTATTGGTTCCCAAATAAGTATATTTTAGTTTCCTTGGTAATTGTTTCAACTCGAGAATCTGCGGTTGTTTAGTAGAGGGGTTTTCGAGTTTACCTTTCTTACCTGAGTAATCTAGTGTTTCAAAGTACGTACCTGGTTGATTGACTAACCAATTTGCCTCTTCTTATTGTTCCTCATCCGTCGGTTCTTCATACTCCTCAGGTTCCTCTAGATCGGCAAAGTAGTTGCCAAGGTAACTAATTTCCTTGTCGAAGTCAACTCTATTGTGGCATGAAGAAGTTGACATTCTTCTGGATCATCGGTATGCTTTAGTGTTTGGAACACATTTAGTTAACTTACTGGTCATTTACCCTCATTGTGAGCTCTCCTTTTTCGACATCGATCAAGGTTTTCCTTGTTGCAATGAAGGGTATCCCAAGAATGATAGGTGCATGCTCTTCTGCTTCACAATCCAAAACAATAAAGTCAGCGGGAAAAATAAATTTATCAACTTTTACCAGTATGTCTTCGATTTTTCCCTCTGGATGCACATAGGATCTGTCGGCTAGCTGTAGTATAACTATTGTAGGTCTTGCCTTCCCGATTCCTAGTTTCTGGAAAACCGATTTAGGCATCAAGTTTATGCTTGCTCCAAGGTCACATAATACTTTCCCGACATAGTGGTTTCCGATGGAACAGGGTATTGTGAAACTTCTAGGATCTTTCAACTTGGGTGACATACGATTGTGCAACATGGCCATGCATCCTTCTGTTGCGGCAACTGTTTCAAACTCTCATAGCCTTGTTCTTTTAGACACAATATCCTTGAGAAACTTAGCATAGTTTGGCATTTTCTCGATTGCCTTAACCAACAGCAAGTTGATGTGGACTTGCTTTAGGATATCAAGAAACTTCTTGAATTGGTATTCTTACTTTTTTCGCTTCAACCTCTGTAGGAATGGTGGTGGAAGTAGGATATCTTTGATCCTGTCATTGGTCTGGAACCTGATTGACGGTATTGTCGGAGCAACTAGAGTTGACGAGGCATCGTCAACTGGGGTTGTTGTGGCATGCTTTTCGTTGGTTGCTGTGGCATGTTCATCTGGGGTTACCGTGGCATTCCCTGGTTCAGCGTCTAAGGCTTTGCCACTGAGTTTATCTTGTTCTTTTTGTGGAGTTTTGTTTGATGAGCGAACTTGAGCCTCTTTAAGTTGTTGGCCACTTCTAGTGGTGATCGCCTTACATTGCTCGTGGCCAGTTCCTCATGCGACTTCAGTATCGTTGGGTAAACCTCCTTGTGGTCTAGTATTCAGGTTTTGAGCAAATTGTTCGACTTGAGTTTCCAGTGAATTGAGGGCCGCCTCTTGGTTTTGCAATCTCATCTCAGTCCTGTTAATAAAAGCACCATTCTTTTTCATGAAATTACTATTCTCAGCCATATAAGATTCAGTTTTTAACATGAAAGCATTGAGAGAATTTTTCAAAGAACTAGATGTTGTCTGTTGTTGCTGCAGCAACTGTTGCCATGGCATATTCTGCTGGAATCCCGATGCTTGTGCATTCCGATTATTCTGGTTCAGAGCGTTGTTGGGATTACTCCATGAAAAATTTGAGTGCTTCTTCCAAGTTGGATTGTATGTGTTGGACATCACATTGTTGTTTCAGTTGTAATTCCCCACATAAAAGCTGGATTCTGCGTACATTCAGAAGAATCATGGTTACCACCGCATAACTCATTAAAAGAATCTACTACCTTGACCTCTTGTACGTTATTTTGTTTCTGCATGTTCTTTACCATCTTGGTTAAAGTGGCCAATTATGCCGAAATTGAGTTTGATGATTCCAGTTCATGTATTATGGCTTGGCGTCCAACTCCTCCTCTTCTCGCAGTTGGGAACTGATAATCATTCTTGGCGATCCTGTTCATAATTTGCATTGCTTCTTCCGGTGACTTATCTAGGAGTATGTCGTTTGCCGAGGCATCTCGCATCATCATTGTTGGTGTATTCACAACATTGTAAAACATCATCACTTGTGTCCATACTGGGAATCCTTGTAGGGGACATTTGTGTAGAAGTTCTCTATATTGCTCCCAAGCCTCGTACATGGATTCATCATCTGCCTGCCGAAAATAAGTAATTTCGTTACGAAGCTTATCAGTCAAATTTGTAGGATTAAATTGAGCAAGGAAATCACGACATAGATCAGTCCAAGATCCTATTGATCCAGGACGAAATACTATTCAACCATGATTTCGCCTTATCCCTCAATGAATAAGGGGATAATCTTAGTCGTAAAACATCTGGGGTGACTTCTTGTATTTTGAATGAATTACAAATCTCGAGGAAAGATTTAAGATGTTGTCATGCATCTTTAGTTGCTGAGCCGCCAAATTGACCAATTGTGTTGATCATATTGAACATCACCGATTTCAACTCAAAGTGGTTGGCTTCAATTTCAAGTGTGACAACTCAAAGTGGTTGGCTTCCTCTAGATAGTCTCAAACAGTTCTATTTCGTACAAGAATCACTCCACCTCCCGCTGGAACATCCTGATTGTCGTTGGCATTCATATTGCCGTCTTGATTAGCCATTGCTACTCTTAACCTTCGTTTGAGTCTTTGCAAGGTACGTTCGATTTCTGGATCAAAGGGATATTCTGATGTAGTCGATCTCGCCCTGGTCATATACCAATGCAAAACCAAAGTTTGTTAACCCTTCGAATTTTAAACATTAAAAATAAAAAGTGCAAGAAAATAAAAACAAAGTCACTATTGCCAATTCTTGGCAGCGGCGCCAAAAACATGTTGCACGTAATAAGTGCTCCGCAATTGTGCAAGTGTACACGTCGCAAGTTATAGTATAAAAGATATCGTCTCCACAGGGATTGGTGCCACTTCAAGAATCTAATCTCTTACACTATAAAAGTAAAAACACAAGTAGGTGATTGTAAGAGTTCTAATTAACGAGTAAACTAAGAGAGCAATAAAGTAAAAGAAGATGTAATCAAATGAGAGAGAGTAGGCCAGGTTATCGTGAGTTGAGGAGTGATAGTCGAATGGATCGTCTTGGTAAAAGAGTGCAGCAGTAACTCAGTTGCTGTGGCAACTGGCATAGATAGGTTGCCTTGGCAACTAGTAAGACGATTGCCTGGGCAACTGTTTGGGCGACTGGGCAGCAAACTTCAATGTTCGGTAGAGCATTCTTCAATGGTTTCTTCATATCCTTAAGTCGAAACTCTAGCTAATTGTGCATGCCTTGATAATACATCCCTGCGTGAATCAAGGGTGAACAACAACCAATCTTGCGCTCCTCTTAGCCGTTGAAATCATAAACTTATTCCAAAGCCGGATTAGTCTTCACCATCGATAGATTGAATAAAGACCATACTCATTCGTTTCTTGAATCTAACTCTCCCGATATTAGATAAATAGATAAAGTTACGAGATCCTCTCCCAATTCACTCGCAAACAAGAATAAAAACCAAAAATGAGTAAACCTTGAATTGAAAGTGCAAACTCTATTACGTAAACAAAATCCAACCGTTTCTCACAACTACGAAACACAATAACCCTAGCCAAATAGATTTAGTTCATGGCTAGGTTCCAAAGACACATAAAACAAAGTTTTCCTAGCATAGACTAATCGAACAAGAAAGAAAAAGATGAAGATGTCGAGCAGCTCCTTGTTGAATTCTTCCTTCTCTCCGAACCTCTCCTCTCAATTGCACCCCCTTGGAGTTGACAACTTGGGGTTCTTTAAATAGGAGATGGCTAGGTCAAAGTCTTTCTTGGGGAAGAAGTCAAGTTGGAATTAAATACTTTTAAAGAATATAATTCTTTATTATATTTAAATTCCTCCTAGATCTTCCCCTATCTTTTTAGGATTTAATCTTTCTTTGACCTCTTCATGTTGGGTGTATCCAGTCATCAATTTCAGCTGCCACATCATCTTATCCATTCTTGTCGACAATTGCCCTGGCAACTAGCTAGGCATATCCTTCCTGCACTGCCCTGGCAACTGGTTCCAGCCTTGCTCTAACAACTAATTCTACATAAACAAAAAAAACTACCGGCAGCACCATTTTTCCACAAAATTAAGTAAAATATGAAATCAAGCTTGACCACCAAGGAAACAATGCAAACATGCATGAATGGCTAATAATGCAACTAATATGAGCCTAAGTCTAGCAATAATATGAGTAAAAAGGGTGAATAAAATAGTACTTTTGGACACTTAACAGCGAGCAAGGCGAGGCATATCGGTGAGTGTTTAAACGCGTTAAAGCTCTTTTAAAGGTTTGATTGGTGAATCATGGGGGTTTATTTATTGCCTAACAAGCTTGTGGATTTCATGTTGGTTTGAACATGACTTTTGATTGATTTAGTTATTGTAAATGCATCGTTTTGGATAAATATGCAATGTTTATCAAAGTAATGAATGACTATGAGCATTGAGATTTGTTCCTTGAAAGGATTGTGTTGTTGTTGCCTTTGGCAATGTGGTTTTGCATATGAAACGATTTTGAGAAATACATTGGAAAATAGTAAGTAAATGTATTTGAAAGTGATATATTAGCTATATGACGTATCGTGAAAGTGTCGGATATAGTTAGCTAGCCATAGGATTAAAGTGCGCTACAGTATATAAAAAAGACCATGCCATAGTCCTTGAGGAAAAGCAGTTTAACTAGGCTACTCGGACTATTGGGTTATCACTTAGGTATGTGGTTTAACTAGGCAACCCATTGTGATTGTATCTTGCAGTTTAACTAGGCAAGGTATGAGATTTGATGGAGGTGAGCCCATAATGAGAAATTCGTGAATCCGAGCATGTATGGATAGAGGTGAGTCTATCCGGGGTCACTATAAATTCCAATATATGAGAATATAAGTGATTAAAGAGTTTATAAATGATTTGATGCATATGGTCATTATGCATGATTTGTTGTGGAAACAAATGAGTAATGCTTTGGTAATTAAGCATGAGATTTATAAATGATGATGCATATGGTTGTTATGCACTATTTGTTTTGGAAAACAAATGGGATTGCTTTGGTAATTAAGCGTGAGATTTATAAATGATAATGCATATGGTTGTTATGCACTATTTGTTTTGGAAAACAGATGAGAATGCTTGGGTAGTTAAGCTTGTTTTGAAAACAAAGTGGTTTATGGTTTTCAAATGGTTTTTATAAATGCATAAATGTTTTGTTTATGAGCATTCTCACTAAGCATTTGTGCTTACGCTCTCTTTTCCACATTGATGCAGAGCATTAAAGTTGTGGGGCAGTATTGGCACGGCAAGGAAGGTCCAAGATTGAGGTAATAGCTTAAGTATGAAACTTGGGTTTTAAATTCGGTTAACAAGGCAATGTGTTTACCATATTTTGGGGGATTTGTAACCTGGATTTTGATTGTTTTGTGATGGTTTTACCGTTGTGGTTTGATGGTCTTTATGGTTTAGATTGAGGCATGAATGTTGATGATATACTAGCATGGGCTTATGCTTGGTGTTTTCGCTTTAGTAAGCATGTTGATTGTCAATGCTTATGATCAAGTCCTTAGGGGTTCAAACATGTTTTAAATAACGTTTTAGGGCTGATGATGCTATGCCTATATTGAAGTATGCCTTAAATTTCTATTTCTGTGTTAAGCTAAATGTTTTGTAAGAAGCATGCCTCTAGAATCATGTTGATCCATGTTGCCATGATTTGTTCATGTATCCTTGATGATTTGGCATAGAATGATCCTTGGAATAGTTGTGTTTATGATTACAAATGTTTGGGACACGTTTGAATCCATAAATGTATGTTAAACCAGCAAAATAGGACATTTAAGGTCAGGGTGTATCGATACGCGTGAGACCGTATCAATACGGGTTAGTGTTTTCAAGCATAGCGTATTGATACTCGAAAAAATGTATCGGTACAAGTTTGAGCTACTAGAATCTGGAATTTTGAAAATGCATGGGTGTACCGATACACTTGCTCGTGTATCAATACAGGTAGCTGTTGAAATAGTTATAATGTACTTTTAAAGTTTTCGTTTTATTCAGTTTGGTCCCTAATTGTTGTGAGTGCAATTGTATGTGTTTGGATGATCGTTTTAAATTAAAATTTGGCATACAAGCATGTAATTTGACTAATTAAGGATTGGTAACTTCTAAGTGGATTAAGTCCTTGTAATTTTCCAAAATTGTTGTTTGGTCCCTAAATTGTAATTGCGTGCAATTGGATGTTGATTCGACACCTGATTGAGTTGAGTTTTCACCCTCTGCTAGTATGCATAACTTAGGTTAATAATATGCAGCTAGACAAGATAAAAGAAAAATAGACATTTTTCGAGTTATCTCTTCACGGGTTTGTTTCGGCAAACCCAATGTAGCTCATTCTGTTCGGTCTGGCATCTAGGCCGGGTTGATGGGGTTATAAATGTAGTCACACAAACTCCAATCTCAAGGTCCTCGACAAGAATACCCCACTGTTGGGATATTCCACTACAGATGTAGGAATGGGTAAACCCTGAATCCATGAGAGCAGCAATAAAAACAGAAAACAAGGTAAACATGCCTGAGATAACATCGATAGCCTCATAGTCCTCTTGGGCCTTGACTGCGTACTACCTCGTTGGTGCCCTAGTAGTGGACTAGACTATACCCCCACTTTGATGTCCTAACATATGGCTAACTCCAACTCTAGCAAAGCCCTGACCCCTCTAAGCTAGATAAGAGGTCATATGAGTCTGAACCTGAGTGGTGTTGGCAGCTACGAGACAGTCCCTTACAAAGTGGTCTAGTGATCCACACTCAAAGCAAACCCTAGCCAAACCCCAACACTCGCCTCTATACTTACGTCCACACTGATCACAAACTGGTGTGCCCGAACTCTTTTGTGAGCCCTCCGGATTATCATAGCAAAGGATGATGAAGGCCTCCTACGACTAGCAGACTCTGACCTACGATTTGATCTCGAACTCCAGTTCAAAACTCCTCTTCGTTGGTTCCAACAGTTTATGCTCCTTCTAGAGTAAGAGTGCGAGTTGCTGGAGAAGTTTGAGTTCTCCCACTCGAGCTTCCTTGCCCACTAGACGTGCTATAGATCAAACCTTGCACTTGCTCAAGCAACTTAGCACTAGCAGTCAACTTCGAAAACACTTTCGGTGGGGCAATAGTAAAGTAGGTCTGAATTTCCTTCCTCAAACCCTTCAAAAACATTTTGCATCTCATATTCTCAGTGGCAACCAATTCTAGGGCATACCTACTCAGTTGTAAGAACTCTTACTCGTATTCAAAGATAGACTGGTTCCCCTAGACCAAATGATTGAACCAATCCCTCAAACTATCAATGTGGGCTTCTCTTACATACTTCTTCTTAAATTCTTCCAAGAAGTTGTCCCATGTAGGTTGGTTAGGATACCAATCTAACTCTACGATCTCCAATTATTCTCGAGCATTCTCTTTCAACATGGAAAGAACACATGTCAACTTGTCCTCAGATCTCGACCTCATCTGAAGCATGATTCAACGGGTGTCCCTCAACCACTGATCTGCCTTCAACAGATTGTCTTGTCCGGATCCAAGAAAGTCCAATGAAAGGCCTGGTGCATATGAGAGAAATAATTGGCCCCTCGACCCCTATCTTCCTCCGACATCTCATACAAATTGGGGACATAATCCTCATCAAAGCTATCTCCTCGAGAGCCCCAACTCTCATATCGATCACATGCCCTCATTGCCATGATTACTTTCTGCACAAGCAAACAAATAAGGTTACACCATTGAATATTTAGCTTTAACAAGTACAACTTTGACTTATAGGTAATGTATTTGGTACACACCTACACAAAACACTCTAGACAACCTTGGAGCTTCCTAGAACCGGCTAACCTAGGCTCTAATACCATTGTTGTAACATCCCCGACCCGGATGTCACAAATTGGGCCTTGAGCCCAAACCCAATCCATAAAATTTTTGCAACTACATTTAGCCCAACACAATTATTTCATAAAATCTGTTAAGCCTGAATATTTTAGAGTTGATAAACGAATTAAAACGTTACATAGGAACTCCATTTAAAAATGCATGATTAAAAGCATTCGACACATAAGTTAAAATCCAAAATAATATTTACAATACAACATAGGGTCCTATGAATACATAGCCCAAATATCTAAGTATTGTACTCAGACACAAGTTGATACTGAAGTCCTACTCCGATGGTGCTCCGACGATGTACGTCAACCTACTAACCTGCGAATGAAAACAACAATTCTAAATGATAAGCTAACGAAGCTCAGTGGATACACTTCCATTTAACCATGCCTCATACAAATCATAAATATGAGCAAGTAGCTAAAGAATGACATCATGGCATAAAAAGAAATGACAACATGGGTGCTACCTTTAGCCGCCTAAACACATAGGAAAATGGTAGAAGATATTAGCCATACATATAACACATGGTACACTATACCAACAAATCTAGAGTGAGGCCCGGTGCCACACAGCTTCAGGAACATACACCCATGCTTTGGAAATATACACTCATGCTCAGAATCTCTCGTTGAGCATCTTTGAATGAGACCCGGTGTCATACAGCTTCGGGAACGTACATTTGGAAATCAAAACCATGGTGTTGCAACACATTCATACTCTCAATAGGTATCCGGATCCCACCAAATCAAAGTACTCAACCATATTGTTGAGATGATCAATCAAAGGTGAAAGGCCAAGAAGGGGTGAATTGGTAATTTAAAAAATTGGTAGAAGCAAATGGAAAGGTAAAAAGATTGGGATACAAGAATTTATAGTGGTTCAACCTTCTAACAAGGTTTACATCCACTACCTTAGCTATCCACACTAAGGATTTTCTCAAATTCACAAGATTTGCTTTCCTTTTGAGGTCAAAAGAGATAACCTTACACTCCCTTAAGACATACGCCAAAGTGTTAAGAATTCCTCACAAATAGAATACAAATGAAGCAAACTGAAAAATCCTCTCAAAGACTAAATGTTTGCACAATTCCTAGTTCACTCAAAACCCCAAACTTGAATAAAATAATTATAAAAAAGAACACTCAAGTGGGTTACAAGAATTTGACTCCATGAGCTCAAGATTGTTGGGTGTGTGCTTGATTGCTTTAGGCTTGATCAATAGTTGTTTTTGATGCTTTGAAGACTTGATTTTATACCCCTCATTGATTTTTAGCCGTTTGGGTAGTTGGGATATTGATTATAGCCGTTGGACTTTATTTTCCCGCAATAAATGTTGTCTACCAACACTAGGTATTAGTACTAGAGCAATTGTATCGGTACTTGCAATAAGAGGAAAGAGTCGTTGTACAAAGGGGTATCGATACGTGGAAGCTGTATCGATACGGAGTGTGAATTTTACAAAGGGTATTGGTACGGTAAAGGTCGTATCGATACCGATTTTGCTCACTGGAATCTTGATAAGTTGTGTACAAAAAATCGTATCGATACACCTATATGGGTATCAGTACGTGTTAACTAATTTTTAAATTTATGATTCCAATAAACTAATAAGGAAAAGGTCGAATATTAATTGCAAAAGATTTGGAAAATCTTAACACCACGTACCGGTACACACAACGGTTGTACCGATACTCGAAAACAAATTGGTTCCTAGGTTTAAATGGCGTACCGATACGGCTACATGCGTATCGGTACCCTATAGCCATCAAGTGTAAAACAAAATTCCAGTAGCTAAAAATTGTATCGATACGACGTATTGATACGGCCTAAGGCATATCGATACTTCTAGACCAATTTGGTTATTTTCAGAATCAAAACACTTAGAAAATATTTGGGGTTTAAGGTTTTGACATGGAAATCACTTTAAGTTCGAATCCTTGTCAATTTGTGAGTTTTTTGGGTACTTAAAAATTTATCCTTTTTTACAAAATAGTCATCGTTATTCCTTTTTATATCAAAATTAAATATAGATTTTACACATACAAATGCCCTTACGTGGCACTCAATAATTATTCGGCCCACCAATGACGCTTATTGTTTCAACACAAACAAGTCACCCAAGGTTTTAATAAGTTATTACTCATTAAGCTCGTATATGGGGTTTAAATCTCAATTTTTAGTTTTACTATTCATTTTACGACTTTAGAAGCCCATTGGGCCTCAGTCCTCGACTTATGGGTCCCTCAAACTCAAAATGTATTTTTCGGTCAGATTTCCCAACGAGTACTGATACTCACACAGGAGTACCGTTACGCTCTAGTGGGTACCGATACACACTTATACGTATCAACACTCGAATTGCCTAATAGAGGGATTTAACCAAACCCCGTATCGATACACAAGGGAAGTGTACCTATACCTAGGGTGTACCAATACATTCCCAAACGTATCAATACCCCTTAGCCGTACTGATACACCCTTGTAATTTAGCATGAGTTCATCAATTCTAACACGGGGTATCAATACGCATCCAACCCGTATCGGTACTCGAACCCAAAAGTTGTTTTCTAGAGTTCGAGAATCATCCCCAAGCCCCCAAAACCCAAGGGCAAGTCTCCAAATTGAACCTGCAATTTATGGAAGGTAGTTTAAGTGGTTTTCTACCATTTTAAGCCATAAAAACACCAATTTTAAGAATTGCCATTAATGAAGACTCAAGCATTTCAAACAACCAATTATCAATCTAGCAACAAGGCAATCACATTGATGATTTTTAGGAATACAAGGGAGTTAGCAGTCTACTAAACTTGATTCTAAGCTGAAAAGGAAGCCTCCAAGCTCCTTGGAAGGTTCTCCCACTTCTTTCACTACACAAAGAGTTGTAAATTCGGATTACAATGTTTCTAAAGGGAATATGAGTGAAAATGAAGAATCTAACATCTAGGAATGATCAAAAAGCTCATTCCCATCCAACACTCAAACCCCCCACTAAAACCCATTTTTCCACTATCCTCCACTATTTTGACCATACTTACCTCACTTTATAGATCCTTGGATGCTGATCAAACTTTCCTCAAGGACAAATTCGAGATTCACATTCAAAGAGATAAAGATTTCACCTTTGCTTGATTTCTTTTGAGGTATAATGAGGAAAAGGGATGGGAGCAAACAAGGGATGAAGAAGGTGATCTCATCCTTTTACTTTTTGTAGAGAAAGAATTAAAACCACCATTCTTTCTTCCAAAAATGGGTAAATGTACTCATTTACCCCTCCACCAAATTCCTAACTACCAACATACCCAAGGCTCCAAGCTTAACAACCCAAATGAATCTACAAGGAAGCCTTGAAGCCTCCAACATACTCAGCTCAACACTCGAGTTAAACTAACCTATGGATTCTGAAATCTGGGTCGTTACATAAACTCAAAAATAAATGAAATACCAAATAAGTATTTTATATTTTTTAAAATTAGTAATTAGTTGTCCTTTGAGTAAGCTTAGTGAGTCGTTGAGTCTCAAAATATAGCTACCATTTAGATCTTAAAATATAGGCTTAAGGGCATAAAAAGCCCTTGAACTTTTGGAAAAAATTCAATGAAGCCCTTAATCCTTTTGCACCCAATTAGGCTCTTGAACCAAGAAATTTAATCAATTAAGAACTTGAACCAAGAAATTGAATCAATTTATCTCTTTGACCAATTTTGACCATTAAATCTTGATTTTTTATTATATATTATTGACACATGATACACTACAGTTCTATCATCTTTCATTTACAGTTTTTTTTCAAAATTTTTTATAAGTTTTATAAGTTTTTTAGAATTTTTAGGACTTTTAAAGAATTTTTAAAATAAAATAAATTTCTTGAAAACGTCAAGTGAAAATATTGTGACAAGACGCACTCCACCACCAAATCTAAAAAAGTTATCATGATTTAATGGTCAAAATTGGTCAAAGGACTTAATTGATTAAATTTATTAGTTCAAGAGCTTAATTGAATGCAAAAAATCAAGATTTAATTATTTTTTTGTAAAGTTCAAGGGCTTCTACGCCTAAAATGTATAATAAAAGGGTAAATTACTTAAATCATCGCTAAACTTTACTCTCAAACCTATTTTGATCATTAAAGTTTCAAAACATTCAATTTACTCATTGAAGTTTAGACATTGAATGTTTTTAGTTACTAAAGTTTAGACATTAAATGTTTTTGGTCACCCCATCGTTCATCATCATCGAACGTGCACCGTTGATAAAGTAAAATATTTGAATGTTTTTCTTATATATACCTATATTTTAGTGTTCTAATCCAACTACAAAATTCATATTTTAACAAGTATTTGACTTTTGTAGGGACTTGGATAGCTAAAGGCTAATACATGCTTAGAAGAGAAGTTTTAGTAGGATTTAGATTCTAAAGAACACAAAAATAGAAATCCTACTTCAAATTGAACTTTCACTTTTATATTATATTTGGAGTATGATAGAGTTTTAAATTAAATCTTATTGTAATTCCTTCTCCTAGTTGATGTAGATGACCTCAATTATAAATAGGGTCATGAGTAGAAGATAAATCATTCATCCTCGTAATCCCCCATTCTTCTCTTCATTGTCACATACCGCTCCATGAGTTGCTAAACTTCTTCTTTCTAGTTAAGGTATGATTTAAGGTTATTAATTCAAGTTCTTAGTGAGATTTTTTGTTCTTCATCTTCTTTATGTATTTCTAGTATTTTTTATATCTTTTGGGTTTATTCAATACATATATATATTGAATTATATATATATATATATGCACACAACAACAACAACAACAACAACCAATCAAAGTGGCAAGTAACCAAGTAACGAGTTAGAAGGTATGAATTCATATTCTTGATAAGTTAACGGATTAGTGCTTTGATAGTTTATGTGCTTTGAGTCCCTTAAACAGTAAACTTATTTGATGGGTTTTAATTTTGTGTGGATTATCTAAGGATTTTAATTTGATAATAAGAGTTAGTCATTTATGTATTATTAAGTGATTACCTATTAAGTAAGAGGGATTTTGTTTAATTATGGGTTATCAATTAACCTATAATCAAGCTATTTGAGATTGATGCATGTTTATCTTTTGAAGATCGATGATCTAAAACTTGGATTAATATATCGAGATCTGCCTTGACTAGAATTCATCTTCATATTAAATTCTTCTTTACTTTTAATTTTTTTCTTTATTTAGTCTTTTAACAGCATGAAGCTTTTCATTGATTAGATTATAGAGAATTTTTTCTGTTTGTTGATAAATAGATGTTGTTAAAAAATTAATAGAAGAGTGTTAAAATGTTTATTGTTTAAATTTTGATGAGTAAATTGAACTTTTTAAAATTTTAATGACTAAAATAGGTTTGATAATAAAATTAAGTGATAATTTACATAATTTTCCCTAAAAATGGAAAAGCAACGATCGATTTTCTACTTCTCAACATCTGTAACCTACTCCTTCTCCTACGAATAAATCCCCTTCCATTTAGTTTACGAACACATCAATACAAGGACTCAAAAGAGGAGAATGTCGCTTCGACCAGGTACCCGAACCGAGGTGCGGAAGAAGAGTTACAAGTCGGGGGTGGATGCAGAGGAAGCGAGGAGGAGAAGAGAGGACAATTTGGTTGAGATCAGGAAGAACAAGCGGGAAGACAATCTCCTCAAAAAGCGTAGAGAAGGCCTTCTTCTTCAGTCTCAGCAGCCTTTGCTCGATGCCGTCCAAAATGCTGCCGTTATTGAAAAAAGGGTACCCTTTTCTTTTCCTTTTGGGATTTTTGATTGATGGGTTTGGATTGGATATGTTGATGAGAAATTTTGGATTGGATAAACTAGTCTTAGGTGTCGTTGCTGTTATTATTCAATTACAATCGTTAATTCTTACGATCGGAAAGGAAATATTTTCCTTCATTAACTTAAGTTAGAAAAATAGATTTCTTCAAGATTTGGGTTCTTCACTTAATCGAGATCCTTAAACTCACCTGATTCGTGCTATTTTTCCTTATTTTTTTCTTCTGTTTTATAGTGGTTATAGTATAAGAATTTTGATAAAGGAAGGGGATTTTTTATTCAAAATAAGCACAAAAAAATTTATGCTCGTTTCTATTTTTCCTCTCTTGTTTCAAGGATTTGAGTTTGAGTAGTCTTTTAAATTAAGGGTTTGCTGAAATACCTGTTTGTTTTAATTGACTGAAAAGGGGAAAGTGGAGGTTTAGGGTTGTGTATTTAGGATGACAATATTCTGATATTCTATGATCTATTAGCTTTTCAATGAGAGGGGTGTTTTTTTTTCCAATAACCATTGTCTGTTTGCTTTTATTGCTTGATAAATTGGATCAGGTAAGGGAAAAATTAGCATTTTAGATTCTCTTTTACCAGGCAAAGTTGAGATTTGGAAAGGTTAAATGTGTATTGACGTTGTTCTTGAGTTAGGTTATCTAGCCATTAGGTCTGTTCGAATGCAGAAAAGTGTGGGAGAGGATTTTGTTATGGTTCTGATCCTCTCAATTTTAGGCTTTTCGTTATATGGATCCTGAAAATATTATTCCTGATGATATCTAACAGCTGGAAAGTATTCCTTTGATGGTACAAGGGGTGTGGTCTGACGATCCTGCCTCGCTGTTAGAAGCCACAACTCAGTTTAGGAAGCTGTTATCTATAGGTAAGTTGTATTTTCTTATTCATATTCTTAGAACAGTTCTTTTATTAAGGAATATGGCCTTATACGTACTTTATCTGTAGAGCGCAGTCCTCCAATTGATGAAGTAATTAAAGCTGGAGTTGTCCCTCGATTCGTGGAGTTTCTTGGAAGGCAGGATGTACCCCAATTGCAAGTATGATGTTTTAAGCCTCGTCTTTAAATAAGAATAATTTGTATAAGAGATATTATTATTACTGAGACTACTTCTCTTTGATTTTAGTTTGAGGCTGCCTGGGCTTTGACCAATGTTGCCTCTGGCACATCGGAGCACACACGGGTTGTTATTGATCACGGTGCTGTTCCAATGTTTGTGCAGCTGCTTAGCTCTGCTAGTGATGATGTTAGAGAACAGGTCGGTTCTTGTCCCAATAACACATCTTTATCTTCTGCACCTGTTTAGAGTGGCAATATTCTCTTACTTTCCTTGTAACTTGTATCGTTAGGTTTTAGTTTTGCATTTTCTGCATTTGCTTTACTTGTCGGACCAGTATATTTTACATTTGATCTATGTGGAGATGTTCTGTCAATATTATTTTGGCAGCAGCGACTGATGCATTTGCTACCCCTTGCTTCCCATGTTTTCTGTTTAGGCTGTATGGGCTTTAGGTAATGTTGCTGGAGATTCTCCAAGTTGTAGAGATCTAGTTCTTGGTAATGGTGCACTTATGCCATTGTTGGCTCAGTTAAATGAGCGCTCCAAATTATCCATGCTGAGGAATGCTACATGGACGTTATCTAATTTCTGCCGTGGCAAGCCACCAACGCCATTTGAGCAGGTAGAGATTGTAGAGGCTTCTGTGGGTATTGTAATAAAAGAAGTTTCCACAATTAGCTTATCATTGTTTTTTGCCATTCATTTTGGTAGCTTAATAGAGCTCATGATAACAATCTTGTATTCTTTCCAGGTGAAGCCTGCTTTACCAGTTCTACGGGAACTTATTTACTTGAATGATGAAGAAGTTCTGACAGATGCTTGCTGGGCACTATCGTATCTTTCAGATGGCCCAAATGACAAAATTCAGGCTGTCATTGAAGCTGGGGTCTGCCCACGACTGGTGGAACTTCTAGGGTAAGCACATGAGTACTCTAGAAATACTGGAATGCTAATAACTTTAGTTTTTTATCCTTTTCTAAGTACCTTTTTCAGCGTGATATCATGCATCCTCTCCATTTCAGCTACTGCCAATAGTTTCCGCTTCTGTAACAGGGTTTTTACGTGTATACTTTGTGGGTTTTATTCTTGTTAATATTTTGGTTACCGGTGCTGACCAATATTCTCTTATGTTAGTCATCCATCGGCTACAGTTCTTATACCTGCTCTTCGGACTGTGGGAAACATTGTCACTGGTGATGATAATCAGACTCAGGTATAAAGTACATTTTATGCATGTTCACATCAGTCTTGGCATCATTTCTGTTGTTTGTTGTGCTTGATTTCTTTGTTTCATTTGGATTGTCATCAATCAGCTTTAATGCAAGTGTAGGGAAATAGTAAACAAACTATATATTCTTTTACATAGAAAAACAATTGTTGTCAAGTTTCTTTCTTTGCTTCAAAAGCCGCAATGACTGTAGTTATGTTTTTCAGTTTGTGATTGACAACAAGGTGCTACCTCAACTCTACCAACTTCTTGTACAAAATCACAAAAAAAGCATCAAGAAAGAAGCTTGCTGGACTATCTCCAATATAACAGCTGGGAATAAAGCTCAAATACAGGTATAGTTTCTCTATCTGCTTTTTAGTTTTATGTGGATTTTTTACCTCAATGTGTGTAGTGGGCTGGAGGGTAGGATAATTCAGTCATCTTGTTTGGTTGGCTAAGGAAACAGTAGCATGTTTTGCTGATAATTCCGAAATGTCGATAAATTTTAGTTGACAGAAGCTGAAGCATTGCTCAATTTGACCGACTTCAGTTTATACTACTTCTGAGCAAGTATTCTTATTAGTGGCTCGTGTTTTCATTTATATTTTTGTTGTTGATTTTCTGTGGCGCAGGCAGTTATTGAGGCCAATATTATTCTCCCTCTTGTACACCTTCTTCAACATGCAGAGTTTGACGTTAAGAAGGAGGCTGCATGGGCCATCTCAAATGCCACCTCTGGAGGATCTCATGAGCAGATTCAGTACGTCCTGCTTCCTTCCTTCTTACATTTCAGTTTTTCCTTTTTGGATCCGGTATTCATGCATGTTTATAGAATACATGTAAATGCATGCGAATCTCCACATATAGACTCGCTTGAAAATATACGCAGATATTGTCCTAGTGCAATATCAGCATCGAGGTGCACATGTGTACTCAGATATCAATTGGCACATGAGCTTTTGGCTTACTTAACTTAGTTTGTTAGCAGGATAATGAAGGCAATCATGGACTTAATTCTCTCTTTCAATTTCTTTCATCATAAATATGATGACAAATCATATATCAGTTTTGGCCATGATCTAGTTTTAACAAGTGAATAACGGTTACATTGTACATATTTTTATGGTAATGTGTAATGAAAATCTAGTTCTCATTTGAGCGATCTTTCATGATAATGGTTCTTAACCATATGCTTAAATCATATGCATGTGAGACTGAGGGACACAGTCTGCCATGAACATGGCAAACCTCATATGATGTTTTATTTTGCAGATTCCTCGTGGGCCAAGGTTGCATTAAGCCTGTGTGTGACCTACTAATCTGTCCGGATCCACGGATTGTGACTGTGTGCCTCGAGGGGCTTGAGAACATTCTGAAGGTTGGCGAGGCAGATAAAGAAATGGGAATGAACGGTGGAATCAATCTATATGCACAAATGATGGATGAATGTGATGGGTTGGATAAAATTGAGAACCTTCAAACTCATGACAACCATGAGATTTACGAGAAGGCTGTGAAGATCTTGGAGAGATACTGGGCTGAAGCGGAAGAAGAGGAACAGAATGTCCAAGATGGTGGGAATGAAAATCAGCAAGGCTTTAATTTTGGAGTGAACCAGCAGCCCAGTGTTCCTCCTGGTGGCTTCAAATTTAATTGAAGAACTTGGGCCCTCCTAGTTTTGTAGGTCACCTTCATTCATTAGACTTTTATGTTTGCATTTGGGTGGATGGCTATTTTGGAATGTGTTTGAACTTTGATTTGTATTATGGCTCAACCGTCAAATAGGTATTCAAACTATGTCTTTTTCAGTTAGGTGCCCAAATTATTTTTCGGGTCAAATAGGTGCCTAAAGCTTCATTTATTAGTTTTGTAGGTCACCTCCATTCATTAGACTTTTATGTTTGCATTTGGGTGGATGGTTATTTTGGAATGTGTTTGAACTTTGATTTGTATTATGGCTTAATCGTCAAATAAGTACACAAACTATGTTTTTTTTCTAATTAGGTGCTCAAATTTTTTTCGGGTTAAATAGGTGCTTAAAATTTCATTTCGTGACTCATTTAAGGTTTTATGTTAATTTCCACCGTTAAAAGACACGTGTTATTTCTAAAAATTCTAAAATTATGTTAAAAATAAATAAAATTGCTTAATTTTTAAAAATTCTCTAAATTTCACAAAGCTTAAATTTCAAAATCACTAACTCCCCAAAACCTAAATTTTGATTTAGGCCATTCCGTCGCAGATTGCTATGTTGTTGCCCATCACATTAGTTGTCGAACCATTACGGCTATTTTTTCCACCACCCTGTTGTCAGAAATTGATCAAACGATTCGCGACGAAAAACGGTAGGAAGGATGGTGAACGGCGATAGGAGACGCAACGAACGACGTGTAGGTTGGTCGGCGAGGGAATGACGCTTCATTTTGTAACGCCGACATGAGTGGTCGAATTTGGGGGTTTGGAGATTTAGGGACTATTTTTGGAATATTTGAAAATTGTAAGATATATTTTTATT